>CM041554.1:9145658-9173158 GCA_023238725.1 Scortum barcoo
ATCTCATCCATCCAGATAATTTCATCGCAGAGAACACCAGTGTTGCATGAACAGTCAATTATAAAGTGGTTAATTTGAGACTACTTTGCTTGTAAATCTTTAAATCTCGTCTTCTGGTTGGGTTTGTGGTTCGAACTTGAAAAGCCATAATAAGCAGCAGCATTAAGAAACAGAACGTGACGAGAGCAGGGGATGGTAATCTGAGAACCCACAGCTCTCTGGGTCTCATTGGACCTGTTGTGCGAGTGTGTGTCCCTGATAAGGCCCGCGTTGAAAGGTCCCAGCCGTTCACTCCCACCAGCCTGCAAAGCACTCCTGACAGACACACGTACCCACAAACACAAACACAGGCCTACAGACATGCCAACACTAAACAAACACCCATACACGCCACATCTGCTGCAGCTGATATTACGAGTCCACATTAAAACATAATTTTAATATCAAATAAAAAAGCTGCAGAGATTCGGAGTAAAGTGACAAAATGTAGGCCATTTACATTTTCCTGTGTTAAAAAAATATTTGTTAAAAGCAAACTCAAGGACAAAAACCTCCCGGAAAGACACGTTTTTTTCAATCTCCCAAAGTAAGACTCAACTATTTTTACTTTTAATGGCATATTACAAAAGGGATACTCCAAGAAACTGAGTCCTTGAGGCGCTTTCAGTAAAATTGTAAGTGCCCTATGTGACATGCCACACACTCCATTAAAAACATGAAACACACATAGTGTAGATAGATTCAATCCAAGGCCGATAGTGGTTTGAAAACATTTTAAAAGCTTAAATGGTGAAATATGAAGATGTGCTACATCTCTCCTCAGGGGGAAAGGAGAAGTATGTATTTCCTGAGCTGATCTGGTTGAGCTGGGTTTTTGGCATAGGTGCCTCAATTCCTTCCTTTGCCCTCGGGAGGAGGATTAGTGCGTAACAGGATCTCAGTTCTCAAAGCTTCCGTTCTTCTTTAAAGACGAGTTAAATCATCATCATTTACAGGAAACGTTTCCAAAAAGCGTCCTTGTTCCTGCTGCACCTACAAGCCTGCAGATAATGTGTAAACAGGTAGAGCTTGTTTGTAATAGAGTAAGAGTCATTAAATAGATATAGTTGCCACCGCATCCGTTATCAGCCCTAGGTCAAACTCAGACAACCAGTCAGCTCCAGCATGAACTGGCAGTTTTAAATATTAGCCAGTATCGACTCATCTCTTTGTGCTAAAAGCACTTTGGAGGTCCATTGGGTTTGGATAATAAATTTACTGTTGGACACTGCAGATCGGACACAGTCTGCCTTGTAAAACACGATCATGGAGCTGAAAGGCAGCAATGTTTGCATTTTAGTTGGGGTGCAAAGTGCTGCAAATTTCAACAGTATTCACTATAGGAGAATCTAAAGCATACTGTTGATAATCTGATGAATTTAGTAATGACAGAAAATACTGAAAATACCTGTCACAATATGCAAAAGCCCAACGTGACACTGTCAATTTGTTTGTTTTGTTCAGACCAAGATTTTAAAACTCAAAGACATTACATTTAACCTCAGAGAGCAGAGAAAAGCTACAAATCTCCACATTTTTCTACCCAGCATCACAACAGTTTTTCCATGGTGTAATTCTGCTATAGTTCTTTCTGTGTACTCTGTTCAAGTAACATCTCTATCATGTCAGCCTGTCCTGGAGGAGACACCACTCTTCTGTTGCTCTTTCTGAGGTCTTTTTCTTTCTTTTTGGCGATTGGATGTTTGGGATTTATTAAAGAATATTGCAGATGTAAGTTCCAGCATAGTGTCAACTTTATCTGAGCGGAACAGTAGCAAAAGAACAGCAGACAGTAGAAAGGTGGCAGAAAATGAAGGGAGATAAAAGGGGGGCATGACATTCACTACAGCTCCCTGACTGGACCAGTAGGCCACACAGTACGCAGATACTAAACAACTTTCCTTCACAATGTGTCAATAAAAAGACCACAGTAAGGTTTTATTACAAAATAATAATTATGATTTTACGCATAGATAAGTGGTGTTTCCTAAATTAACTTCTCTATTCTCACATTTCTTACATGCACTGAACTGTCAAACTTTATCCATCTGGTACTCTGAAGAAGCTGAAACCAACACTGACAATTATTGGAAAAATACTATCTGACCTCCAGCCTGGTCAATACCCAGTGAAGGAGATAAGACAAGACAGGGAGTGCTGAAACAACACTATGGGAAGCCGTTACAGAAGAAAAAAAAAAAACCAAAACATTGACACACCACTGCCGCCGATCGAACCCTCGGTCATTACTGCTCTCTTTCTGAGGAATTACTTCTCATTGTCTGTTTCCTATTCAGAGCTATATTCCTTGTGATGAGTAACAAATAACGACCGTGCGTGCTGAAATCTTTTAGGAAAAACATTCAGATGCACAAAAGCCACACGTTAACTTCTCCTTTACTGCTTTCACACAGGGAAATGTGTTGTGTGACCTCTGGCATGACCTCATCAGTGGGACTCCAGATATTGGCTTTTAAAGGGAGCAGAGAGGCATCTTTCTATTTGTTTTTTCCATCACCCTTTTTTTTCGTTTTCCCCTCACAGCACTAAATGTATACAGATTGACTTCTTTTTTAGCCGTAGGTGTAAGTAAACTCAATTAGTGGCAAAAGTTTTCTCTAAAGGCCTTTAAGTTATTTGTCTACCGAACACGAGTCGAGGCCATTAAGGGACACCTTGAAAACACTCTGCTTCGCCTCGGTTCTTAGTGCTCAGAGTATAAATAACACGGTGACTGTGTTATTTAATGGTTTACAGTGTGCCACCATGGTGATATGAGATACAATAATGTACCAGAGGTGTGTCCATTAGTCAAGATGGGTCTGTGGTGAAAAGCTTGATACACTAAGCCCACTTTAGTTGGAGAGGTACAACAGGCTCTGCTGAACACCTTGACCCTGCGTCAGAGGACACCGTGTGAGAGACAATGCAATCACTCAAACAGATCTGAAACAGAAAGAGAAAGCCATCGCTCTCGCAGTCCGACAATTTCTAAAGCTCAGCCTGTGTGCAATAATTCACCTTCTCTATTCATTTACAGAGGCTCGGTGGATGAAAAGTTTTGAGCAGGATGCCATAAACAACCGAAGGACTTTTAGAAGAAGCATTTCAAAGTCACGGCAGTAATGACGGGTTGAATTGGGATGTAGCAGAACAAATATTTCATCCTAATGGGACCCCTAGAGGGGTCGTGTTTGACTTGTGTGAGGAGAATAGGAGGTACGAAAACGCGTGTTTAAAAATATTTTTCATGTGAGGTAAATGGGAGGAAGCCAAGCTATGCACAGGATAGGTGTTCACTTCTATAACATCCTCTGATGGATTCGAGCCAACAGGGAAAAATAACACTTCAGAGGACAAATCGGAGAACTTTTGCCAGCTAGTATTACTGGTACATGCTGTAAGTCACAAAGGGGCTGAGATAGAAAGAAGAGTGGAATAATTTTTGCTGCCTGATTTGTCGATTTGACGATGAGCTAAGTCAATACAAGTCGTGTAATGTGGGACTGAAACGCACAACCTTTTGTCTATAAACATTACTGATTAATCTGTGAAGTATTTTTTTGATTAATTAACTGTTTAGTCAGTAAAAGGGTGAAAACTTCCTGTCACAATTTCCCAAAGGCTAAAATGAGGTTTTCAACTGTTTTCTTGTTTTGTGGATTAGTTTTCTGTCAATCAATTTAAAAGCAGTAATTATTTCAGATCTAGTGTGGGGCCACAAAAATAACTTACTCCATCAGAAGACATGAAAAAGAAGCTTAAAACATGGATGTATTATAAGACCTGGATACAGCACCAACGCTCAGCCTTGAGCCAAATTTTACCTGTGGCTACTCGTGGTACTACAACAAAAAATCCCCTTGCAGACCATAAAGCATTTTCCCTATAAATCAGAAGATGTCCATAAAACTACTGTCAGTATACCTCCAGCTACGGGGTGAATTATTACTTGTGTATTATATATTTTTAAGCCATGGAGGGTTTAATCTTCTTAAAACTTTTCCAAAGCCTATAAGTCTTTGTTTTTTACTGAATTATGTCACAAGCCTGCTACACATTATGGGTTTGTTCATTCACGTAGCGCAGCCGGGCCAGAGGCATGGCGGTATGAATGCTATTGTGCACATAACTCCAGAGGCAGCCCCTTTTTTTGGTGTACGTGGCAGACGAGCAACTCTTATTGAACTAAACAGGCTTTATTTTTGGGTCCAGTATCCAGGTCTTATAATACATCAATGGCTCAATGGCACATGAAAAATCCAAGATGGCACTCACTTTTTTCCCCTCACTCACCAGCTGAGGCGCTGTTTCCCTTAATTATGCTCAGTGCTGCCACTGGTGTCTGAAAGATGTACTGCAAAAATATTATATTACTGTAGGCCGCTTTCATTTTTACATTTTAACCTGTAGGAAAAGCACTGGTGTTAATAATATCATCTCCATCTATTAGGGTTAAATGGAATTCAGTGATCATTCATTTTATTTTTTAAGAGTTTTCCTTACTTTGACATGTTAAAGCATCTCTTGTGAAAAACGGCTGTTGTCTGAGGGGTTATCGACTCAAACTTTCAAGGAGCCACATAACTGATGGATATCTTCTCCATGCACAGGAAGTTGTAAATGATCAAAGACTGATTGAACCTCTTCATCGCCTCTGCCTCATCAATACTGCGTGATGCACTGGACAAAATTTACAGTATCTGTTGGAGCTTTAACAGACTCCTTTTTTTTCCTCCCTAAAAGCTAGCTAATGGCATACCGACTTGAAAATGAGGCAGCCTTTTAAAAAGAAGGTGTTGCATTCTGGCATTTTTCTAAAGATCAAATAAAGACCTTTGAATTATGATGAATTACCAGACCAAGATGTCTGCTTAAACCATGAGAATCCCAGGAATCTTTGAAATGTTTGATAAAAAGGGCCCTTTTTCTGGTTTGTGTGATCTTTCCTCAAATCATTAGTGGGTGTAGAGCAGTGCTGATGAGAGCTGTTTCTTTTTCTTCAAAACTTCATGTGCACCTTCCTCTCACTCTGCGGCCTTTCATTAATTAGTGGAAGCGGTCATGTAGCACACTTGTTTTGTTTAAGATCTTTTTATAGTAAACAGGTCGACCCGCAGAGGTGATGTGAAGACATTGTGAGGTCTGTTTTAGTAAATAAAAACGACCTATTACTGAAGTCAAGTATATATAAGGTATATATATATATATATATATATATATATATATATATATATATATATATATATATATTTTCAAAATTACCAAGTCCACACAGCTTCAGCTTCAGTAGTTTATTTGACATTATCAAAACAACATAAAAACACAAATAAAAACACAAATGACTACAAAAATGTCAAGGCGGATATAATAAACCCTTGATGTAAAGATAGCAAAGGTCAGGTATTTAGACATTATACCAACAATCCAACACAATAAATACCTGTATCATCATCAATAAAAAATTCTCTAACATTTTAAGAGAGAGAGTTTCCCACTAGCCACAATTTGACTGTCCTCCTGCTATGACAATTGTGTTTTGTTTCAAAGGAAGTCAGTGACAGAAAAGTTCTGCACCAAGGCTGGATTACCAATCAGGAAATAAAGGAAACAGCCCCAAGGCCACTTCCGAGGGCCCAAAAAGCCCCTGGTTCACTGTGTTAGCTGTTTTTTGGTAATTTGGTTTAATTGTCATTTGTTAGGGAATTTGCACCACTAACATTTGAAAACTACCTCTTTAATGACCACTGTAGCTTGTGGTCCCGTCTTGTAGAGGAATATTTTATTTTAGATTATACTGTGCTCACATGGTGTATTTTCTTAATAAAGTTGTGTCGTCAAATTGGCACAATATAACTCATACACAGAAAACCTGGGGTACGTACTGTAGTACTCCAGTATATGAATACTAGTTGGTTTCTGGTTTTCTGTGCAGAATGTAATAAGTCTGTCATTTATAGTGTAATGCAAGGACAGCACTTGGCATCAAGAGCCTAAAAGTGAGATTTTGGCCTGGGGGTCCCAAAACGGGTTAATTCAGCCACAGCTTGCACTTAGGATAAAAGCCCAATCTGTTTCATGTTATGACCGTAATGGAGATGAATATATTTAAGGTCACAGAGGGAATGTGAGAAACATGCCAGGTAAAGCCTAAATTCAGAAAAAGCCCAAATTGGTGACAAATGGAGGAGCATTTTGAGCCTCTCTGACTTCCTGACAGCATGAAAATGATAGCAGGCTTTTTATAGAAGTGGCTTCTGAGTAAGAAGTGGGATGCAGGTAATTATTGGAATTGTCTTTCTGCAGTATTTCATTATTGATATTAGTCTCACAGCACTCTGAACCAGGGGCACAGATTTGATAGTGTTCACACACATTGTAGAGCCCAGTTTTGGGCGATAGAGGACTAACTCTAAGGCAAAATGTGTGTTTCCCAAAACATCTGCAGTGATACAAATGAACATTTTTGCTGATAAAAATATAATAAACTGCTTCTCTAGTTATGTAAAGATCAGTAAATATACATGTTTTCTACGGTCACACAGGAGCCTTAAAATACGCTGTTGTGTCATGTCCCTCTCTGGCTTTAATTAGAAGTTTATACCCCAGTTGTTGTTTGGTCATGCACCTCGAGTATGAGCTACATTATTATCAGCACAAACATAAGAGAGGTTAAATGAAACTTGGTGTCCCAGATGTATGTAATGAGGTCAGGTGAGGAAAACATCAAAGCATATTAAATCCAGATTTTGTTCACTGAAACACTGTTGGTATTGCAAAATGTAATCTTGAGAAAACACACCTGGTGAGTAATTTCTTCAGTGGGTGACGATGAGGCTGACAGTTGCTGGATTTAATACAAGTTCAGTAACACCAGAAAAAGTTTGTGTTTAATGTTACTCAATCACGTTCAGATGTTTATGTTCACAGTCTGTATATAACTAAAGTAGCTCCAGCAGCACTTTGTCTTCCAACAAAGAGATACAAGCTTGTATGCACAAACAGATGGCAGCGTCCCAGGCGACGCACTGCAGAAGTACTGCAGCTTGTCTGCAACCTGTTTAGTCCATTCTCTACAGGGAGACAAATGAGCGTGTGTCATGTAATATTCTTCATGTGGAGCTGTGACACATTTATTGTGTTCAGTCTGTAACAAAACTTGCCCATTTAAAAGGTTTAAGTATATGCACAGCTGTATTCTGCTGCTTTGAATTTATACAAAGTGTTCAGAAAAACGTGTGCCTCATTTTTTTTGTTTTGTATATTGGGTGGGTTTCCATCCATCCGTTTCTAAGGCACATTTTCAATTGTGTATAAAAACTAATTCGAAAGAGGACTCAAAAATATTCCCGAAAAAATGGAGCCCCAGAGTGGCCATAGTTAGAAATAAATGTTCATTCTGAGGCCACATTTTATGAAACTGAGCGCTCAAAAAGCTAGTGCACATGCAAAAGACACAAATCAGCCACATTTTTTTGCTAACTTGTTCACACAAATGAAATAATTCTTGCAGTGTGCAAGGCCATGTCAGTCACTCAGTCACGTCCAATCGTCCAACAGTGAGAAGATTTCTTATTTCTATTAGTTTCTAATAGTTATTCTTGATGCCTGCCACTGGGGTCAGATTTTTCCTCGACATCAGACGAAACAGCGCTGGGGTTTGCTCTGGGTGAATTTCAGTTGCTTCAGCTAATTGAAGGTCTCACCTGCTCTTCTCCTGGTGTAGTTGTCTCTTTGCAGAAAGGAGTGAAGTGGAGGGAACATGTAACCTAACATTAGATGAAATACTACCACCTTTGTCTAGAGGGACCACAAAAATAATTCTACACAAACAAACAATCTAAAAGACATAAAAAAAGACAGCTGTCGACAAAACAATCTCAAGTCTAGGTGACTTGATTGCGTATTCTTGTTCCTTAGACTACATCGCACAAATTGTGATCATCTGCTATTTCCAAGGTCAGTTATAAACTGAAACTTTTAAGCCGGCAAGACCATGAAGCCGTAGAGGGGAGAGGACACGTCTGTATGTTTAGATCTCCTTTACATCTGAGAAAAATACAGCCGCTGAACAACACAATAAGTAGACCTTGAGATGAAGTTGTTTGTCAATTGCTGTTTCCAAAAACAAGAATTAACTGTCAGCAAGGGTTTTCTCATATGTTTTTAAAGGGCCTTTGTGCTGTACAGCCATTGGAGGTTTTGTGGAGGAGGGAGCGGGCCACCTTGAAAACACACTATGGATTTACAGTGTATAGAAAATGAATATACATAACACCAGAGTTTAATTCCCATTCAGTTGTATTTGCAGCATTTCACCGGTGCTTACAGTGGTCGGTTTAAGCCAACTTTTAGCAGGCTGGTAGACTAAAGTTCACTTATGGAGAGAGCCCGGCTGCTTCACTGTGGTGAATTATGATAGCTAGCCTGTCACAGTCTTTGAAAATTATAAAAAAATATGCCCTTTGTTTTTCTTAAGATGCTATGTTTGTCCTTCAGAGAGATTTTAAAAGTTTGTTTATTTTGTTAAGTGCCCCACTCAATTAATTTCTTGGTCACCAATCTTTTAAGAAAAAGTCTAAAATATAAATTTAGCAGTATTGCTGTTAAGAATCAGTCTTGCCAGACTCTGAACCTAAATAAAGACAGCTGTCAGTAAGAAAACATTATGTCAGTGCTCACTGTAAAGACTTTTAATTGCTATGTTTGTACAACATAATAGCCTGAACCATGCTCATGTGATTCAGCTGTCAAATGGAAGTGTCGTCTTTCTTCTTCGGCAATCAGATTCAACATTTACTTCAAAACTAAACTTCAGCATCAACAATGGAGGCAGCTAATTGTCCAGCAACAATTTTCAAACTGTTTGTTGGAAGCTTTGAATTGCTGTCATCAACTTGTCCATGCTGCACTTCTCAGACAGCTATTGTTTGTTTGTAAAGACTGCTGGGCCCAAATTCACTGTGACTCAGACCAGTAACTTGTTAACAAAGTTGGATTTGAATGTCAGTACAGTACAGCGTGTCCACATCAGTTTACTGATTTTTTAAGCACCCATTACACAATACAACAGTCATCAAACATAAAACCCTGACCTTCTTCATTATGTAAACCACCAGAAGCTCTTCGACTGATTTTTAAATTATTCCTTTAATCTGTAATTATCAAACAGAGGAAGAGTTCAGAAAATCCAAACAGTTCTGAGTTTTCCCATGCAGTCATAATATTTTTAGAGTTGAGAGGAAATTTGGGACAGAATGTGAATCAAAGGATCAAAGACCAAATATTTGGTTTTGAATTGGCTATTGTTTGTGTTTGTGGCTGGTGGAAAACCTTTTTTACTGTACATGCACAGAACCAATCTAAACACAGTGTAAACTGAGGATTGTTCTGTAAACAAGGGGATGGGTTTTTGAAGATTAGATTCAAGTTTCCTTCCATCCTGGCGATCAGAAAAGCTCTGACTATTAAATGATCTAACATAATTTTGGAGGGATATTTTCTCTCCTTACTGCAACAAACGACAGTCAAACCTTTGTCTCCAACAATCCTTTCAGGGACTTCAACAGCACTGTGCAGTCAAATACAGAGGATTAAGAAGCCTTTCTGACACTGGGGATAACAGCAGTTTCTTAATTACCAGCAATTATTGTGAAAATGCTAACAACAAGTGGTCTTTGATATGCATGAAATAAAGAGCATGTTATAAGCCGTTTAGATTAAAGACGTTTTCATGTGCTGCAGGATTTATTTCTGGATTTTGCTGCAAACCATCACATAGCCTTGAGTGATGATGGTGTACACTGCAGGTTTATTCTCAGGTCCAGTTTACTCTTTAGATCCCTTTGGAGAGATATCACATTCCTAAAAACAGCCAGCAATTATTCCTGTGCTGTAAAAGTTTATAGTCTAACAGATCCTTAATCACAAAGACAAGCGGGGCAGCTCATAAAAACACAGCATGCCCTCCTGTGCATAAAAATAGCTGTTTTATATCAGCATAGACAATAAACAGACATATTATCACAACTCTGCAATATTTATAAAACGACCTGATTTAAAGCCCCCCCATTCATCCGTGACATGCCCCCGTGTAAAAGCAGATGATGGTCCGGCACAGATGTATATCAGCTAATGAAGACGTATTATTCACGTGGGTTAGTGCTGGTCTCTCTGCAGCGAGAGCCTCCCGCTGTGGAGAAAATGACTCCCTTCTGTTTGTGTGGCCACATAACCACATCTATCTAAAACACTGCCACATCAAATTATCCATCTTCCCTTTATCTTCTAAGTGAGGACTTGGCCACTACGGCAGCGAACGCTGAATTGCTCTGCAGTTACCTGGTCGCTCTTCAGTGGGTGTTTTTGTGTTTTCCGAAGTCTTTGTTGAACAACAGATGATACGCTAACGAACCCACTGAGGATACTTGTGCTTTTCATTTTGTTCATTCACATATACCAATTGTTGTTAACAATGAAAACAATGTGAAAAATGTCCTCTTTGTCTGCAGTTAGAGTTATGGTTGTTTATGATGCATTCAGTATTTCCATTCCTGGTATCCACTTACATCTTTTTGCTGTAAACCTATTACAGGTCTGTGCTTATCTCTGGGGCTGAGGGAGATGACATGACATGAAATACATACAGATATAGTGAACATATAAACACTAAACAGCTAAAGATTCCCCAGAGGAAATATCAACACATGTTGAATCAAAATCACATCAAATGTGCGTAGTAGCACAATAAACTGTATTATCATAGTAATAATAATAAAAATATATAAATAAAATCCCATCAAAATATATTGCGTATATTATGTACTGTGGTTCAAAGTTGGTAAGTGAACTTTCAGCTGGATTTAGGAGTATCCCGATCAAGTTTTTTTGCCCGTGACCCTGACCCAAGTCATTTAATATTAGCTCATATACCTGTCTGACCAAGTCTGGCCAAGAACTTGACGTTTACCTAAGTATTGATTAAATATGGAACTAAAATCTGTAAGCACTCAATCTGGCACTTTTTTCATGAGCTACTTCGACCAGATACTGAGGGTTCAAGTTCATAAAGCTGAAGAGCTTAAATTATTGATATCATATGGATGAAAGTTGACGTGATGCGATAAGTTAGAGAGAAGATGTATCACTCTGTTAGAGTAGTTGGAACTGAAGAATCATTCAGAATTATGCAGTTTGAATAAAACTTACGTTTAAATTCAAGCGTATCCTTGAGGGCCAATAAACATACTGAATGTACTGCTGTCCTCAAATCTCTACAAAGCCAGTTTTTTTTCAATATTTTAAATCATTCACCATAAACTGTAGATCAGCAAAACAATATGAAAGCAGCAGCAAGACAAACTTGGCTCCAAAGCATTAACCATGGTAGAAAACTCACGAAGGTACCATTAATCTTCAAGCAAACATGGAGGAGAAGCCCTACACGTGGTATAGATGATGTCCTAACAGATCCATCTCCATGACAACTGAGCAAACTCCATCTGCTGACAAAAGTGAACCATAAGTTGTGGTTGTTCTGTCGAATCGAATTCATGTTGAGGGCGACCAACTGTTTCCATTACATCAGACAAAACTGTTCACACGTGTACAGCAAAGATGTCAATAACTCGTTTAGTACATTTAGTACAGAATCATTTGGTTAACAGACTTTTGTGAAATAATAATATAATTTGATCATGTACTGCCTTTAGGAAGTGGATCAAGTACTGGCCTTATCGTTATAAAATTCAGTGTTTCTGTTATTATTTACAATAGCAGACAGCTAACTCAGTCAGGGTTTCACCAGAAAGACTTTAAGATCTTTTTAGTGCAAGAGAATGCAAGAAGAGTGTTAAGACCCTTTTCATGGTCATATATGTCCAAGAATCAGAGAAAACCAGTAGACCTACAAGTATTCATCAATTATGAAACAACGCAAAAGTGCTGACTGAAACTCCAAAAAAATATTTAAACAGCCTCCTGCATGCACTACACACAATGACACACAATACACACAAAGTCTCACTCACAGTTTAAAGATGTATAACAGCTCCTGACAAGCCTCAACCACGTGCAAAACAAATATTATAACATATGTTACAAATGATTTTGGCCTTTGAGGAAACTAAAGTTAGACCTGTCAGTTTTTAATGCAACCGTTATCCTCATATTACCCCTAAAGATGAATACTTTTCATACAGAAAGCTACACAGATTTTAAATTTGGTTTAAAAGAAAGAGGGTGCACTAGTGTCGAATTAACATTCAGTTTCAACAGAGATGACATAGTGATATGTGTATCGAGAGAAAACAAGTTAAGTGAATTCCTCCGTAATCATGGCATTATGACATTAAAGTCAATGGGAAAAAGCACAGAACTATGTAGCGATAGTCGGAAACGTGTAGGCAGTGTTTAATGCAGCTTATATAATAAAGCCTACAGGTTTTAAGTAGATAACTAACAGTTTCAGTACGTGGATCTCTGTTGAGCTCTTCTGATAGAACAACGTCTCAGATTAGCCCTCTGCTCCTGTCTCTGGTATCTAACACTCCCCACTGTGCAATTATGCACCACTCTAGCTTGGGATGAGGCTCTGTCTGAAATTAGCAGTTTCCTCTTCAAGCCTGGGTTAAAAAGCTTTGTTGAAAATGAATAGGAAACTACCCGAGGCGACAACAGATATTCGTTACTTCTTGCCAAAAGCAAGAGCACGTGCCACTTCCTTCCCCCAGCCAAATGATTTCACCTCTTGTCATTGTGGCTGTTGGTTTGAAAGGTGTGAACAGATTCTGCAGCACGTGTTGAATGTGGAGTAGTTAAAGTGTTTGCCCAGACATGGTAAAACTGCAATTTGCACACAACCCTCTATTTTGTTGTTGTTTTGCTCAGGAGTGGTGCTTAGAGATCTAGAAATGTATTTCTCGTTGCTGTTTTTTCAGTTATAGTCAGAATCAGTCTGTAATACTGTGGAAATAACTGTGCTCTGAATTGCCAAGCATTTAAAAAAAAAGACAGATTGAACGGTCAAAACACGGTTGATGATTGAAGATGATGGCGATAGCGCTGATGATAATAATAGTGAGGGTGATGATGAGGGTAATTACTGGCTGTGTTGGCGGATGAGAAGAAAAGCAACTGTTGACGGTTCAGAGTGAGCCGTCAGCAAAATTGAGTAAAGCTGATTTGATGCCCGTGGCCGAGCCCTGAACGGGAGCATCCAAACTGAAAGCCCCTGCACAGCCAGAGAAAACGGGGGCGAGAATAAAGGAACAATAACTCTGATGGGAAAAAAAAAGAGTGGATTGAGGAAGAGATCACAAAAACTAAGAGTTTGAAGAAGAGATAAAAAAAAAAAGATGACAAAAACACAGAGCGGCTGAGAAACTGAGCCACTCAGAGAAGCACACCACTGAGAAAACCGCCACTCGGGCTAAAATCCTCCCGTTTGATCCCATTCCACATTCATCATCCGTCTATGAAACGATAGTCACCCCCCACTCTCCCTTGAGACAACTTTTTCCCAAATCCCTGGATGCTGGGGTGAAGGCTTGCACACCCCCCTCTGTCTGAGCTGTGATTATTTGGCTGCCATATCAAACCTCGGCCAGCTAAAGATTCCCCAGAGGAGAAAGCAGAGAGAGATCTGCACCACCACCCACCTGTGCAGGGCAAAGATAGGAACAAACCAAATGGCACCCCACTGAAAGCTGCCATCTGCTAGTGGACGCCCCGAAAAGACACCTTTTTTTTTTTCCATAAACTGCAGTGACTCAACCCCAATCAAAGAAGAGTGAGTTTTTTTTTTCCCCCCCAAACCAATCCTACTTCTGCAACCTGGTCTAATCTCTCAGATGAGGTGACCGGCCTCGCCTTATAAGGGGGCATATGGGCCGTTTCAAGAAGAGCAGTTGTCATGGTCCGTGTGTGTCGGGGCTGATGAGGTCTGAACAAGGTCCTGAGGATTGCAAGATCAGGAGTTTTCATACCGTCGGCTTAGAAGTGTGGAGCTGCTCTCTGGTTTACCTGCCATCTCTCATATCTCTTCGCTGTAATACACTTTGAGACTGAATACTCTCAGGAATAACTTTAAATCTGAGAGGGAATGTTTCAAGTTAAATGTGTCTTTTATTTGAACAATTTGGGTGTATTACAATACATTTATTGATTACGATATATTTACCATATCTACGTTCATACCGCAGATCTTTGTTTGGGTGTTTTTATTCCATACTTCAAATATGAAAAATTCTTTCAATAATCTTTGTGAATAAGCCTCCATCTTGAAATACACAGCAGCACAAGATGTCATACTGTTTACTGAAGTCTTTCATATACAGTACATCGTTGCTCAATAACTTTTATGACCAACTGAAGTTAAAGTCCACCATGGCTGTTTGGAAATCTGGTTAGTGACCAATTATCTACTCTCATTTTCACTGAGGTGAGTAATCTTTTTTGGGGTGACGACTGTCTGTGTCAGCTTGTGTTGATAATCTAGAGGTTAAAAAACACAAGCTGCAGGATGTTAACTATTGAAATTGTTATTGGTATTTCAGTCTGGAGTTTGCACTACTGGGAACACATGAGAAGGAAAAATAGAATAAAAAAAACTAGCAGAAAGCAAGCAAACTTCAAACTGCGTTGTGAGTGAAAGAGTGGCTGATTTATAATCCACATCATCAGATTTCAGTGAAAAGTGGCAGCTCATCTAAGGTTCACGTCTCTCCTCCAGCTCTGAAGCTCAACTCGGTTCATGTTGTAATCTCTCTGTCCCCCATCTCATTTTTAGTTCTTGTTTCTTTCCTTTCTGAACAGGTAGGAAAACTCTTTGTGATATTGTCCATTCTGAACACAAAATTGAGAAGTTTATTGTGTTAAAACCGAGAATGTTAATGTTGGAGAGGTTGAAAGCATGATGTTTTGGCATTTTTGCTTAAATTGACTTAATAACTTAATATCTAAATTGTAATCAGTTCATTTTCTGTCTGCTAACTGATCAATTCATTGTTTCAGTTCTAGTCAAACTTAGAAAAGACCAGTGTTTCTGCACCAATACATGCAAGAAAAATAAAGATTCTGGTCATTGTCACATGCAGCGTTAACATATTCACAGGTTACCTTCATGCAAATCGTTTGAGTGCTGGTTTTCTGTTGGTGTATTGTTGTAAAGCTGAGCAGAAAAGATTTTACACCACAAATTACTTATATCACTCGACCAGTCATTATGCATATTCCTGTCAAATCAAGTGAGCAAACTAGGGTAACCAGGTGCGATTTCCAGTCACTTCCCGAAGATGGTTCACCTCATTCAACCATGTGACAATACTGTAAACTAATGAACCCCAATCCTCTGTTACCTGTTAATCTAATTTGACTCAAGAAATCCTTGAAGAGCAGCAAGTTTCATTGGAGAGAAAATATTACATTATTTCACCCCGAGTTCACAAGATCCATCAGATTGTCACTTGTTAATAAAGATGTGGCTTTCAGCACCTTGTTAATTTCATGCAAAGAAAGTTGCCTGTGAACCGTGGGATCAACAGTGTGATGATTATCATCATGTGAGAAGCTGTTAGCCTGGAGCTGTCATACTTGAACTTAACTTTTCTCACACCTGTGAGTATGACGGCAAGAAAACAGAAGGAAAAAAAAGAATCCCTAAGCTGCAGTAAAATATTGTCTTTATCACAATATACCAGCAATATTTATTCTTTCTTAGTCTGATTTAATACTGCAATGTCATGTCAAATTATAGCAGCAGTGAGATTTTTGTGTCACAGGCTTGTCTGCCAGGCACTTGAAAAAAAAAGATAAATTTTGACACGGGAAATGAATAAAGAAAAAAACAACCTGACAGTGTTCTTCTGACAGATATATCAGCAACACGTTTGGCAGAAGTGCGTAAACGTTGATTTGGCCAAGACACACAGGCAGTTATCTCATCCCTGCCTGTCGTTCCTGTTGCCCGAGACAATTCGCTCTGTGGTAACAGTCTGTGTTTAACCTCACCGGGTGATCAAATGCTCCTCATTCTGAGCACTTGAAGCGGCCTCCTGGTGCAGAGGGAGATCAATATCGGGAGCATTACATATAATCAAGCTCTGATTACTTTCTCAACGTTGATTGCAAATGGCTAGCATGTCATTTAGTTTTTGTAAAGTGTGTTTGGCTTCCATAGATTTAAATGATCACCCAACAGACACTGACCTTTATCGTCTGAAAGCTCCATCACTTTTACGGAGACGAATCAGCGCCGCAGCTACTTGTTTAGTTGAAATTAACACGATCAGCTGAGCTTTTGTTAACCATTAGCTCTAAATCTTGTTACACCTGTGTGCATCATAATCTTGACTGTCTTTCACATTACATTGTATTGCAGCTCAGGAACAATTTATGCAACACATGCTGGGGACATATATATATACATATATATATATATACACACACACATATATATATACATACATACATACATATACATACATACATATACATACATACATATATACATATATATATATATACACACATACATACATACATACATATACACACACACTGCAGACATACCTCTGCAGTTTTGTTTTCTTTTCATTTACCCACTGTGACAAGGAGAGGTTGAGGGCATGTCAGTACATTCCTCTGTGGTGTAGTAATCCCACACTGCAGCTCGCAACGCTGAGGTTCTACAGAAAAGAATGGGACGTAATCCAATTTACAGTTACATGACGCCGCTGTTTGTCATTAATGAGAAGACGTCACATGCAGTACATACATGGCACATCACAGTGTGTCAGCCATGAGCTACGAAAGAGGGGGACTTTCCCAGCGGTGTGCCTGGTGATTACTGCCACAATAAGATCACTATTTCCTTAAGAAATATAAATGAATAAATAAATACAGGGGTCTTAGTTTTGAGCCTCATCCTGGTCTTGATCATACTGGGGGTGAGACATTTATATGGAAAGCAACAAAGCTGGTTTATTAACTTTTTTAGTTGAAAGTGTAGTTAGAGGCCACTGTCAGACAGCCCACTCAGTTGTTTTTGTGCTCGCAGAGATACTTCGGCAGTGGAGAGTGAATGGTTTCTGGTTGCCTGCATGCACATTGACTGCTTTGCTGGATTTGTCTTCCCCAGTGGATCTGATCACCAGTAATGGATGGACAATAAAGTTCAACCTCAGCGTTATTTATGTCAGATTCACTTTCATTACTAATCATGAACGCATTTATCATCCTATTGTGTTTTACTGACCAGTTATGATACAATTTTAAAAGTGATACCTCGAATATTGCAACCCAAAAATACTCTTCAGATAAAATAAATAATAATTATAAAATCTGACAATAACTAAATGGCTCTAATGTAAACACATGTTTGAACAGCTTGTTAATTGAGCTAGACAAAACACTTCCCCTTTCTTTGTCTTTCTTCTAGTCTTTGCGCCAAGTGTAGATAAAACATGTTGATCCATGTGAGAGAAAACACTTAAACTAAACACCTAAAACGTTTCAGCATGCTTTTCCTCCTTAACTGTTCAGCACACATGACAGCCAGCACGTCTCTCATAATGAGACGGCAGACCTCTCGGCTGTGTGAGAAGGTGATGACATCCTGAGCGGTTATTCTGCTGCGCTCACATTTCTGACCATGAGTGTTTGATCTGTCACATTTGCTCAGAGCTATCAAGTCGGGCCTGTGGTGGCAATTTCTGCAAGTGATACAATTTTAGCCCGTCACCTTGATCTGACAGAGAGCACTTTCACTTGAGATTACCCAGGACTCCAGTATAGACATTTACTCTTTCATGGTAATGTTGGGTTTCATAACTACAGGAAGGAATCAGAGCTCTTAAAGGTGAATATGTTAGCTATTTCACAGAAGTGCAGTGCCCGTTCAAACCGTGTTTGTTCTGAACGGGACGATTGCTTGGCCTGAAGTACTGCTGCTCGCAGGTTTCTCAAGAACCGCTCATCCGAACAGCTTCACACTCAACACTGTGCTTTCTTGGGTCCTCAGCAACACACCTCCGATCAACAGGCCAGGTGTGAAGCTGATCGGATGAATGGTGGTCGAGAAGACAGACAGACAGACACTTTCCATTTATAGTTAGATGCTTTTCAGCACACTGTGTCAATTAAACTTCAAGTATTAGGGGAGAAAAACATGTTGTGGAGAAATAAATAAGCCGTTTGGAATTAACCTTGAGAAAATTCAATACGGTAAACATTGCCATAAAAACAGCAATAACCTGAAAAAAATTTGCCCTGAGCTTTCAAATTTATTGCGGTTCTCTCTCGCCTGCATGTCAACCTTTCGCAGTAACCTTTTCATCACTTTTCTGCAAATATTTTCTTTTCAACAAATCGCTGAGATAAACTCCTGGTGCCTGAAAATGTAGCTGTTGGCAGCAGGGCGAGTTTGTTCTCTCTGCATCAGACTGAGCAGAATTTAAGGAAACAACTGTTTCCTGGCATGCTCGGACCCCAGCTGGGTGGAAGGGTCCAATGATTTATTGCCAGCGCCCTCTCACTAGGAACATGGGCTGTCTGGCTTGCCTCTTAAACTCCCTGATAAGATTCAGTGTTTGCTGAAAGGAGGCCCGTATTGCTCCACAGTCTTTATCCTGGACGTCATCAAGACGACTCACTGATAGCCAATTTATCTAATGCTCAAGTAAGGAATTATGTTTTTATAGTAAAATGAAAATATTAATTAATTATTAATCTCAGTGTTTCTATTTGGCTTTTTGATTTGATTGTATTTTCTGCAGCACACCCTACATTGGTTTTCTCCAAGGGCACAGGTTTTTATTCTGACTGACAATGTTGTAAGTAGAAATTTAATTGAAGCAATATCTGAATGGGCAATACAAATAGCTCAGAAAAGAGGGGATGAATTGTTTTTAGCCTGTTTTGTCCCATTTGTGAACAGGACTACCTGTTTTGCGATTTGCCAGTCAGGTCAATTATCAACACATCTGGAAACCTCCATCCTGAAAAAGCTTAACTCGATCACAGCTGATAACCAACACCATGTGGACGACCAGTAGATGTAGCGTAGTAGTATGTAGCATGAAAGTTGTTCATATTTCCTTGCACCGAAAGTGATTTCAGTTGACTATCTGCTTTAAATAGTTATGCAAAAAAATGCATATAAAGAAGAGGTAGTAGGTAAAATGATGGTTCAGGTACTTTTTCCCCCCCACTTTAATCCCCTTAAGATTGTTAGTAACACACAGTCAATACAGGAATGAGAAATCAGTCCTCATCAACCAAACATGAAGCAGCTACTTCATGTGCACCGGTATGAGGCCGTGATAGAAGAATGATATCACCAGGCCAGCAATCCTTAATTGAAACCACCAGCTCCCCAAGCTATCCCATTACACCAGCCAGGTTGGGGTTGCCAGGTCAGAGTATAAGAAAGCTCCCATGTGTAATTTATAGCGCTCTTACCTCAGATAATCCATACATATAAGCTGTGAGGTTATGAAGCTGCAGACCCCCTACCCATCTGCAGCCAATTTGGCCCTTGCACAAAACTCCTTAAATCACACAAAGCTCCCAGACCTTGCTGACTAGACTACAGAGGAGGCAGAGGAATCCGTTTTCATTTGAATTCCCTTCACATACCCCTCCTGGTAAATTTAAAGGTGGGTGGAAAAAGAGAGACCATGGGCATTAACTACCTGAACTAGTGATCCTCCTTAAAAGCCACCACCCTCTGTGTCTTCCTCCCACAGCAGTAAATTGCTAAGGAATGTGGCCCCAGCACCAGATCAATAAAGCTTCTTTGCAATTTAACAAGAACAGATGTTAGCAATCCTACTAGGTATGCCTTGCCACATTTTAAGTGAGATAACCATGAATGTTTGTATATCTGTGTGTGTGTGTGTGTGTGTGTGTGTGTGCTTCTTATCCAGCCCATTATCTCAGGCATCAAACATGTGATCTCCTCCATCTGAGAGATTATAGGAGCTTAATCACTGTGAAGATTAAGCTTATCAGAAATCACATTTCTTTACACTGTTTCAATTATACGGACAAACTCGGTGTTGCAGACATGCTAGTTGGAGTAGGGTGGCACTGAAGATAAAACCAGCTGATTGGTCCAAGAGAATAGAGGAGCCGTTTTCCAGCTGTGTTATCTTTATCTGAAAATCTACTTTTAAAAAAAAGGGGAACACTGCTCAGTTTGAGGATTGGGAAACTTTCATCTTCATATTTTTTTTGTGTGTGTGCAGACTCCTAATCAAAGACATTGTTACTTGGTGACAGCAGAAACACAGCTGCACAGGATCTCTTCAGGATCAGATGGCACAGTTTTACTATGTCAGTGTTACCCACGGTTGCTGTTTACATACAGTAATTTTCTATGGCTACACTTATGCTATAAATCACCCCAAACAAACAAACAAACGCCAAAAAGAAAGAGGTATTTCTTCTCTTCAACATTTTACCCACTGATGATTGCAGTATTGCCAACTGTACGATAATTATTGTATTTGAACAACGATTCAGCTCTTTGTACATACAAGTCCTTCAAATTTAACATCAAAATATGTCATTTGTAAGTGTCTTCCATGACAACACATACTGTGTTTTCTCCAATAGTGTCTTCATTTACAAGTGTAAGCACTCTCTGATCTGACGTCACTATCAGCAGTACAATACCATTTGTAAGAGCCTTCTAAAAACATTTCTTCATTACACACTTTTAGGAACAACAACATTGTGTAAGGAAAAGAGCCAATTTTACAAATCCCAGTCTGTTTCTAGGCCTTATTATTGCATACATGGAAAAGTTGTCCTTTTAGAAAGCCAAAGTCTGATAAATTACCTCAAATGATTTCACTTGCAAAATGTTTGTTGTCTGCACACACTCCACAAAGTCAACGTTGGTTGATGCTGACTTCAAGTTTAATGATGAAATCAGTATGGAGTTACAACGTGAAGACGTTAAGTTAAACTTCTACAGCCCTCTCCTCATCTACTTGAGGATAGCAGCTCGCGGCTGCATTAGCTGTTACTATATCAGTAGCATTGTGGGTAATGGAGGCACCAGGTTGTGTCAAGGTGGAGTGAAATAATTCAATATCTCTGCTTCTGCTGCATCGATTTTTCACCCTTTTTTTAAAAGATTTTCCATTGTTACTCTGAGGATGTTTATAGAAGTGCTATCCTAAATCAGTGGAGCAACTGGAGCCTTGTTTACACTCATCTTACATGAGAGAAATCATATCTTTAAGTGCTCTGCTTTGTGAAAGTTTTAATGGGATTTCCTCATCTTACATAAAAATACACCCAAGCTGCATCTGCTTATAAAATTTACGAAGTTGAATGCTTACACTATAAATCTAAATCATGTTAAGAAGCTTATGTATAACATGAGAGCAGCTCTGAGACATCTGAAGAGGTTCCATAGGGTAGATCAGTAATTCAATTAGCCAGTGAAAAGCACACTGCATCCCTCACAGAGACTGCTGGATGCCTTTCATTCATTCATCTACACTTTGTTAGATGCAGTTGTTGTAAATTAGATTTTTTGAATTCTGGGAATGGGAATGTTGAAATTTTCTGTAAAAAGGATCAGCAGATATCCCTCCACAAATGATCTTACTGAGGGCAAGTTTATTGTAGGATTGGATCACAATAGGTATGCCGTACTGTGGAGCACATTTTAAAGTTAGTGTGCAAACACTATCAAGTGAGGTGAGACAGAGAAATGGGCTGGCTGAGCCTTGTCTGACAGCATTTTCATGGCCATTGGTAACAGTGGAGGGCACTATGTAAACAGCTTTCTCACGGACGCCAATAAATCCAGAGCCATTACAGGCAGGAGGGAGGCGTTGCTTTGCATGCTAACAGCAAGTTTCTATAAGGAAGCTTTTGCACACAAAACGGTCTCATGTATGTAAACACACATGTACACACTGACTGCAGCTAACAGCACACACACACTGTACATAAACACACACACACACACACATTGTGTGACAGAACAAAGTACAGATATCTGCTTCTGTTGCTAGGATACCAGTTCTTCTGGCTCCTAAGTAAATCAGGGTGAGTGGTGGCACAGACTGCTGTGAAAAATTAACACAAGCTCTGGTAACAAAGTAAAAGTAACTTCCAACTTAATGCGAATGGAAGCCTCATTCGTTCAGCTGGTTCCAGTTTAAAGGAAAAGTTCACAGAGTTTCAAGCCAGGTGCCCATATGATCATTCAGACAGGCTCATTACAAACAATCGTCCTGCTCACATATGCCATTAAGAGATCCTTTCTTAATGTTATCTTTAGCTTATCTGAAGATAATACTGCAGAAAGCATAAGCAGCAGAGTAACACAAACCAAATGACAGTCTTCTAAAGTTACACCGTTTTGTAATGTTGTTAAAATACCACTACCTTCTGTACAATAAAGGTAGGGCGACCGGATAGCTCAACTAGATGTATGCACACCTATGGATGTAGGGACGAGCCCCCATGCAACCCAGGGCTCTTTGCTGCATATCATCCCCTCTTCCCTTCTCCCTGTGACTGACTGGCGACCAGTCCAGGGGTGTGCCCTGTCTTTCACCCAATGACAGCTGGGATAGGCTCCAGCACCCCGTGACCCTGTGAGACAGAATAAGCAGTACAGAAAAATGGATGGATACAATACAGATTACTGTATTATATTTTAAATAAATATTTGCATACATGTTCTGTGTGTGTTGCAGGAAAAAGAAACAACTTTAATTTCAATGTACAACAAATAAATGAAACTCAAACCTTGCTTTAGTGAGAAACCCTCATTCACTTATTGTGCCTTATAATGTAGGATAAACAGAGGAAACACAGGGACGTTTGTTCTAAAAAGACTGGATTTTGTCTAACTTTTTACATTAACTCTGAAAAAAAAATTATTTTTTGCTCATATTCTTGTACTGTGAACATTTGCACACTACATCCTCTTCAATTTAAACACTGGGCAAGACTGATATATGAAAATAAATGTATTTTTATTGTAAAGATTTGTGACTTGCATTACTTAATGTTTATTTATATCTCTTTATTACTGGTTATTTTTCCTTTCTCTTACTATGTTTATTGTGACCGTTCTGCACAAAAATATCAAAGCTAATTCCTTGTATGTGAAAACCTGATTCTGACTCTACCACTTTAAGTGGAAGTGCATTAGGAAGCGATCTTTCAAATGGTGAAATGGGGGTGTGATTATCGCATTATTAAACTGGTTTCAAAGTTCATTTGAGGTGAGCCTCCCTCTTAATGGAGAGGTGGATGTTGTGTCGTACTGGACTTGTAAAGCACAAAAAATGTACACGTCGCTGCGTCCGCTGTAACCTGTGTCCCCTGTCCCCACACCTCCATTGTCGGACTGTTATTGAGCAATTATTGCTATTGATTTCCTCTCTCTTGTCAGCACTCCTCTGTATGACAGCTGGCCTTTGTAAGTGGCCTCACTGGACTCCTAACTGCTGCCCTAAGTGGCCACGCTATTTGCTCCAAGATGTGGCCAATTTAACACGCTACTCCGGCCCAGTCGCCTCGAGGTGTACAGTAAAGCCCTTTGAAGCAAGTCAACTGCTTGTCCTGTGTGAGTTTTTATCATCCATCCTCTGTTCTCAATATTCCTCCATTTGCTTCTTTGATGCTCACTTCTGACTCATTTTGAAGGTATTGGCCGCAATGAATTTTTCACATATCGACCAAAAAAATTTCAACCCACCTACATTATATCACATCAAATGACAACACATGTCAAGACATACATTTTTCAGGAGAGCTTCACCTTCAGCTGTTCACAGGATCCTTTTCAGATATCAATCAAAATGCCACACTGAGTGATATGTTTGACACTGCAAGGCTATAATTCATCTTGCACAGTCTGAAACGCTGCTTTTATGCACAGAAACAGCTTTTTGTTTCATTCCAGCAGTATCTTTTGAAGGTGATAGCGAGTTGCCAGGGAAGTGGAGTCTCAGTCAAAACACATCACACCAACATATTGTTAATGCTGAAGCTGGAAGCCACAAGATTTATCACTTATGGTACGCAAACAGTGACTGGACAGCCTTTTCCTACTTCTGCCACTTTGTGGATATGTTGCTGTCTCAGCATATCCCCTAATTTTTAGTGTGAAATGATCACATGGCTGCTCACTTACTGCTGGATACTTTGAAATGCACAGACAAGACTAAACCAGCGTGGATATTCACTTCAGTGTCCTGTGTATGACGCTGATGTGACACTTGCGGTGTGAACACAGGTTAAGTCTTACCCAGGTTTCTGACAGCTGTCAACTACCTAAACAGGCACAGCTTCAGCCAAGAAACACAGCAGTGAACAGTGGAAGCGGAAGTTTCTTTCTTCTGTAGGGATGATGAAACTAATTTGGTTTTCAGTGATGAAAGAGTTAAATATACTCTGAAGTTTCGATGGGAAAAACATCAAGATACTGATCTCCTTAAGTCTGTGTACAGCTTACACTATCCAGAAATGTCAGATTAGGGATTTCAAAATTTCCAGCTTCTCTTGTAAACATCACAGGCATTTGTGAAAATATAAAGTAATAATCAGAGTAATACTGCTATTCATCACATATATGGAGAAATGAATGACCAGGTTTCTCTCTGTGACATGTAAATGCCATATTCTGAACAGGATCAAAACCGGTATGAGTCTCATAACAGGGATAGTTTTGTCCATGTGAACATGCTAAGGAATGACACCAAGAATGGTTTAATTAGCAGAAGTGACCTTAAAAGAATGGAAGGGTTGTTGAATGAATAGATGGATGCTTGGGAGGGCTGAAAAACATTGAGAGAAGTATGTGTAATGACAGAAATTCAATGTTCAGAGAAAAAGTGAGTCAGACAATTCATCTAAATCCAGAAATCCACCTAATATGCAGCAGCAGGCAAAGACATGTTGGCTAAGCAGCAATGCTTATGCAAAATTAAAAATAAAATAAAACTCAGGAAGACTATCTTTTCCTTTGAAATACTACACAACCATGATAAGCATCAGTTGATCTGTGTGTGTGTATATATGTACACACAGTACAAAGCAGGGAACACAAGCTCTGTAGTAGATGTAATTACGATATATAGAATAATAAAGCAAGCTGTCACGTACACGTTACCTTGAGAAGCAATATGTTTTATTTCTCCAGTGCTTGGCTGAATATGAAGTTTGTGACAACCAACTGCATCCTACAAGAGCCAAGAGTCACGTTTAGTTTCCCATAAACAGGTCTAGGCCATGTGGCTGAAATCAATACCAAAATGTATAATATTTTTCCAGTATTGAGTTTATACTGCTCAGTGGTGAATGTGTATAAAATCTCATAAAATGTCAAACAAATGTAATGCAGTAAAAAGTACCTCATTTACCTCTAAGATATAACAGCAGAATAAACTTGCAAAGTACAACAGCATTAAATATGAAGTTCAATAAAAGCCCTCAGTTAAATCTCACCACTGCATAACACTCAAACATGAGTACTGCAATTTCACCACAAAGCCAGAGTAAACAGCATGACAGCCTCTATATTCACCTGTCATTCATGAGAAAAAAAGCTCCGACACATCTAATTAATCGCAGTTTAAAGAAACAGAGGAGCAGAAATCAAAAGCTACCAGCATGTTTGCGCCAAAACAACTAGCAGGTAGCTAGTAGCGTTAGCATGGCCGCCATATTGACGCAGTTAGTTAGCAATAAACATGTTAGCAAAGGTACAAAATGCCTTACCTGTGTGATGTAAAGCAGCGGTTATCGTCTCAGGAGCCTCCTCTTGTTTGACAGCAAAGAGTAGATCCAGAGCTGCGATGGTAAGACCGTAAATAACTGCAAATAATGTTAGCTTGCTTAGCTACATCCAGGGAAAGTGCGCAGTTTGACACCAACAGTCACTTAAAGGCTAATGTTAATGAGGCTAACGTTTAGCTAACGTTAACTGCAGATTTACGGCTAACTTAATGAAGCTAACTTCAATGCTGCTACCATTAATGTGTCTAATGGTTAATGTTGATGAGAAACAGATCATGTTAAAGCTAAAGTTTAACAGTATTATGGCAGTGATGAGCCACACAAACGGTTGGCAGGTGAGCTTCATTAGTAAAGTCTACATTAGCTATAACAGGTGTTGTAGTAGACCACCATTCAAACACTGTCTAAAGGTAAAGGTGTGCCCCTGCCATTGAGTCCTGATGTCCAGGTGTGTTGTGAATATCCTGCTCTGCTCTGCTCTGCAGTGTGGAAACAGCACATTCACAGAGATATTAAATAATATTAGAAATGTTAAAATAATGTCAGAAACTCAGTAGTGAGCTCAAGTCAGAATAAAGTGATGGAGGAAGCGGTCAAAAGCACAATGAAGAAATAAAGTCCTGCATTTTAAAGGACAGAAAGTATTAGCATCAGAATATGTATAATATAAGTACCAAAGGTAAAAGTAATTAAGTAACCAATAATCAAAGTTTTCAAATAAATGTAGAGGAGTACAATGTTTAATATTTTCCCCTGAATTTTAGTGGTGTAGCAGAAAATAGAAATACTTAAGTCCAGTACTTGAATAAATGTACTGTTGCACTCTTAGAATCTATTTCTATTACATTTATTTATTTATGTATTTCATTTAAGTTGCAGTGGTGTTGATAGTGTGTTTCTGCTATTCATATGATAAAACATGGCTTTAAGGTCAAAATGAGCTGCCTGCTCTCAGTTGTTTACAGTATTTCTGTGCTGGAGTACCACAGGAGACCAGGTTTGCTTTGTGGTAACCTCATTAAGCAAAAGTACAACACCAAATAAGATCATAAAAGTCTTACAGCTAAATTCTCACACAGGGTCTATCTTGAGGAGAGGCTTTCATAATCAGGTAGCATAGCAAGACCCACCTTATAACCTTTATCGTGTCAGTGGATGAGTGATTAAGAAGTGTGTATTCTCATAACCTCAGAATATAATGACGATAAACCAGTCACCAAACAGTGAGATGGGGTTTTTATTATGAGTCTGGTGTCCCACTTTGGAAAGTTTATAATCCAGCCTTGAATACAGCACACCCCAAGCCACTTTCTTGAGCATAATATAATGAGCAATAACACATTTCAGGTTTCGGCTAATTGTCATTTTGATATCCTCAGATGACCTTTGTATTTCTCCTCAGATGACTTCAGGAAAGAGTATGTGCGTGTCAGAGGGCTGATTTATCTCACTAATGTTCCGTCAAACTGTGATGAGGTTTATGATATCAGTGGCTAAGATGCTCGTAGAGGGACAGATAATTATTTTTAATTTGTCTGACCTTTTCCGTCTCGTCATTGCCTCCTTTGCACAAATCACAGCTGGTCTTTCAGCCATCACATATCTCCACAGAGATCTGTCTTTACAGCAGATGAGTCCTCCGCATGCAACATCAGGGAAGCTAATATGCAGTGAAAACAACAGTT
>CM041554.1:10978158-11455162 GCA_023238725.1 Scortum barcoo
CTGAGAGTGTACACTGTAGTTCTTGCTCCTATGCATTTATATTGTTCAGTTACTTTGCATATTTGGATTAATATTACAAAGTGTAACCAAAAACTGTATTGTGAAGACTTTATTGATCCCTGGGTTGAATGTATTCACAAGCTATGCAGCAGATGAGGTAAATAAAGCCCTGTTTTTATGAGCTCGAACAATGATTTACACATGAATGCATCAATTATAACTTATGAAGAAACATTATTCCAAAATGGGCTGTTCTGCTTAATGAATGTTCCTACATTAAGTACATTTTTATCATATTTTAATGCTTTCACTCTTGTAATGGACTATTTCTGCACTGTGGTATTGCTACTCTTACTCAAATACAGGACGGGAGTACTTCTCCCTCCTGATAATTGGCAGAAGGCTGTTGTAAAGGAAGTGCATGTCGTATTTATCACTTCCTGCTTTTAAGTCCACCACTGGTCACATGTGAGGGATTCTCGCTATTGGTTTTGCTCATTGACTTTGCCAGAGATAAGAATGAACTTTGTCTCATTTCCTCTTGCGAAGGAAAAAAGAATTCCGACTTGAGTCTGCAGCTGAGACTTTGGAGTTAACTCTCTAAATATCCACTCCTGTCTTATAAATATACTCATGAGGTTTAACAGGCTCTGAGACACGTCAGTGGTCATTTAATGGTTAATGTTCGGCGGAGTTGGAGGGACGCCTGCTCTGTGTGTGTGTGTGTGTGTGTGTGGGCACAGAACAGGTGAGTAACACCAGGGGTGGCGGCAGTGAAACAAACATTCATTGTGAGTATTTCAGCTTTTCTTAGATGAGGAGGGGTCACTGAACGTCTCTTATCATGCTGTCAGAAAGAGGAACTTGATCTGTTTGCACTTGAGACTCTTAAAATGTGATGCTTATGCATGTTGAAATGTTTTATTGGAGTGTGTATACATGGTAAAAATAAACTCCCCCCTCCATGACCCAGGGTATGAGTCCGGTGGATCGGAGGGGAAACCGTCCCCGGTCTGTGATCTGACACTGATCTGTCCTGGGTGTTGTCTGAATAAAGGGAAGTAGCCTCGAGCTGCAGCAGCATGTACGGCAGCAGACCGGAGGATGCCGGATCAGCTGGATTCGGACCAGCCGGCGAGGACGCGGACTCCCACGGCGGCAGGAGGGGGTCCAGACAGGGCAGCGTGGTGGAGCGGCTCTCTCGGTACGGCATGCAGGTCCTGCCCGGAGCCCTGCAGCGCCGGTCGCGGCTCCAGAGGCAGCTGGAGGTCACCGACAGCTGCTCGCCACCGGGGGGGCCCCAGAGGGACGCGGCGGAGAGGAGCTCCCTCACGCCCGCCATGCGTAAGAAGTACCTGAAGGAGCTGCTCCTGAGCGACCCGGCGCACAGCGGCTTCAGCAGCGTGCTGTCCTCCCACGGCTGCGGCGCGTCCACGGAGCAGGACGCGGACTGGGCTCTGTCCCCCATGGAGCACGACTGGATGCTGTCGGCGGTGGAGGGCAGCTACGAGACCATACTGGAGTTCATCTCCGCGGACCCGCACCTGCTCGCCAGGAGGGACTTCATCAGCGGGTACTCGGTGCTGCACTGGCTGGCCAAGAGAGGGCAGGACGAGACGCTGCTCAAAGTTTTGCGGTACGCGGAGTCTGCGGGGATCCCGGTGAACGTGGACGCGCGGGGCAGCGGCGGGTTCACCCCGCTGCACGTCGCCAGCATGCACCGGCAGTACACGGTGATCAAACTGCTGGTGGGGGCTTTCGGTGCCAACGTGGACGCCATGGACCACAACGGGAGGAGAGCCTGGCAGTACCTGGGGGGAGACGCCCCGCAAGAGATGAGGGAGCTGCTGGGGACCTGGGACGACGAGCACAGCTGCGGGGCCGCGCAAAACGCAAACAGAAACGTCAACAACAACAGCACCGGAGCGACCTGCGTGAGCGCACCGGACGAGGTGGACGGCGGAGAGACGCTCCGAGTGTCCCCGTTTGACCGGACTAAGAGGGGGGGCAACTGGAGGTTGGGCTCTCTGAGGAAGCTGCTGCCCTCGTTTTCATTTCTTGGAAACAAAAGCTGAGTGTTTTGATGACTTCACATGAGTGTTATGTGTGTGGGACTCAGCAAAAAATCTCATTACCAAGTCATTTTTGCTTCTGACTAACAGTAACTAACTGTCCAACACTTCTTTTCCAGTGTAAATACTTTTTTTTTAAATCAAGATGATTTCTCTTAGTTGTGGAGAAGAATCACACTTTGATGTTTCAAGACAAACATTTACCTCTAGAGAACAAGTTTATTTCTTTAGGAAGTAAACTGTAAATCTCACTGTAAAATGAGCTTTTTGGGATTTAATTTTAGGAAGAAATCATCTCATAAGAGGAAGATTAAGTGTGATAATCAAAGGGATAAGATAAAAACAAGCTCTTCAAGCCTCTCAAAATCCTTCAAATGAAACACTGAAGAAAAACTGCTCATAACTCATGTCCACACTGATGACTTTGATGAGGCGAACCCTCCAAGTAGACATGATTCATTTTAAGGGATAAAATAAGAGGTTTGGAACCACTGTGCCATTTCACCAGGATAATCTTCAGTATCAGTAACTCTTCAGGAAGTCTTAAAAAATCATCTGGTTCACAACATACTGAAATAAACTGTTTATTCTGCATTAACTGTCACTGACCTTAAAGTAAAAACACTGGCTGCATATAATGAGTCTTTTCTTGACATTTCTTGCTGCTGACCCAGTTCTGCTTGTGTAAACTCAAACACTCGACGTGGCAAAGCTTTCCTCCCGTTTTTTGAGCACTTTAAAAGTAAACATGTCATAGTTTGGCTTCTTGAATATCAGTGCTGTCTTTGGCACAAGCAACAAAGCCAAAACTCAGATTCTTGCCATACTAGAAACGACCACAATCCTTCCTGAAACAGTAACTCAGAGGCAGTCAGGAGACTGAAAGCCCCCTTCAGAGTGCTGCTCTTTCTGCAGAGCTGTGTCAGCAGTGCCCCTCCATGTGTGATGTTTGGTTTGCTTCTGAAAAACACTCGCCTATAAATGGATATTACTCAGCTGTACTTTGAGGGGAAAATAATAATAAAAAAAAATTGAAAAAAAAAAAAAAAAACACCAGCTGTACAGCATCACTTCAAGTTTGATCACAGATCTTTTATTGTCAAACATGAGCATAACCAGAGTATCTGTACAAAACGACTGCTGCTCCGGATAACATGGCTCCCTCCCCCGCGGTGAGGCCCAGCAGCTGGACGTCCTGGCAGATGCTGGGGGTGGAGGGATGCTGGGATCCAAAGACCGTCGGGTTTACAGGCCCAGCTTGGTCCTCCTCCAGTGTCTCCTCTTGGAGTTGTACCTGAAATGAAACACAAAAACAAAAAACATGTCAAGAGAACATTTAGATTTTCATGATAAATTAACTGCAAACTGTAAAAAAAAAAAAAAAAAAAATTAAGTGGAAAAGAAATGTTTTTAATTTGTTACACCAAAAATGTCACCTCTGTTTAAAAACACCTGAATCTGTCCCAGTAAATAAAATGTAAAATATTTATTATCCTTCTTTATCATGCAACCAAGCTTTCCTATTTGTCTACAGGCAACCTTTCTCACACAGCCATCTACTCCAAGTGAAATGCAAACAAATTCTGAGAAAATGTAATTTCCTCTGTACCAAAGGAGGGAGGAGTTTATTCCAACACTGGCAACGACATGCAGGAATGTTGAACTGAGAAACGTTAAGTGTTTAAAACCCCATCTTCATAAGGAGCAGTCCTGTTTATAAGCTGTGGTTTCCATGTTAATGACAGACACTGAAGGAGATCACACATCTTGTAGAAATAATTTCAATCACCACAATTAAGTTTCAGTTCAGAGGAGAGTACAGAAATTTTGCCCGGCCACTGAGGAATTCAACTCTTACTGCTGAGGTTTAAAACAGATTTTCAAACTTTTGTTGTTGTTTTGTTTGTGTTTTCTCAGAGTCTGGTATCATTTGTTTCTAAATACATGTGAAGACTAACTGGGTAGAAACCAATCCAACCAGCCTCACTCAAATAAAGTCAAATCAAGGGCAGGTTCAAGGGTTCAGTTGAAAACATGCAAATTGACTTGATGCTGCTCCGATTTCACAAGCCACAAACGGACAACGCCACACCCTGCGTAATATATAATTACTAAAGTCACTTCATCGATTAGATTCTTTATAGTTATTGTCAAATGTTGTGAAAGCTGCTTGTAAACTGCCTTCAGAAGACTTAACTAACTGTATAATCCCTTTCCACTGGCACTAAATTTTGGCAAATTGCAGGAATCATTCCAGGCTGTAGTAATTTCACAAACCACCAGAATCAGGAAAACATTCAGTATGCAGATGAGCCGTTTAGGCAAACGCCCCAGTGTTCGGCTGCAGAGCTTCCTCATCACCAGCACGGTGAGCAGGAGTTGGAGCTCTACAGCGGCGATGCTCTCAGCAGGGTTAATGACAGCACTTCACTGAAATTAAGTGCTGCAATTGCAGACCTGCTTTACATGAGATGGAGTTCCCGCTTCCTGCATTAGTCAGCCAGTCATACATCCCTGCATTTAGCAATGAACACCGAGAGCTGAGACAGCTCAACTATAAACCAGACTGAAGTGCAATTTTAAAACTACTAAACAGACATAGACCTCTGAACAAAATTTTTTACCTCAACAACTTTGGGGGACATTTATACTTTCAAATGTTCAAATCACTGCTGACGCTGTTTATGTGAACTTTCTGTGCAAGTACGCAGAACGGCCGCCACACTAGTTTTGTATAAACACATAATTGTTGGTTTATCAAAGTCTTCAACAGTCTTGCAATAACTCAGATTCCATGAGAGTTAAACTGTTAAATGCTTTAATTTACAGTCCTTTTGGAGGCTTTAATTTGTGGTGCTGTTGGATTATATTGCATTTCCTTTAGTGTTTCTAATATTTAGTCTACACTTTGACATATGAGTATAAATCAACAGCACCTCAAACTAAAGCCTCTAAAATGCCTGTAAATTAACATATTCAATAGTTTAACTTAAACTAAAGCCCAACTAATGACTAAAGCTGAATCAACACCTCTGAAAGAACATTAGAACCTTTTAACTAGATATACCTAATAAATTAGAAAATAAGTAAGTGGATGAATAAATCTAGTACTTGGAGTTTAAATGACTTGTAAATATAAAATGTAATGTAGAACTGCAATTTATGGTTCATTATCAATTAATCTGTCGATTATTTGCTGAATAAATCGATTGGTAGTTTGTCCATAAATGTCAGAAAATACTGGAAAGTGTTGTCCTCAAATGCCAACCAGAAGATTCACTTTACTTTCCTAGGACTAAAGAAACCAGAAAATATTCACATATGAGAAACTGATGTCAAAATTTGAACACTTTAATTTAATTTAAAAGTAACAAATCTTTGGAGCTCCACTGTTGCACTTAAACTAAGTTTGTGTTGTGCTGATATATGTGTGAGGCCTCTTGCAGCATCTTACTACTCATTACTTCACATTAAAACCAGAAGACTGTTCAACTTGATTGCATTGGCATTAGCTATGTGTAGCTGTATAAATAGGAGTGAATGACTGGGACTTAACATTTACTTTACATCCAATTCCTACATGTGAAGTCTGAATGCTGTCAGTACACAGCAGCCTCTTCCAATACAGCGCACATATACACACCGTATTACATGTATACAAGCAGTATTGTATGTAGTAACACACAATATAACATGCATGGTATGATAACATGATAACATGCCCATACTCAGTACAACATGCCAACATGTAACATGTACATACACAATTTAACATGTGCACACAGTCTTACATGTAGTTACACACAGAATACAACATGTCTAGAGCATAATAACGTGTATACAAAGTCTAACACGTATACGCTTGCAGTCTGAACTGACCTGAACTTGTTTCCAGTCTTCCATGTGTACACAGTTTATTAACATAAATACACAGTGTAACACCATGTGTACAGTGAGTGTGGACAGACCTGATCTCGTTCCCAGTTCTCCATGTGTACACAGTATAATAACAGTATAAACAGTATAATATTCTGTGCAGTGAGTGTGGACTGACCTGATCTTATTGCCAGTCTTCATTCTGATCCACTGAGGGATCGGCCTGTTCTGTTTCTGCTTCTTAGCGAGGAAACGCTTGATCCTGAAAGTCTTGTGGGACGACTGAAAACAACAAACAGAACCATTAGAACACCATGTAAACAAAACCTTAATGTCTACTGCTCTACAGCCGCGTCTTTAAACTAATATAGTCTTTGACGTCCATGCTGTAAAAGGTGGAAAAACTGTCGGCGAGCATCCATGACGGAAGCTCAGTTAGCATGCGTAGGACCGGCTAACATGGTTTAATCAGCTTATATCAGCTCATCCTCCATCTTTTCACACATCATACGGACTCATGAAGCACTAGCGACATATTTATTAATCTCCAGCCGTAAATGTGTTTGTTTACAGGGGCTGCTGACGAGGATGTTTAAAGATTTCGTATTTACCATTTTGTCCACAGTCCTTTCTCGACTATGGCGGCGGTCGAAGAGAGAGAAGGAAGTGACGTCGCTCTTTTATCCAATGAGGGGCCACGAGCAGCGACACCACGTGACCAGCACATCTCCCCATTGAGAGAACTGACTGTATACAGACGTATAAAATATAAAATATATTTATATACAGTCTATGATGGAGAGTTTCACAGTATTTCACCTGCAGAGCTGCACTGCATGTTTGAGGAGGAAGAAGTACTCAGCAAGGGGCGGAAAGTAACTAACGCATTTAATAGATACAATACTTAACTACAATTTTAAGGTACTTTTCTTGAGTATTTCCAATTTATGCAACCTTATAGTTTTATTCCACCACATTTATTTGACAACATTAGCTACTTTGCAGATTGTTCATACAGAATACAGAAGAATCTACAAATACATTATAATGTATTGTTATTGACTAAGTTTAAAATGGCTTTATCTTTACCAGCTGCAACATTAGCGATGCAGTAATTCATCACTACTTATCTGCCTAATATACATTATCCTCAAATGGGCCATTCTACATAATGAGTACTTTTGGTTCTTCTTTTTTTGCTTGTGTGGTTTACTTTCTAAATAATTTAAATGCATTGTTAGAAGGAGCCTGTGACCCAAAAATTTAACTGCCAGCAACTGCTCTATGTAATTATTATGCACATGACAAATAAAGTCTTGATTGTTGAATCTTGTGTACTTGTAATTAATTAAGATTTTGAATGCAGAACCTTTACTTTAACAGGACATTTAGGTATTGGTACTTTTACTTAAATAAAAACCGGTACCATGAAAATACCAAACATCATTCAAAGTAGTTGGAATGATCCCCAACCAAATGAAATAAATAAATACCAAATAAAGGTAAATCATCAAGCAAACTGGGTACTTCCTTGTCCTGGTCACTCTTGGACAACGGTTCAAGTCTAGTTTCAGCAGTAAGTCTGTTTACCTAGTACAGTTAAATACCGTGGAGTTAAAACAATTCTAAACCCATTAAAAATTACCAGTTAATCTGTTGTACTGTTGTTGTTTGAACACAGTTTTACCAAAAAGAGAAACCAAAGACATGAACACTTAAGCAAAGACCTCTTTTATTTCCAGCCCAAAGTGGCTCCTGTTTTTTTAGCATCACCAGCTCATGTTCTCATGCTGTATTCAGTTTAGTGCATCACGTTAATATTTAAGGAAAGTTTCATATTAGAAAAAGGGAGGGGAAGGCCACAGGTTGTTCACTCTGATTGAAGTCTGCATGCAGGCATGGCGGTCACATGGCAGTGTAGTCTGAAATGGCTATTTCTCCTCAGTCACTGTATGAATGTACGAACAAAACACATACCAGGTAAGACTACAACTATTGTTACAGGGTTACAGACTATGGAAAGGTTCAAACAAAAGTTCTGCACAAACATTTGGATTGTGTAATTCTCCAGGAAAAGATGTCATTTCAGTGTGAACACTTCAAACTGAGAATGGCAGCACTACAACAGAAATCTCATTCAAGACAGTGTGGAACCAATAGAGTGATTGGAAAGTTAAACACCTGTGAGGTTCTTTTGTACCTCCAGAGTGTGATATGGATGAATATGTTGTGAGCCAATGTTTGCAGTGTGTACAACACTTTACATCAGAGAAACTGAAGTAAGGTCACTTTGATTTCACGTGGTCCAGAAAAGCTTTGGCTTCACCTAATGTGCCCTGCAGCCAAACTCTGTCCAAAAAGGTTACTGTTACCTTCCCTAACAAATAAAACTAAAGAGGGTCACACTGAGGCACTGGGAGGCTCCACAATCAGATCTCTGCCTCTGAGGCCGAGAGAGCCGGATGCAGCCCTGCTTAAACTGCAGCAGCGCACATCGCCCTGAGGTGCCACGTCGCTGCTCTGAGCCTCACAGGCCTGTCTCCCCTCTCCTCACCAAAACTTAAAATGCCATGGGTAGAAATCTGCTCAGTCGTCTCCTTTGTTGGCCACTTTCTCGGCCTCAGTGTCAGCCTTCCTGTCAGCAGAGTTGGATTCAGCTCCTCCTCCTGGGCCTCGGTTGCGGCTTCTGGCCCCGGGCTGGTACAGCTGAATGGCAGGCCGGTCCTAATGCAAAGAAACGTCGCTCTTAGAAACATCTGAAAAACTGCTTTCGAGGAATGACTAGGTGATTTAAAGTCATTACCTTGTTTCGTAGCCGCTCTCTTTTATTGCCGTCCTCCTTCTTGTTGTCTTTGGCAGGCTTCTCCGGCCTCTCAGAGTGACTGGAGTCTTCACTCTTTTTCTTCTCAAAGGCACGCTCCTTTTCTTTTCTAACCTCCTCCTCCCGCTTCCTGCCCGAGTTCTCGCCATCCTGCCGCTCTTTCCTCCTCCGCCGATCTTCGTCCTGTCGCCTGATGCGCTCCTTCTCTTTCTGCCTCTTCTCACGCTCTCTGTCTCGATCTGCGCCGCGCTCCCTGAACTCCTTCCGCCCATCTTCATCGGCTCTACATGTAAAGCACAAATCCTGTTTGAGTATTCTGTTCAAAGTAAAAAATTTGTTTTCAAAAGAATGCCTGAAGCAACTCACTTTCTTCCACGCTCCTCCTTATTGTCAATGTTTTGACGCCTCTTATGATCAGCATTCCCCATGGATCTGTCCTCTTTATTTGGCTTCTCTGGTTTCTTGGTCTTTTCCTTGGGCTTCTCAGGATCAACATCGTCACCTCTGTCTGGCTTCTTCAGGAGCTACAAGGTTGAAAAAAACAAATAAAATAAAATAATGATATATATTTGATTCAACACACAGTTTTAACCTGCTTCAATCCGCTGCGGCACACACCTTAATTTTCGGTTCTTCTTTAACTTGGTCTTTGTCTTTCTCCAGCGGTTTCTCAAGCCTTTTCATCTTCTCAGCCTCTTTGCGCTTCCTCCGGTCCTCCTCCCTCCACTTACGACGCTCCTCATCACGCAAACGCTTGCGTTCAAGCTCCCTCCTTCTTCTCTCTTCTTTCTTTTCCTCCCTGATTCTCTGAACAGCATTAAAAAAGGACATGAGGCTAACCGTCATCATTGCAACCGAACATTCATAACTACACAATACAGTCCTTATTTACCTGTTTGTTCTTGAGGAAGTCCAGCAGAGGAGTTGTCTTTTTAGCTTGAAGAGAGAAAAAAGGAGTTTGAATTCATCCCTCTAGCAGTGTATCTGTTTTTAAATAAATAAACTGATGTTTCAGGTGAACTTTGTAATTAAAAAGGTCTGTTCACTTACCTACAAGTTCCTTTGATTTTGCTTCAAGCTCCTCCAGCAGAGTCTCAGGTGTGGATGTCAACTTTTCTTCATCACCATTGTAATACTCAAGAAACTTCTTGTATTCAGGATCTGAAAGAAAATTTACAACATACAAATAAAATACATGTTGCAGTTTCTGGTGAACCTATATTCACAAACATACATTCAGTAAATGTTGGTGGTTTGTTGCGTGAGGCTCCATTACCAAATTTAACTTTTCTATTACACCAAATCTCACACATTATCTAAATTTGTAAACAACTTTACCTTCAATGATTGTTCCACATTTTGAGTCCTTCTTCTTACTTCTTTTCTTGGCAGTCTTTTGAAAAGGTGCGAACTCCACGACAGCAGGATACTCCTGTCCTGTTTAGAGATAAAATGTAGACAAGCATGAAGCCTCAATTCACGAGTGAGGAAAAACCTTAAGTTTGTGTGTGTGACTATAAATGTTATGCTCTTCATACCTCTGTTGTCGATGAACACATATCCATCAAATCGATCTCTGAAGAGAACTATATCCTCCTGATTTTTAAAATTGATGTAAGCCCTTGCGAAGAGGTGTGGGTAAAGGCTGAAGGAAAGAATAGATCACGTCAGATTGTGGTGTTAACAGCCACATGTGGCGTTTTCAGTGAATGATAAAACATCTTTTTATTAGCATACCTGGTGTCGTTGGAGAAAAACTCCAAGTAGTCCACCTCTGGGAGAGGCTGTAACTGCTCCTCCAGCTCCTCCTTGGTCAGACTTGGTGGCAATCGTCTGATCACAATCTGATTAATTATTATTGATAGACTGAAGTTATTTAGTCACAGCAGACAAACACAGACGGCAACAATTGGATCAAATTAACTTAAAGTTTACGTTTTTATTGTCTGAAACTAAGTACAAACAGACTCCATGTGATAGTTAAATGGTTATGGTTAAGTAAAGTTATTCCTTTAAAGTTTAAGTATTTATACTGTTAATTCCATGGCAACCTGAGCTAAGATCAGCTAGCAAGTTTTACCTTTGTCATGGCCTCTTTCTTTTCTTTGGGCTTCTCCGTCTTTTCTCCATCTTCACACTTTATTTCCACCCTCTTCTCCTTCGGGCGAGTGTTTTCTTTGTCCTCCTTCATTTCTGTGAAGTTAGTTTATCGCTATCTGCTGAGTTACATCTCCTTCCGCAGACTTGTTTACTTTTTTTTAGCAAGTTAGCCGACTGAAGCTAACAGTAACTTCCTCTCTGACGGTTGGTGCCTGCAGTTCAGCGTCACCACCGGAGGGCGGCGCTGTGTCGGGAAACAAGCGCAACCTTGATTATAATTACACGTATTTTATTAAATTTAAGTCTTGTATTCAGCTTTTCACCTTCACTGAAATACTATTTTTTCATTATTTTGTTAAATTTAAAAACAGAATTAACTTAAAGTCGGCGAAATAAAACTTCCTCTTCTCTGATGCCCTTCAAAATAAGAGCTCGCAAATGAAGTTAATATTTTTGAGCAGCTTATTTTGTATCTCTCTTCAACCTAAGTGAGTGTTCAGTTAGTAAGCGATACAATAATTATAATGACTGCATCTAAAATAAGCAATTACAAGTTTTAGTTGCTGCTGAGTGAGCTGTATATACATACTCAATGTGTAGTTTTAAACGTAATATCTCTACTTAGCTGTATTTAAACAATTTCAGGCTATGTACGAAAATATGCAACATACAAATAAAGACACATAGCTGCCTCTGGTGAAACTTTTTCTCTTTTTTAACCAAATGGAAAATATATTCTAAAGATCCATATGTAAATGTTGTACACCATACAAAGAAAAAAAACATGTTCCAAATATAGCGACAGACATTTCTCAATATATATACTAACATTTGACAAAGTAATCGTGTAACTGTTTGCCCAATAATGAGCATTTTTATCAGGTGGCGCTTGTCTTTGCACATTTCTTTTGAAAATCAAATGTTACCGGAAGTGTTTTTCTTGTTCCGTTGGAGGACCGCAGGTCGTGAAGAGGGCCGACATTTTGTTAGCTGCTTAGCAAAATAAACGACTGAGGGCAGACTTAGGGCGACTGGTTCGTCTGCACAGCCGCTCTGAATTAAAGTCTGCAGCCATGTGGTACGAAATCCTGCCCAGCTTCGCCGTCATGACGGTGTGTCTCATGATTCCCGGGATCGCCACCGCGCAGATTCACAAGTTCACCAACGGAGGGAAGGTGAGCAGAGAGCCGCAGTGAAGTGAGGTGAAGCTGCTGTGTCCCCCCCTGTTAAAGCCTCCCTGTGTCCCCTTTCAGGAGAAGAGGATCGCCCGGGTCCCGTGGCAGTGGTACCTGATGGAGAGAGACCGGCGGGTGTCCGGGACAGGACAGTACTTTGACTCCAAGGTGAGGCGATAATGTGGATCAAACCTTCAACAACAATAAGACCCCCTGAACGGTGAATGTGTCCTGAAAGAAGCAGAGTGATCACCTCGACCTGTGTGGGACCGTCTCCCAAAGTGTCTTTATTTACTGAACTTGTGAACAAAAGCGGTGTGTACATTTTCAAAGAGAGACGTTTATGTAATACAGATCAGATAAAACACATTGAGTTATTCATATCTCAAATACAATGTTGGAAAAGGTACTAATACTACTACAGAAATACAAAATACAGAAGTTCAAACTATGGGAGTAAAATTAGGAGAATGCAGTGACTCTTGTGCTGTTATATATTATGTGTCATTAGGTTATTATTACTCAGGTTTTAATGTAACAGCAGGATTTTACTGTTGTAGTTGGTTGATGTGGTTCTTTTTTTAACTATCATCTTCATCGATTGGCAGTTTGGTTAGTGAATATTCAGAAAATGATGAGAAATGTCATCACAACAAGTGTCCAAAGTGTCCAACGTGATTCCTTTACAATATTAGTTTCATCCAACTAACAGTAGAAAGCTCAGGATTATTAAAATTACACAGCAATAATTGAAATGTTCACTAAGGAGAAGCAGCAAACCTTTACATTTGTGAAGCTGAAGCCATGAAATATTGTTTAATGAAAAATAACTTAAATAGTTTCCAATGAATATTCTGTTTAACGACTAACTGATTAACCAACTAATTGTTTCAGCCGTTCTTAATAATGTTGCGTAGTTAAATTTATAACGAAACATTCGATTTTATAAACTCTCCATATGTTTTGTGTACAACAATCTTAATTTGTAGAATAACTAAAACTGTAGAAGTAAAAAGTGACTTAAGTAAAGTACAAATACCTAAGATTTCTACTTAAGTATCTGAGTAAATGTACTTAGTTACATTTTACCACTGAAGGCCGGCCGAACTCTGCCAGAAATGACATGAGCTAAAAAATTATCTTTTCTTTTTTCCTCCAACAGGGACTTGAGAACATCAAGTGATGACAAAGAACGCGAAGACCCGGACGAGAAGAAATTTATATGTTGTACATCAGAAGATTATATTCAACATTCAGCCGTTTGTTTTTTCAGCTTTTAAAGGACGTTGTCTCTGTCAATAAACTGTTCCACACTGGAAGTCACGTTGGCTTGAATTTGCTCTCATAAACTTTTTATACCTGTTTACGTGTCGCAGAGCTTCTCCTGTAGATGTGATGTTGCTGACTGACAGTTGAGAAACATATAAATATATACAGATATGACAGTGTTATGTAGTTGTTATATTTAATGTCTCCTCTTGGTCAGAAGTTTGCATCACAGTGACCTGAAGAAAATTAAACTCATCAAACTTATTGAATTGTTCTGAGTGAAATTAACAGTAAAAGCATCTGTCTGCTATTAGATCTGAAATGATTAGTCAATTAATTATTAGTCATTTTATTTCATAAGTTCAATATTACATATATATAAAACATGTTGCTCAGATAACACAAAATTCCACCTGGGGCATTTTTTCAGAATTTAACAACATTTAATAAACAATTATGTTTTTTAAAAAAACCCCAACAAGTTAATTGGTAATGAAGATCATCGTAGTGGCCTAATTGGCCATTATCCACATTCCTGTCATCCAAAATGTCACAATATCACATTTCTAATCTCAATCAAATCAGTGTATCTAACAGCTACCAGCTAAAGCGAAATGATTAAAATGGGATAGATAAAGAACTTGGGTTATTCACCTTATTAGTTTAACTATGCTGACCATTAACCAGCTGAAATATTTACACTAGCAGGTAAAGTGAACATGCACAATAATATGATGTGATATAATTTGAAAGTTCACTCTGATTAAGTAAAACTGAGTTTTAAGACCCTCGAAAAAAGCATCCACAAAATTATTCACAAAATAGCGTGACCAAATTTGTAATAAAAGTAATATGAAAACCACGAGATTACTTCATAATGAAAATTTATTTCAGGATTATTCGCAAAAATGTACAGGAGGAAATTTAGGTTGAACAATTAAAAGCAAAGACTAGTATCAGTGAGTAAATAGGATGGAGAATATAATACAGCTGAGAGACTCATTTACACACATTTCTTTACAGTTACAATCCTCCCTCCACCGAAACTGAACGTGATCGTCCTCCCAGAAATAAAACACACATTTTAAATCGCAAAAAAAACCCAAAAAATAAAGACGCGTAATGAACGGTAATCTGAGTGGAAAGCTGCAGAAATGTGGCGTTCACTTCTCCTCCTTGCCTTTGGTTTTCCTGTACACCATCTCCCTGAAGCTGGACAGGATCTTGCTCTCCCTCTTTCTCCTCTCCTCCTGGTTGAAGGAGGCCAGAGCTCTCTTTTCGTCTGCGCTGTAGATCTGGTTTTCCTTTCTCAGACGCACGGCCTCCATACGACGATGTCTGCGGGGTCACATTAGAAGTTAGTCAGTATTAAAATACAGTTAAAGTGAATCTGCACAAATTCACTACTACTATTTGTGTTTTAAATAATCCTCAATTTTTTTAAGTTAACTGTGATAGAGGCACATTTGTTGGAGCACTATACTGGTCTCGCTGCATCATACTGACATCTGAAACAGATTATTGAATTGCTGTTGTAAAATCTTGTCAGCATCACGTACCTGCTGCCGCTCATCACGTATCCGGACTTCTCAAAGTTTGCGATCTCGTCGCTGGTGAGACCAATTTCACCTCTTCTCGGGATACGCTTGCCTGCTTTCACGTACTCTGCCATCGCAGCACCTTCACCTGGCAACAGCGCATGACCGAAACTGGAACAAGAGAAACATGCACCGGTCAAACAACTAAGCAACATTTATTTCATAAAGTCATAAATGTAGAAAAAACACACTGTGAAATTAAAGATTATGTGCTGTAAGATTCTAAAAAAAAAGTTAGTTTTTTGTTTGCAGAGTTCAAACTAAACCCAGTAATGTTACAACCAACTTACAGGGTTGGTTCACTTATCAGAAGCTAAAGCCACGAAACGTACAAGCACATCTGTGAGGCTGCACGGTGGAGCCTTGAGGTAAATGCTCATATGTTTATGAATGGTATGATAGTTACAGATGTTTACTGTCTTAATTTAGCACACTAACATTTGATAATTAGCACTAAACTCAAAGCACAGCTGACGCTGGTGGGAGTGAGATTCATTTTACAGATATTTGGTTAGAAAACAAAGTATTGGACAATTTATACATTTTGACCTGAATAATTGACCAATCAACTTAACAAGACCTGAGATTGTGTAAGACCACACAAGACTACACATGTGGTCATGGACATGTTTTCTGCACAACTGCTGATCGTGTCACTTTGGTCAAATTGTGGCACAGTTTCCTGACAGCAACACTATTCTGCTCTGAGCTGCACGTAAACACTGAACTCAAGAAAAACCTGTCAGTGTTTTGAATCCTCTCCTCCCACAGTGTGCAGTATCTCTACTGTTAGAATAATAATGATGTAATTAATAATGTAAAGTGCATTATAATGAAGAAGCAGTGAGCCTCAGACTCACTCCAAAGGTCTGTCGTCCTGAGACATGTGGGTGAGCGGAGCTTCAGGGCCGACCACGTGTTCGTCCATGCAGGTTTTCTCCACCCACATCACCCCGTTGGGATCCTCCTCTTCCTCCTCCGACTCCTCGCTGCTGGAGTTGCTGGACTCCTTGCGGCTCTTCTTCGCCTTCTTCTTCTTGGACTTCTTCGACCTGTTTGGGGAAGACGCGATGTTTGGTTTATAGAAATAGTTTAATTATGCGCATATAAAGCTGGAGTACAGTTGAATTTTATCACTTACTTTTTGCTCTTCTTTCTCTTTTTCTTCTTCTTCATTTCTTCTCCTAAACCATAAAAACACAACCAGCACATTAAACTCATGAAAAGACTTTATTGAGCTTTATTAAATGACTATAATCATGACTGTCTTACCGTCCGAATCTGACTCCAGCTCACTGTCCTCTGAGTGCTTCTTGCTCTTCTTTTTCTTGGATTTCTTCCTCTTCTTTTTCTTCTTCTTCTCCTCTGTGAACGACAAACAGGGTTCCTTATAAATTTAAATGAAACACAACACCTCTGTAATTCGTTCATGTTCAAAAAGGCTGCGCAGGGCTGCACCTTCTGAGCCCGAATCTGAGCTGCTGTTTTTCTCATCTTCTTCGACCGGCGTGAATTCATCAGAGCTGGTGGAGACAAAAAGAGAGATTTGAGCTTTCTGCAGCCACACATGTAAAGAGGTGAGCGAACTGTCGGGTACTTCTTAAAAGAGTCACTCACTCTGGCTCTTTCACTCTTGGTGAGTATCCCCAAACTTCAGGACAGCCCAGCTCGCCGATCCTCTCCCTCTCCTGCAGACGCCTGAAACAGAAACACACACAGATGAGTCAGTGAGTCTTTAGGTGTTATTATTTTCATATCTGTGTGTGACCTATTTTTTCCAATGTTATATATGAAGGAAAATACATATTCAAAAGGTGCATTAATACATTTATAAATGTCTCTTAGGCTCAATCGGGATCTGCCCTTTAAATTCTCAGATGTGATTTTGAAAACACAAACTTTTACATCAACTTTTCTGTACGTTTCTCCTCTTGATGCTTTTCTTTCTTTCTCAGCAATTAGAAAAAAATGGAAAGAATCAGATAGTTTACATGATGGAAAACCTTGGTAAGAGCAAAGATCTACGTTGAAGTGATCAGTTCACATTTAACACACAGCCTGCATTGTTTTAAATGCATGCACATGTACCAGGCAGGGATTGTTCTGACATAAGATCGAGCTGTATTATGGAAATTGTAGGATGCAGCGAGCTTGACCCAAACTACAAACTAAAAGTCAGGATGTACTTACCTCCCCTTATATTAACGCACATCTTTTGGACTTTATATTTGCACAAACCTGTACAGTTATTTCATTTGAGTAACTGTCATATTGTACATTGTCTAAATCAATGTACTACTATTTTCCATAATTTGACATTTAAAATATGCTTCTGACTCGCAATAATACTTCTACTAAATATGTTTACATGTTATGCACCAACATACCAAGTCATATTCCTAACATGTGCAAACCTCCTTAAAAAACTGATTCTGATTTCTCCTCCTCTGCTGCTTTCACTAGGACGTAATCTGTGTTTGATTTGTCTCTAATACCACAGAGCTGAGGTGACCCTTTAATGATAATGTTGATATCAACCATAGACTGTATGTAAGTAAATCTAATATACAGTCTATGATATCAGCCATATACTGTGAACAAATCAACCGTTCAAGCAGTGTGTGGCATCAACCAAAGACTGTATATAAATCTTATATATTGTTATATACGGTGATATAACCAGGTACGTTCAGGTGTTCTATGGTATTTTCAGGTGTTTTCAGGTGTTCCCATGTTACCTGGCGATAAAGGCCTCTTGTCTTTGTCTCTGAGCATCATCTCTCTGCTGCTCGTAGTAATATTCATCTTTAAATCCTCCGTGTTTTCCAGCAGCGTCCCTCGGCTCGGACCACTGGCTGGTGCTGTTGTTGGTGCTGCTGTTGTTGTTGTTGTTGTGTCGCTCCCTGGACCTGGATCTGGACCTGGACCTTGACCGGCTCCCGATGCGGATCCGCCGGAGGTTCCTCGCCTCTCGGAAGCGTCTCTCCCGCTCCTCCCGCTCTCTCTCTCGGTTGCGGGGCTTCGGCAGTTTGGGCCCGAAGCTGTCCGGGGACAGGCTCCGCTCCCGGCTACCGCTGCGGTGTCTGCTCCGGGACCGAGACCGGGATCGGGTCCGGGGTCTGCGGGCCCGAGGACTCCGGTCAGAGCTCGATCTGTCCAACAGAGGCATAACTACAGAACCTACAGATTAAATCTATAGATATTTGTTCACTTATTATGAGATTAATAAAGAAATGAACACGCGCTCATGGTTCTTGTTTTCAGTTCAATAACAGGAAGTCCTAATCGGTCCGTCCTCAAACTGGGTCCGGTCTGCAACAACAAACACATACTTCTTCTTCTTTGGGTTCTTACAGCAGTTACTGCCCCCTTCTGGCTCTGCTGGTCTACTGTTGTCTGGTTTCAATCAGGATCAGAATCAGGTTTATTGCTCAGGTGTGTGAACAGACACACAGCAAATGAGGTACAAACAGTTTAAAAAACCCCACATATAATAATAATAACGACAGTAATCAGAATACTTTATTTATCCGAGGGGGAAATTTGGTACTACCACTACTACTACTGCTACTACTACTACTACTACAACTAATAATACATTACATTTATATAGTGTTTTTAACAGTGCTCAAAGACGCTTAACATAACACAATGAAACGAGGAAAAATACAGAGAAGATTCACTTAGATGAGGAAGATGTGAATAGTGAGACAAGTCAAAGGCAAGAGGAAGGGTGGATGGATTTTAAATAAATACACGAATAAATGTACACTGAGCACACTACAAGCTAAGAGAATAAATCAGGACTATATCCGAGGAATAAACAAAACTATTATTCGTTCTTCATTTATTTGATTTATTGTAATACCCGCGCTTTTATTTTGAAGGTGAACCAGAAGTGCTCTGGATGTTAAACTCGGCGCGGAGTCAGTTTCTTTTTTACAGAAATAAGGCACTGTTTAATTAATATTTTTAGACCAACGCGGAGCTAACCTTTCTTTTATATCGCGTGTTTTAATGTTATGTACTTTAAATGTTGTTGTGATCGAGTCTCCGCGGCGGAGAGCGGCTCCTTTTCTCTGTTGAATCAATGAGGAGGTTGTTAGCTGTTAGCCATTGTCTGTAGCGGCTAACGACACTTGAACTTACTTCAGTCGGTGGTCGAGCTCCTGCAGGGAAACACCAGCTGGGAGGTCTGCAGGAAAACACCAGCTGGGGGGTCTGCAGGTAAACACGGTTCATCGTGTGCGAGTTTTCACAACAGCTTGTTGTCTTTATCATTTTTGTGTTTGTTTGAAGCTAGCATTGCTAACAGGCTGCTATATGACAGGCCGCGTTCATTAAAGAGGAAGAAGCTTTTGTTGAACAGCAAACAGCTGCCGATCACTTTAAATACAATAAAAATATCACTTTTAAACATAAAAAATACATTGTATGCAAATAATCATAATTTAAATACACTGATAACAATAATAATTTAAACAGTAATTATACTTTAAACGCTAATACTACTGTAAACACAATAATAATACTTAAAATATAGTACAGATACTAATTTAAACAGTAGTATTAGTTTAAACATAATAATGTCACTCTAAGTACAGTAATAGTACTGTAAACACACCAATGATAACACCTAAAACACAGTATCACTTTAAATACACTCATTTTATTGATACTAAGTATAATTATATCACTTTAAACACAATAATAGTCCTAATTTCAACACAACATTAATAATACTTTAAATACCATGACATTAATGTAAACACAATATTACTTTAAACATAGTAATGCAGTGTTACACATTACAGAAACAAAATAACACATCAGAGATTAAACTTTTATTTATCTGGATTGTTTATCTGTTCACTGTTTGTACGTTAGTGACACTTCAGAGTTAAACTGGGAAAGCAGGAATTGTGAATTTGAGCCAACTCTTTACTTCCAGGTATTCTCATGGTCACAGTAATAATATTATTAACTGTGTTTTTTCTTTCTCTCTTTACAGACATGCCAAGTCTAAAGTTGATATCTGCGACTGACACACAGTATTCAGCGGCTGTGCTGAAATCGATGAACGAGCAGCGAAATCATGGATTATTCTGTGATGTCACCATCATCATACAGGACAGGAAATTCAGAGCTCACAAGACCATCCTGTCTGCCTCAAGTTCATACTTCCACCAGCTCTTCAGCGTAGCTGGACAAGTGATTGAGTTAAACTTCATCAGGGCAGAAATCTTTGAGGAGATTCTCAACTACATCTACAGCTCCAAGATCATCCGTGTCCGCTCCGACATGCTGGAAGAGCTCATCAATGCGGGGCAGATACTAGGAGTCAAGTTCATCGCCAACCTGGGCTCGCCATTATCACGAGTCAAGGGTCTGCCTGGTTTGTCAAAGGAAACGGAAAACAAAAGCGACTCTCCTGCAGAGATGATGCCGATCATCACGGAGTCTTTCTCGATATCTACAGAGGAATTCAATCAGACGAGCAGACCTGCAGGCAACGACGAGGACTCGGACAGTGACGTCATGTTCGTCTCAAAAACAGATGCTCAAACCAGAGCAGCCAACCAGAAAGCCTCTGATGAGGTGATTGATTTGGAGTCTGAAAATGTAGCATCAGCGCAAAAAAAAGAGCCAGATAATGCCGTTGTAAGTCCTGAAGAGAAAGCTAAAATTCTCTTGAAAATGCCCCCTGTGAAGCCCGTCAGCATCAGTTGTCCGGCCCCTAGTTTGCCCAACAGCAGCCCTCTGCGCAGTCCAGACAGCAGCTCCAACAACTCGTCTTCCCCTGCCAGGGTTTACTCAGGAAGTGCTCCCACAACGCCAGCCAGGCCAAGCAGCTTCACCCCCGAACCTTCGAGTGCCTCTCAGTCCTCTGAAAACAGCGATATAATGGGTGTCCACAAGAAGCAAGTCTCCACTTTATCTCAGCCAGGGAGTTTCAAAATAAGGCTGTCAGATGTGTCTGAAGGTCCAGGAAATCAGACCAACGCTCTCAAACCGGCTATAGTAGAGAAAAAGACGGTGACTCTCAATACAGCCACAGAGATTGATTCAATTTCATCAGGCTGTAAAGTGTATGCCAATATTGGAGAAGACACTTATGACATTGTCCCAGTGAAGGAAGATCCAGGCGAAGGAGGCTCTAAAGCCAGTAAAGGGAAGAGGTCGTTAATGGCGACGCCTTTGAGAGCTCTGGATAAAACACCCACCTCACCGAAGACCAGCCCAAACAAGAAGAAGACCAAAACAGAGCTTGAGGATCACTACGAGCTCATCATGGACGGGAAGACTTTCTATGTGTGCATCGTCTGCAAGCGCCCCTACGTTTGTCTGACGAGCCTCCGGCGTCACTTCAACACCCACTCGTGGGAAAAGAAGTACCCGTGCCGCTACTGCAACAAGGTCTTTGCCCTGGCTGAATACAGAACTAAACACGAAATCCACCACACAGGAGAGAGGAGGTACCAGTGCTTGGTGTGCAACGAAATGTTCATGAACTACCAGTTACTGTCCACCCACTGCAAGCAAGTGCACAACCAGGATCCCAGCGGGAGGAAAGAGAAAGACGACGGCGACAACAACCTCTACAGACTGCTGCCGTGCAAAACGGTGCAGATGAAGCCGTACTCTTGGAGCACCGACGGGCCGGGCGTCCCCGTCATATCCGAGGACGGCAGCGTGCACCACATAACCAGCGTCAGCGAGGACGTCCGCTCTTCCACCCAGAGCAGGATGTTGAACTGGGACGACATCTTTGTGGAGCCCGACGCTCACATGCCTCCCAACGCTCACGCCCGACCAGGGTCAACCCTTGAACACGCCTCCGCAGGGAGCCACAGAGTTTGACTTTGTTATACCAGAGACCTACTGAGCAACACGCGCTGCTCTGTTACCTGTGCCTTTTAGGTGCCCCCCCTTTCCATTTTTTCCTTTCTGGTTCCATGTCAACAATATTCTTCTAACTCTTGATAGTGTCAGCTTAAGGTACGGTCACATTAGCCTCTCTGCTTTAATAAAATGACGTGCTGAAAGTGGTGATGAAGCTGGCTGGAATATTGTCAGAGCGGCATGATTTTAAAATGATCGAAAGTGAACTGAACAGGAAATAGTTGCTTGAATATGTGCCAGCTTCAATTGAAGGGAGTTGGATTGAAGAGTTAAAGGGCAGTGAAAGTGTACTGTGACCGTACCTTTACTCGTATTACTCTGCTTGTGTAAAAGCCTTGATCTTTTGTATCATTGGAATAAATGATAATCACATTAGCAACAATATAAAAATACACATAGAAGCAGCAGGAAAACAATTAGTTTATATGAATGATAAAAAAATCCAACTGTTCCAGAAAAATAAGTGAAGGTTAAAAGGCGGACATTTATAGCTGTAATAATAAAACGGTAAATCTTTTTGTACTGTATGAAGTTTTAGCTGTTACAGGCTCAGACTAATGTTGATGTCTAATTTCCTTTTTGGTCTTCAGCCTCAAACTCTGTATCATACAGGAGATTTCAGCGGAAGGACCTGAAGCACAAATAAGACATTTAAAAGGTTGTTAAGCAGAAGTTTTTAATTGTAATCAATTAATGACAGTAAGCAGTCCACTGAACTCCATTTCATCAAGCAGAAATGGTTTGAAATATTTAAAATTTCATTGGCAGATGATGACGTGTGTAACCAGGTGACCAAGATACAGTTTTGCATTTGTGTAAAATACAGGATGTGTCCCATAATGAAATAAAACAAGGTTGCTCAAGTTTTAAATAATTCAATTATGAATCTGGGTCTGTTTTTCAGGATCAAATGGAAATTTAACCAGTTTTCTGGACCGATCATTCCTGGTTTCCATTTGAGACTCATTTTGAATCTAATTCTGTACAAGAGAATGTTAATTATGATCTGAAATATATTTTTTCATTGTGATTGTTTATGATCCCACATGTGGGCACTGTGGCAGGGAAGATATACATTGGTTATTTAATTTTTAATTGCTTGCAAAAACAATTGGCATATTTAGTTTCTCCATTGAACACATTGTTTTCTTTTGATTTACCTGTACATTTTTTGTCATTGGAAATGTTCTTTTAATGCCAAAATCTGCTGGCTACACAGCACGGCTCGAGATTTTGCATACAAATGTGATGATGGGACGTAAACTTATTATTTCAGTCTGTACACACAGCACTTAGCATTGAATCAGGCAGAAGACTTTTTAAAAATTTTTTTTAAACTTTTTTCACTGTTTGCTAAAATGTAGTGACTGGTCAGTATGAGTAAAAAAAGTAGTGCTAAGATGGTAACCTATGTCATTCAATAAAATCATGCAGGTTTTGTTTTTAATTAACAGATTAACATGTGTGCTGTACAGTGTATATTTGTGTTAATCCTTTTTTTTACTGTTTCAGATGTATTTATTAGGTTTAAGGCAGTAGACTAAATGAAAGTTATTAAACACCTGGTTCTGTTGGCATTGAACAAAAATGTCGTTTTTCTGTCCGTTAGCAACGAGGCCTCCCTGATGGTGAATAAATTATACTTTTACTGTTATAGCTTAATTGTCTTGCACTACCTTTTACTTACTGCCTTGTGTCGTCATGACGAAGTTTAACATCTCAACGTAAATGTAAAAAGTAAAATAAGTCTGAGCAAACTATACAAAGTGCTGTCTGCACAGCTCCAGAAGAGCTGAACTCACTCATTGTGATCAGACTTTTTTATTACCAAAAAAAGAAAAATGTGAACCTCATGGTAGCGCTAGAGGAAAAGTTGGGATCACTCAATGGCAATAATCAATGTTGTGTCACGCTGTTAGTTTGGCTAAAAAGAAATACACACTATATGAATTACACAAAACATTTTTTTTAATGGCAAGACACAAAGGAACTGACAGTCAGCCCCTGAGAATGTGTTGTTGAAATTATAAAAAGCAGTGATTAAAGATGACGGAGCGGTTTCATCGACCTAACTTTACACTTAGCGAACTTTTCATCATCTCCCATCTGGTGTCAGTGAATCCAGCACTGACTGTGCATGCTCGGGCCTTACTCGTGGTTGATTCCTGACAAAGACGACGCATTTCAACTCATAGACGTGATAATACTGCTACTTACAAAGAGAGAGACGATGTATGCTTTTACCTGCTTTTAGTGAAAATACAATAAATAAGGTTTGGAGTGTAACTGATGACCATCCTGACTTGACAAATAGTGTAGCTTATTCATGAAAGCTGCTCTGTAAAGTTCACCGCACATTGATCGAGATATTTCTGAAGAGCTGATATAGATACCATGTTTGTATACCTTAACTGCTAAATCTGTATATCATACTGCTGTACATACATTATGAGCATGTAATACCTCCATTACTGCTAACTTCGCCTTTAATAATGTACAGTGACACTATTAACCGCTAAAGAAACGACTGCTAAGGCCTACGACTCTAAACTTTTTCATTTTCTAGCTGATTCAGATTTGGGGGAAAGACACCGAAGCTTTCATCTAACTCTGCAGCTGTGCTAATCGGCCTTGATCCTCGGACAGCGAGGACGCCGTCACCTGTGCCGCTCGAGGCAGGAAGCATTTACAGTATGTACTAAAGAGAGGTGAATGTAAAGCATGAGCCGGGAGGAGCTTTTTGACCATGTACAGATTGAGTCCAGGTGACAGAGTGCTGCAGCACTGGAAGTCCATTTGCATTAAGGCAGATAGATGTGTAAACAGTCCCGGCTTTGACCCGGTTGTCTCTCTCTTGTGTATGTGCACACACACATACACACACAGTGCAGGTGTGAGTGGTGCCCACGGAGACGGACGCTCCATCGTGTCAGGCTGAACTCAAAGTTAGTGTGCTCTGTGGCCGACCTCCCTCCTCCTCGCGGTGGTCAAGGCAAAAAAGGCGAGGAGGAGCCCAGAGGAGCTGTGCGTTCAAACCACTCAATCAGCATCTAACAACACCGACGATAACGTTTCGGGTGACCCTTGTTACGGGCTGTACGGCGGGGGCTTCTCATCGGGGTGGTTGTGAGGAGGAGAGTAGCGCGGAGGGATCATTGTTGGCCACAGATGGCTGGCTCCAGATTGGGAATCATCTGACAGGCCCGAGGAGTCAGGGAACATGTAGGTACCCTGCAGGAAAACAAGAACATGTATGAGATACGTTTACAAGTTTGGTTTCAGAGTAACTGCTGATTTCTGCAGAATTTTCAACTCTTTATTCATCCCCAAAGGCCAATTGGTTGCACAGCAGTGACAAAGACGATAATGCTCTTTTTTGGCCATCTTAAACAAAGACATCATATCAGTTTCCTCTTTTACGGTGACGATATCCAGATATATTTGAGCTGCTAACGACTATCACAGCACTGTCAAACAATAGTTCTCTGTCGCGTTCAATAACTCAGCATCGTAGAAATCTTGGTGAAATCACGGTTTAATCCAGTTGTCATCGTCTCAGAAACATTTCAAGGATCAGATCATTTCTTTCCGCCCAAAATCTGGTGACCCTCCTTGGTAAAAAAAAAAAGAAAAAAAAAAGAAAATGAGTAAAATAAATCCTCTCCAGCTCATCAAGAATGCTGCCAGGATTTTGACACAGGCTAAAAAATATTCCACTAATTCTGGCCTCCATGCGCTGGCTGCCTGTTGCTTTTAGAACTGATATTATTGATTTCTTTCCAAGCCCCGACAGGCCAGGCACCAAGTTATTCAGCTCCACGCTCCCCGAGCTCCTCTGATGTGTCTTGCCTGGATTTATATTTTATAGGTGACTGAGTGTTTCCAGTCAGGGCTCCTACACTTCAGACAGACCTGCCTGAAGAGATCAGATGAGATCTTGTCGTTTGAATGACTTTTAAAATCCCACATTTTAAAAAACGGCTTTTTCGTGATTTATTCATCATTATGTTTTATGTCATTTTAGGTTATTTTACTCTCATTGCGTCTTCGTTAATAATAATAATAATAATAATTATTATTATTATTATTGGTTTCTAGAAATGGCAGAGGGTATGCAAGAGTCTTTATGTAAAAATAGTTTTGGCTAATGTGAGTCTAAGACTCTGGATATTGCATTTACTCCCCTCTTTAATGTATCTGAGAGAAAAACACCAACAGATAATAGAAAATGTGACAACATTGACTGTTGGCATTTAAACATTAGGTTAAATACCAAGATCAATTTCATGTACATTTCCTTTTTTCAAAAGATGCCATTTTTGAATCAAAGCCTTCATCTGAACAAGCCACCGCTGATAAAACAACTGCAATAAGACAAATAATAAATCAATAATGCATATCATGCAGCACTGCAGGGTTGGAGCGGCGCTGTACCTGCACGTCGTAGGCAGTGTAAGGTGGCAGGCAGGGGGCAGTGTTGTAATACGAGTTGAGGGAGGTGGTGGGTGGAGGCGGGTAGAGAGGCTCCGTGGGGACTGGAGCCGTGATGGCCTCTGGTTCAGATGTACTCTCAGAGGCGGCAGAGGGAGTCTGATAGTATCGATCAGTATGAGCAGAGAATTACAAAACTAAACCTTTAGCTCACTCTGATCACACAGTTTCAAAAATATTTTAGCACATCAGGCAGTCGTCTGATGGCGTCTCTATGTTCACTTGACCTACCATGTCTTTGAAGCCTCCCAGCACTGCCGCGGTAATGATGCCGAGAAAGAGGGCCACGATGTTGAGGATGGTGGCGGACCACAGCAAGTGATAGAGGTGCACCACGTCCTGGCAGCTCTTCACGTCCGTGTATTCATGGTAGCCTCCAATCACCTCTACACGGCTAGCCCAGTGGGTGGGACAGAGAGGGAAACAGCCTACAGTCAAGCCACAAAAGTCACTAATAAAGTTTGTCCTCATGCTCACCAACAGTGAATGAAAGGGGTACATCACGTTTTGATTTAGAGAGATTCATGAGTCTGTAAATGTTCAAATTCTAAACACAGAGGACATGGATGGATGTTTGGTCAGACAGGAGAAGGTCATGCAGAGGGAATGGCACCCTAAAAACACATTTCTATGGTGAATTGAATAATAAAAACTCCACATAATTACAAATGTTCAATCAACATTTATCAAAAAAAGAACAAAAATCATGAGTTGATCAATAATGGCCAATATGGTTCTAGAAAAAAAGGGACCTACTTCCAAATCATGGATGATTTCCTAAACTTTTTCAAAACATCTTTATTCTGAAGTCCCATAAGAGGATGTTCTCTGAAACAAAGGTTAAAAGAAAAGAAACATTCTTGTTCTAATACAATCAACGCAGTTGCAGTGCAAAAAAAAATGTGCCACAAAAATGGCACAACTGTACACACAAAAAATCCCAAACATTAAAAGCAACGCAGCAAAAGCAAGTGACCGCTGATTGAGACATCTGTGGGTGCTCAGTGTACTCACCTCCCGCAGTTGTAGAGGTCGCAGCAGTAACAGGTGTTGCTCTTCACGCGCAGGTTGCAGGAGGAGCGCGATGACGGCTGACAGGGCACCTGGAGGTCAAAAACTAATTTACTGTCCCTTCACTTTGGGTCGACTTCTGGCTCTTAACTACAGTATGTGCCTACACAACTTGGCATGCACTGAGGACAGAAAGTGAAATGTGTTTTTTGTTTTTCTTACATCACGTTCAGATGCAGTCTCGCTGGAGTGATACTCACAGCGGCCGGCATACAGAGGCCTGAGGTCCTGCGGGGCAATAAACATGTTTCAAATATTTCACAGCACAGTTCGTGGCTGGTCTGCTCATAAACACACAAAAAAGGGAGACTCATCCTTGATTTAGTGTTTAGAAAGGCAGGATCACTAACTGGGACAAGCAGCAGACCTCATTTCCAGACCACCTGGGGCCCGAAAAACTCAGACTCATTATGGTAATTAATTAATTACATACAGTATGCTAACACATTAAAACATAAATGACAAGGACTCGGAGACAGCTTGTGCATGTAAGTACCTTCTTTCACTTGATATGATGCCTACATGGTGGTTATTCCCAAACACTGAATCAAATTACTACCAACTATTCTTGCTGACTGAAGACTCATCTATCATGCAAAACTCAGGGTCCCTTGAGTTTTAGTATTTATTGACATTTTACATTTAAATTCAAGGTCTTAAACATCTTCTTCTTCCAAAAAGTTAGAAATGTCCAAAATGTCTTTGTTCTTATGCTTCACATTATACAAATGAATTGAGCTTGAGACTTTTATTTGCTACTTTCTAAAAATATAGGTTATCTAACAAACTGCGCATGTAGTAACAGAGATGCTTTATTCTAAAAATGCCTTGACATTTCTGTTTCAAAATATAACACAATATGGATATCAACTAAACCAACATTTAACAATAAACTATAATTATCACAATAGTCATGAAACAAAATAATATATGATGATTAGATGCTCTTATAAGAATATTCATTAATGTTTTTAGACAATCCCTAAAAATAAAACTGTTGCCTGTGCAGCCCAGTTTATTAGTGGGTGCTCTAAACAAACTAAACAGACCACATTTGACTTGATGCAAACACTTTGTGTGAATGATTAATATTACACATAATAACGTCTAATCAACTATATAATGACATAACTGTGGTTCTTATTCACTTAACTGTGCAGCCCTACACTTGATGTATAATCGAGGCAAAGACAGAAAATATTTTGTCCCCTGGCACTAAGAATTTGATTTATTTTGAGAAGTAAAAGCCTGAAATATTCAGAAGCAACAAAACAAATAAGATAAATTTAAGTCATAAAAATGACAGCATCACTTCATCACTCTATCACTGCATCCTAATGCCTTTTCTTTTTCATTCAACAGGGTGCCTCTTTGTATTTTAGAGCACAGAAAAGAAATTTTCCATTTCACTGACACCACAGGAAAATGAAAACCTACTAATAGTTCTGATCTCCCTTTTCACCCAACCATAACTTACTTTAGCATAATTATTTTAAGAGTGCATTAGTGGTTATTCAGTGTTTTAAGTACTTTAAGTAATGGAGAATAGTTTCCCTCTACCACAATATATGTATCTCGCTGAGGAGGGAGCAGCATCCTGCCATATGTGAGCAATGCCCTTGCAGAAGGGCATACGTTTTACTATATGTCTAATGCAGGGTATATTAAGCTTTAATGGGGACGGCATTGATTAATAAGCTTGTTATAAGTAGGAGCATAAGTGTTATCCATATTCATAATTTATTAGATCAGTAGAATAAATAGAAGCTCCGGTGTTACTTACGATGTGCCTCGCAGCAAAAACTCCATCGACTATAGCACAGCAGAAGGCAGCCACCACTCCGAAGCTGATGAAGACGATGGATGCCACTAACTGTGAAAGAAAACATCAGCTTCATCACTGTTCATCATGCTTTTAACAGACTATAAACTCCACTCAAACATGCACTGTTCTGGTTTTTAAATGCTCCTTCTGACTGTTGCTGTATTGGGTTATATGTTCAACATCATCCTGCACATGTGCTGCTCTCTCTGAATGAATGCCTCTGAATGGGATGAAGATGGAGGGGGGATGCCGAGTAAAGGACAACGGTGACAGAGCACTGTGGTCGTCACCTAGCTCCAGTGGTGTTCGTGGCTGGCGCGGCGCCCAGCTCTTTATAGGCGCTGCAACTCTTCATCAAACGTCCGCCCACCCTCCGTTCGCCTAACTCTCCTCCTTTCACTCCTCAATGAAAGGCAGCATGTATTCCATTACAAATCACCCCACCCAGTCTGCAGCTACCCCGGCTTGCAGGAGGGAGGCAGAGCGGGTGACGCAACAGATTTAACAGCCAGAGCTAACAGGGATTTATGTCTGCGCCACGATTTCTGCGACGCCAACAAGACCAGAGCCAGCAGCATCTCACTGAAAACTTATTTTCTCAATCCGTTTCTTACTCCGAGCCATGTGGTCCTCCTTCAACACTCTGTTTTCTGCCAAACCAAGTTCCGTTTTAGTTTTTTTAATGGAAAAAAATTCTGTATTTGTGTTCTATAAACCGGATTTAGCACATTCTGAATCAAACTCTGGTGACAGTTGTGGGGTTGTTTGCTTTTGCAGCAAAGCCACAATCAATCAAATAAATGTGATCCAACCACACCCACACAGTCCCGATGAAGGACTGAAGGAGTGTTAAACTGCTCATTAATAAGACACTGAGATGCTTTCCAAACTTGAACTTTTACACATTTTGTCATGATGATTTGATGTTATAGATAAATACTAAGTTTTCAGGGTCTTTCCAAATGTTTAAACATATTCTTAGAAGATAATTTATGAACTTCACTGGTCTATGTGGCATACAAAATATCCAGGTTTTGTGTGGAGTTCAGTAATAAAGACAAAGCAATTATTAATCATAATCCTTTATACTTTAAATTGTAATGGAGGGTCTCTTTGCAGTTTCCTGCTGATTTCAGCTGATATGATTATTATTATACTAATATTTCTCATCAGTTATTATTAATTTAGTTTCAGCTATTTAACAGTACGAAAATGAAGAAAATTGTTCTTCTTACCTTACATTGCTTTTAATTACTGATTCATCTGTCGACAAGTACAAGGAAATTAATTTGTTGTACTATTATTCTCTCCATTGATCAATTAAAATGTCCTAAAATACTGATTAAAGGATAATTAAAGGTTGTTTTAACCAACCCACAATCCAAAATCCAAGTATATTCAATTGACTATCAGAGAAGACAAAGAAAACCTTTAAATAATCACATTTGAAAGGCTGGCAACAGTGAATGTTTGGCATTTTTGCTCAACAGATGCCAGTTAATTTTCCGTTAAGCATAATTTCAGCTGCGTGGAAAATGTAATAACACAAAAACCATGTGCCTCTAAAGCACCAAGCCATAAATAATATCAGCACATTCTCTAAGTAATGACATTTTATGGCGCACAACAAATCAGGGGCAGCGTGGCTCAACGTGTCACGGCTCAGTCGGCCGTGGTCCACACGCGCTCGCTGGGTCTCCGAACTCTGCTGCATTCTGGGAAAAAGTGTCACGGGACAAACTCATTCTTCATCTCGGCCCTGACAGTCCCCGGTCGCTGCACCTCCCACCTGCTCCTCCTCTCATCTGCAGTTTCCTTCTCCACATTCCAGCGTGTCCAATCTGTCCTCCTCCACTTACACCGGACTTCTATTTCTAGCTGCATCTCCCTTCAAGCCCAGATACACACACCTCCTCAGGCCGAGAGGGACTTGCAGTCTGGGTGGGGTCCGCTGTGTCTGTTGTCACGTTAACAACATAATCGCGCTGCAGGCAGTCGTAAGGGTAATTGGGACTGGTTCGCAGTTTAATGACAGTAGAGACGAGGAGACACCAAGCACTGAAAATGATCTCAATGCACTGAGGTAATATAAATCCTCTTACCATCTGCCTCTTGTTCTCTATCAAATGAGCACCGATGATTCCCAGAAAAGAGCCAAAGCCCAGCTGGAAGGAGAGAAAATAGAGCTGTTAGAGCATTTATCTAATTTGACTACGAAGCTTTGATTTCATAGCTCAGCGTTAAGTGTTTCCGTAATGCTCTAGAGAAGCATTTTAGTATGTTTACAATGATATCGACTGTTCACGTTCACAGATAAACCAAATAAATTGTAGATTATTTTACAGAAATTTGAGGATTTGTGGGATTGAAGCTTCTCTCAAGCTCATGTTGCACTTTGTATTTATTCACTTCTTTGTAAATTTGATTATATATTAATGATCTGAACTGGGATTCTGATGGTTTTAAGTTAGAAATAGGTTCTTCAAAAATGCGGCAACTGCTTTCCTGGTTGCTCATTACATGAGGCAAAACTGCTAAAAGCCAAGTACCAAGAAGAAAACACATTTATGGGCTGAGACACTTTGCCTCACTCAGCCTCTAATGACAGTGATGCTGAATAATGAATGTGGGGAAAATTCACCCCTCAGAGACCTTCAGCAATTATGTTCATCTGGAGGTTCAGGAGAGCTCGATGGAAACACTCTCACCTCGTGTATAAAACCTGACAGTGAGCAGCCCTGCCGTGTCGGGCCTGCCCGCTGTGGTGTGCAGGTGTGAAAGTGCACTCACAATGACTCCCGGGTAGTAGCCGCCCACTGTGATGTTCTGCGTCCTGGTTGTCGCCGCCAGGCCGAAGATGAGGATGAAGCACAGGACACGATGAGCAGCATTACCGTCACGATGATTGATTTCCTCTTCCTCCTCTTAAAGGAACCTGGGAGGAGACGACAAACAAGGTGACATTACTGCCAGCGGGGACGGTGAAGTGGTGTGAAATTAGACGAGGAGGCTGTGGCTGTTAAAGAGACTCATGAGAGGACTGGAGTTTCTCCAGCTCTGTGACACGCTGCTTTAAAGATGGCTGAAAAAGGGCTGCATGCAATTGCTGCATGTGTATCTTTAGGGAAATGCGCAAAGAAATCAACATTTAAAAGGCCTCCTGTGAAACACTCAGCGCCTCCACAGTCATAAAGAGCCTCATTTTCGATCAACAAAACTCACATGAGACACAGTCTTCCTTTTTATACTGTGTGCATGAAGCTCAATTAAAATTATTCTGAGATGTTACATTAGTAGTGAGCTCTAAAAACAACAAATAACTTCTTATGCTGGAAATAAGGCATCTTAAATAATAATAAGCATCAACTTCTACAGCGAGAGTAAAGAAAATAAAACTTAACACTCAACTGAGTCTGGTTAAGTGGAGAAAACTTCCAACATACTCCAAATGTGTGTTCGATTCTACAATTTGCAGCCATTTCCTGTGAAAATCTTAGAAGAATTACAAGTCATTACATTTACATCTAAGAGGCTTTTTCTATTGAATATGTGACATTCTGGTGACTGAGGGCTTTTAGATGATGATCAAATAATAGAAACATAACTGGTCTGAGGACTCTTGTTGCACGTCATCCCTTTTAGTCTCTTTCTCTCCCCTCATTGCGGTCAGCTCTGCTCACTGTCTAATAAAGGTTTAAAGAGTTTTTTTCTGTAAAAAGGCCCCATGGGAGGTGAATACTTTTTATAGGCACTGAGCTGTATAAATGACCTATGAATGCATCCTGTGTCATCTTCGGTATAAGTTGATCTGTTTATTTGTCAAGTTTTCACCCTACACCGACAGCAAAGGAGTTAAGTTGACTGTATTTCCATCACAGCAAACATTGAAGTTGTCATGGTGAGCTCAGAGTGCAACAGGACAGACAAACATTTAACACAGTGTGCTAATAACAAAACCAAAACTGACATAAGTACAATTAAAATACACAACAAGGTCAAAATTAAATAGCTTAAAGTACCTAAAGTATGCATAAATAACAACTTAATGTGCCAAAAGCTTGCCTTTTTAAGAGTCAAATAGTCTAAGGGAATATATGTCTTTTAAACCATTCATATTTAAAAGGCTCTTCAGAGAGGGGAGCTGCTGGGTGAGAATCATCATCTCTAACAACATTCGTGGCCTTTCAACATAGTTTATAAGTTCAACATTATAAACTAAGACGGGAGAGACTGGAGGGAGTGGCCAGTAATCTTAGATTCAGTCCAAACTGTTTTCTCTTTCAGCAGATCATAATAGAGGAAAGTCCACCTGCTTCTGGTAGTAATCTACTCTAATCTCTTTTACCTGCTCCTGTTCAGTTCATTCAGAGACCTCGTCAGAGAAAGGACATATCACCTAAGTAACCTCCATGTTCTGTTTGATCAGTCTGCCGAGTTGGCGAGCCACAGGCAGACGTCACTGCTACTGAATGCTGATGCTCCAACCTGGAGATCAATAAGAAGTAGCTCGTCACTACAGCGGGCAGAGAAAAACACATCGACTCAGTCCAATTTTGCCACCGCGCTGCTGCAAAATGAAGGACACAGACTCTGAGATGAATGATCTACAAATATGTACAATTTTACAGAGCTGGGAGTGATATTACAGTACATAATCATACCGGGATGGGAAGACATTTCCTCTGGGATTGTGTTCATTTTAACAATGTATTTATGGTCTTTGTTTTCTTTTCCTGGTCTCAAATGCTAAATTACGTTTAATACAAACAATGTATGTGGCTGTTTTCACATCAAATCACACCCTTTCATTTTTAATCATACTCATCATCCAGTGCTATCTTGGATCAAACATCATATCAATTACGAGCAATAGAGCCATTTTGTATGTCATTGTGAGTTTTACCCAAAAGCTCTGTTGTCACATTTGATTTAATCAACATCCTCTGCTTCTGATCTGCAGGCTGTCTGTGGTGAAAGGATCTATAACTAAAAACCATGTGTGGCCAGATTTGTTTACTGGTGAATTTCTTTGAAAATGTTACGACTGCAGGACTTCTACCTGAGACAAGAGGTGCACACTTAAGTACAGATACTGGTATTTCAACTAAGTTACATACTACTCATGCAGAAGAGAGAATACTTATGTTCACTCAGACAATATTACTTAAGAAGCTCCTTGAAGATTTCTCCACATCACACATGAACATCTGTCTGTCTGTGTGATTGAACAATTTGAATACAATTACAACACCTCTAATGAGTGATCTAATGAGTGACCACTTTTCCTCCAAGGAGCAAGAATAGAGCAAACCTAGGAGATCCACAACAGCAAAACTGAGAATGAACTGCCCTAAAATGCACTAAATGTATGCTCATTCTGCCCTGCACAAATGGACTCTTTTTTTCTTTAATTTTCCTGGTGGCAGCTGAGCATCCTGCCAAAAATCAGTATCAGTGCCAAACATCCAGCCTGCTCCGGTTACTCAACGTCGCCGCACCTGCAGTGACGCGCTGCGGCCTGGACTGAAAAAAAAAAAAACCCGGTGGCGATGCAACGACTGATTTAGTCTTTTGTCTTTGTGCGCAAGAAAATGGGCCTTTACTTACATTTAACCATTAAAAATGAGTAAAAATAATACATGCAAATGCTCCAAATCTTCACCTAGGTGTGCAACAAGCATTGCATGTCACCTTTCAGCCCCCCCTGCACCGCGCTGAAAGGAGCGTGTCGTTTAACGGAGCCAACCTGCTGCAGCCGCGCTGACCTTGCACACACCTACCCATGCTGGTCTCGGAGAGAGTCAGCCCGCTGGACTGGAGGCTCTGAGCCGGGGGCATGCCGGAGCCCAGGGAGGGGGGGTGGATGTTTAACGCAGCCCTCTCGCGAATGAACACAAACAGCAGTCACGACTCGCCGTTGTCCTCCGGGTTTATCCGGGTTTACCGTGCCCGCTCTCTGTGGCGTTCCCGGACGGCAGCGCTCCGTCGTCCCGACTCGGCCCAGTCACATCCCCGCGGCTGGTGGCCCGTCTGTCGGTCTCCGTCCTCACGGCGCGTCGGTGTCGGACAGCTGCTGGTGCTGCTGGTGGAGTGTGCGCATGTCACACCCGGACCCAGAGTACTCCTACCGGGCCCGTTACTCGTAGAGCGGCGTAACGTGACATAAAGCCTGTGTGACCGTTACACCGCCGTGTCCGTTACTTTACGTCATAGCACAACGACTACGCGACCGTTAAGTTCCGTTACAAACCCGCCAATATACTTCATAGTTGCGGAAGTACGTGACCGTTACGTCGCCATGTCCGGTACTTTCTGTCGGTTTTCCTCACAAGTTCAGTTACAAACCCGTTACTAGTCTGTGTGATCCGTTTCCTCCCGAGTATGTGACCGTTAAGTTCCGTTACAAAACCTGTTGTTCATATTATCAGTGTCCCGAGGTACGTTACCGTTACACCGCCATGTTCGTTACATTCAGTGAGTCATATCGTTAGTTTTTACTCTAAGTACGTTACTGTTACACCGCCATGTTCGTTACATTCAGTGAGTCATATCGTTAGTTTTTACTCTAAGTACGTTACTGTTACACCGCCATGTTCGTTACATTCAGTGAGTCATATCATTAGTTTTTACTCTAAGTATGTGACCGTTACACCGCCATGTTCGTTACTTTGCGTTACAGTAGAAGTCAGAGTTACTTTCCTTTACAAACCTGTCAGTTGGTCATATTATCAGTTTCTTTCCCTCTTAAGTACGTTACCGTTACACCGCCGTGTTCGTTACTCTCTGTCGACGGTAGCGGTCAAAGTTAATAAACAAATCGGAAAATGAGTTTGGGATTAAAAAATTAAAGCCTGCGCTTTCAGAGGTGCTTTGAATCTGTAGCAGATACACGCCATGGCATAAATAAAGTCTGCTTTACAAAACATAGAGCCAAATAAATCCGGTTTAATATGTTTTGGTGTGTTTCTGACTTTCTGGTGTGTGAGGCCGTGAACGCACCGCCGAGCATCGAGCGACACCGTGTGGCAGAAACACGGTGTTGCATTCAAGTGCTGTCGGACAATCAGAGAGCGGACATATCAAGTTCAAGTTCCTTCGTTAGATTTATAGGTAGGTAAACTTATACAGTACCTGATTATTAAGACATAAATGTGCTCCCTAAATGATCATTTCACATTTCATATTTATTCCTTTCTGTCTTTTTTTTATGCTTGTAATTGTATCTCTCACATGACACACCTGCAGCTGTCTGTTTTTGAATTGGAGTGGGGTTTTCTTGTTTGTTTTTTTTAACCACCAACAAAACTGTAGTGATAAGAATAAGTAATAAGATTCAGTATTTCTCATTTGAAACATAATTCCTGGCTCTGTTAAAAACTTTTTGAAACATTATATTTATGTAGGGAAATTAACTGTACAAAATATGTTTTTTATTATAGGCAATTTTTTTAATTAGTTAAAAAATACAGATTACATATACAGACATTTCTATAAATCCTACAGCTGTGCACATAGACACACAAAGCAACTGTTGCCTGATAATTATAAATTCAGATTCATGTCTTGTTTTCTTCATTCACAGTTGCCTGATTGAAAGCTTTATTTTTAGGGATATGTCCTAAAATAATGACATGTTGTTTGATCAAACTTCCAATTTTCATGAACATATTTCTCAAAAACAGACATGATGGAGTTATTTGGCTCTATGTTCAATGAATAACTTCAATCAATTTCCAGAGTAAAGTTTGTTCAGAGGTGAGAGCTTGTGTTGGGTGTGCAGGATGTTTGAGAGTCTGACTGAACGGCTGCTGATTTGATCCCACACTGTACATCTGCAGTGCTCTTAAGCAAGGCGACTGCAGCTTCCCAAACTGGACCACGTCAGACACAAGATGAGGGTTCAGCTTTAGTGCTTGACCTTGAGGTCTCCCTCCCCCACACATCTAGCAGCGGCTCAGCATAGAAGTAAATGCACTGAGAGTGAGATGAAGGTGGGGTTAAGAGGACCCCCCCAGCATGGAGCTTCATGTGCACAAATGCATTTGGAGCCACTTTTAGGGACAATGCATTGTCTGTGCAGCCTGTGCATATGAAAGATAAAATCAGGATGATTTAAAAAGTTTTCAACACTCATCTACGTGCATGAAATAAATGCTTTCACTACTAAATGTTCTGGTGATTTATTTTATTCTATATTTTACATATCTGCAAATATCATCATGTGTTGAGAAAAACACTGGCCTTCACTATAAAATACACACACATAAACACACACTAACAAGTGCACGTTTTTTTTGCCGCGCTAATCTCAAAGAACAGATTTTTTTCCATGACGCAATTTCTCTTTTCATGTAAAAGAAGAAGAAAGAAAGAAAAAAAAACAGTGAAAAGTGCCCCCTCTCCCACTTTTACACGGGGTAACAGAGCGTTACGTGATCGGGGTGCTGATGGGGTCAGGGATGAGGACTACTTCAAGTCCACCAGAGGAAAAGCTTCTGGTGGGCAGTTTGCTGCAGCCAATCTGCAACTGGATTAGTATACATGCATGTGCAGGAACAACATGGCAGATATCTCATTTATGCATTTCTTTCTTATGCACTTAAATAATAATAATAATAGTAATAAAAGTGTAGGAAAAAAAACTATCACTCCTGTGTCTTTGTGCACGTACAGTACGCAGGCAGGCTCTGATTGACAACAGTGTGGGGTTAAGCTATAAATATTGTATTCAGGCTTCAGCCCGGCTCTGCAGACAATGGTCGGTGGTGTGCGTGTGCTGAATGCAGCTCTGCGGTCCAGGCCGCTGCCAAAACGTCTCCTGGAGCAAAAAAAAGCACTTTGTATCCCACCCCCAGCTCCTCTCCGAGCAGCCTTCATTCACTATGATGCGCGCCTAGTTGAAGGAGCTTCCCCACACCCGGTCCCCTCTGCGAGCCTAAAACTTTCTAATGAAATCCCCAAACTGTTTTTGACAAACGTTATTTATTTATTTTTTTTTGCTCTGGAGGTCAAGAGGGTTTTTTTCCCCCCCGACTTGTTAATCTGCGTTTTTGCTGAAAAGAAAACTTCAGGTATGTCAGAACTTTCATTAATATTTATTTAGTAGAAATTAAAATGCTTATTTATCGTTTTTTTTTTATTATTAATTATCTGGTGCTGGATGAAGTTGTTCAGGTAGTTTGTTGCTGTTGTGAAAAGTTGAAAAGTTTGCACGGATGCAGAGTTCGCTTTGACTCAATGGCTCTGTCGATGTGATTGGTTTAACAAGTACCTTTTCTTTCTGTGAAGAACATGGAGCCCAGTTCCACAGAGGGAGGAGCTGAGGAGACGCTCCTTAAAAATCATCCACCAAGTCTTGTAAGTGCTGAAATAAAATAAAACATTTAACTTTCTACTATATATTTAAAAAAACAAACAACTGAGAAGCAGATGCAGCTATTAAAACACATTTTTAGTTTATCATGAACTCAATAATCAACAGTTTAGTTGTCTCCTAACTCATTACAGCATTTTAAACATTTAACAATAGATTCTTGTAAAGGCCAAAACTCTCACAAAAGAAGTGAATTGTGTCGTGCGGTCCCTCTGGGATCTGTGTGTCCTGGCCTGCGGATGCTGTGAGTCAGTGAGCAACATCTGGCCGTCAGAGTGACCCTCCAGCTCTGCTGTCTGCAGCTGCTGCTCCAAGCAGGAGGGTCCACTCAGAGGAGGTCAGCTCTCCCAACGAGTGCCAGAAAGGTCACCAGCGGGTTTATAATTTGCAGAAACAGGGGACAGGACCATCAGTGCGATGTTCATTAATATGCAGAGCACTGTCTGGCAGTTTATATCGTCGGTCATACTCGGAGCAGAAGGCATGCCATTTTTTCCCTGCAGTGATTTGAAAAGAAAATAGGTGGACTGCAGAACTCAGCAGTTGAGAATATGTGTGGTGAGGGCTTTTTCTCTTCTTCTTTCCACCAGCCTCACAAGGTGATACTCAAACATGGCCAAGAGCTGGAGGAAGAGCAGGAGGAGTTGGCCGAGCACCAGCCTCTAGAGCAGGAAGACCTGAACTTTGAGAGGTGGAAGCGCAGGCCGCTACCCAAGAGAACGCTCCACCAGAAAATAGACGACCTGAAGACGTACCTGTGGAATGCAGAGACCAACGAATTCATGGGTCGCTCTGGAAAGAGCTGGAGTGAGTTGACATAGGAAGACGGGTTCTGTGTGTTGTTGGGGTGTGGGGAGGGACGTGTGGGTTTATGCTAAAATACTTAATGTTTTATTGCACCTGTACAATCATTTGATCTAATGTTTGATCTAACACACATAGTGTTTGAATGTCTTTAAAAGATGCACTCGGGGACGGTTCAGAGGGTGAGAAATGTCTCCGCAGTCCAGTGACTCTGCTCACTGTGCTGTGAGTGTGTGTGTGTCCTTATGCTCAATGTTTACATAGGTGCATGGACAATTCAGAGTGTCCCGACAAAAACAGACTGCCTGGGGACGTGTCCCCAGCGGGAGCGCGCTGTTCCAGGCCTCGTATTGGCCAGGAATCACATTCCTCTACATCTTACCATGCTCTCCACAGCCTCTTTCCCAAAGCCTTGGCGACCTCATCGCTGAACTTAACATGCTTATGGCCCCTTAGCTGCAGTAAAACACGTAGAGATGCTCTTGTCTTTTTTTTTTAATCCATAGAGCTCACTGCCAAATCCAGCTTTGTTTGGCAGAAGAGTCAGACTGGATCAGTTTGTTGAGTCAATGATGATGGAGCAGCCTCTTGTTATTCCAGGGTGGTTGCGGTGTGACGCTCGTTAAGCCCCCTCCTTTCAGCTCCACTGTACACAATGGCAAACATGATCCAACTGAGTGTAGGGAGAACATCCAGTGAAAAAGTGTATGTTACTTAAGCCGAGACACAGGATCCCAGGCAGGGCTGAGGGCTCGTTTCAGCTAACATAACCAGTGTGTGCGCACTTGTGGAGGAGTGGGGCCCATGTGTCTGACGAAGAAAAGCCCTGAGTTGAAGTCTGTGCTGCATGTCCTGTGAGACGAGTGTGTAAGAGAGGACACAATACCAGAGTGGGGTGATTGGGGCTCCTTGGAGCTGGCCAGGCCTCTATGGCTGCAAAAAGACCTTCACTACGATGGCAACCGGAGGTTCACTGTGTTCCTTAGTGAAAGGACAGCTGGGAGAATTCTCACTGGGCTCAAACAGAAAGGCCTTTGTGGGTCCGGGGACGCAAGGCTGGCTGCAGCTAGTCCCCTGTGAAATTGCCTGCACAGCAAAAGCCATTTAATTTAGGGCACGTTTGGCTTGATTAGTTGCTAATGGACTGTTAATTGAAAATTACAGGACAATGATAGTTCTCTGGGTTCCTTTGTTCACACTTGCACACTTGCTCTGTACAGTGGATTTTACAGCAAAACTATTGGAGTTATTTGTAAGTCCAGGCACAAAGGGAGGACAGTGCTTTTGTATGAGTAAACAAATTAGTGACCGTCCTGATCAAGGACAGTAGCTGGAGTCCAGACAGACCACACAGTCTGAGCAAAAATTCCTTGTGGTTCATTGAGCTTCTCCGCTCAGATCAGAGATTAATGGAGAGATGTGTTGTTATGTAAGACGCACGTCAGAATAAATAACAGCTTTAACCCTTCTCTCGCTCCCTCTTTCAGGCCTCATCCTCCTCTTCTACGCTGCACTTTATATGTTTCTCGCAGCCATGTTTGGCGGCTGTTTGTTTTGCCTCATGTGGTCCATTAGTCCCTTCCACCCGACCTTCAACGATAGAGTGATGCCACCAGGTAAATATAACCCCAAACTCAAACCACTCCACTGCACCCTCAGCGGTCCTTCAGTCCGTTGCTTCTCCTTGAGTCTAAGCACAGTTGACTGTCTCTGGGTCTCCACTGGCAGGTATGACGATGGCCCCACACCTAGAAGGCCACGAGATCGCCTTTAACGCCTCTGACCGCAAGTCCTGGAAGAAGTATGCGAGGTCCATGGATGAATATCTAAGACGTGAGTCAGTGGTGACTGGGGTGGGGGGGTACTGTTAAAGTTGTGTGGGGGTCTGACGAGGTAGTTGAGTTTAAAGTGAAACAAGCATGAGATGAGTTAATCCTCATCTTCACTACCTTTGTCCCCGTTTTTTTTTCCATTTGGTTCTTGCAGGGCATGCTGGGAAGGGAAGCCTCTTTGTGGGCAGAGTGAAGCCATTCAATGTGTTTTTTTTTTTCACACCCCGCTTTTGTCAAGCTTCCTTAATCAGAGGCCTGAGTCTGGCAGGGCATTGCTGTAGCGAAGCTTTATTTATGCCCTCCTCCTCCTCCTCCCCTCCTCCTCTCTCTCTCTCTCTCCTCCTCCCTCTCTCCATTTTCAGCGTACAACGATGGCGCTCAGGATAAGAAGAACATTCGCTGCACACAGGACAGATACTTCATGCAGGACGACCTGGAGGAGAGCGCAGAGCGGAAAGCGTGTCAGTTTAAGAGGTCCTGGTTGGGGGACTGTTCGGGGCTGCAGGACCCCCACTATGGCTATTCTCAGGGACGGCCATGCATCCTCCTCCGAATGAACCGGGTAAGATGACTGCCAGTCACCAAAACCTGCGAAACATTATGTGTATCACCACAAACAACTAAAGAAGAAACATAAAACAGCGGAGACTATGAGTGTTACTGGACTGTTGAAGTCCAGTTTCTCAGTGAGTGACACCTTGTGGCCATTTCAGGGAGATCAAGACGCTTGAAGTGCACTACTTTATGTCTTGGTTGAATGGTAGCTTCTCCAGGATTAGTGGAAAGTTTGGGCACTTCCTATATGTTTTTGTGCAAATTAGAAGTAAACTTTTGCTCACATAACAGCTTTTGTTTTGTCGTTTTTATTATTTATATATCAAAATACCCAGAGCTGAAGTTCAGTTTGAAGCAAAAAAGATGAACATCCAACCTGTGCAGGACAAGACATGCAAGAATCAAATGTTTTCTTTCTATCCTTACATTTTAATAGATTCTTGGTTACTTGCCGGGCCAGGGCAAACCAGTAAATGTGACCTGTGAAGTGAAGGTACTGTAACCATCAACACGCCGGCCTGTAATTTGTTCTCAGCGATAAGCAAAATGTCTGTAAATGTCGTGTGAGTCAAGAAAACACACCTTCTTCCCCTTTCAGAAAGGACCTCCAGACGCTTTGGGAGAAATCCAGTTTTTTCCTAAAAGCATTTTTGAGCTGAAGTACTATCCTTACTACGGGAAGCTCCGACATGTGAGTGACAGTTTCATCCTTGTGAGTTAATCCTCTGGCACGCAGACATTTTAACTGAAGTCTGAAATAACACCTGTCATGTCTCGACCTCAGGTAAACTACTCTTCACCGGTGGTGGCTGTGCGTTTTGCTGGAGTGCAGTACGACACTCACATCCAAGTACAATGCAAACTGAATGGAAAGGACATCATTAATGATTCACCCACTGACCGCTTCCTGGGCAGTGTGACCTTCTCCTTGGACGTCGGAGCGTAAGGCAAAGAAATCGCTGCCAGTAGGATGCTCCCGTGACAATGAGGCAGGAAAATGTACAAGAAAAAAAAAAGTCGAACCATTATTTTCCATTAAATATGTAATTTCCCTCTCCTCATCTTTCACTTAAATATCCATGTCTTCTGCTGTGAAACAAATTCCTCAAGAAGTAGATATTTACTCTTGTGTTTCTGTTGTATCTTTGTACCTTGAGCGTGCTACCTGCACCCACAACATACAGTGCTGAGCACAAGACAAGCGCGTAGAGTGAGTTACAATTCAATTCCTGATATTTTGTAATGATTAGCGAGATTAATCAAACTAAATTACACTCTGCCCAATAGTTAGCATTTCTGGCTATGCAAATCCAATTATGACTTAAAACATTAATAGGCAATTAGATGTATTGTTTTATCAGGTTAGATTATGGTTTTGCGTACACATTTTTGTGTGATAAAGTGTACTAATTTGTTTTGCATTATATTTTTCAAACATGTATATTGTAAGAATTCAAAGAACTATCATGCAAACACTGAAAGCAGGACTTGTACTGTACTTACACAGTAAAAAAAAAGACATAATAAATGACTGCAAATACACTATTACTATATTTTTGTTGAATAGAGCAGTATTATACATTTATGATAAAGCATCTCAAGCCACTTCTTTCGCCTTCTTTTGTAAAAACATTTGCTTTTGAAAATGAAATACTACACAAGACTGATCAATAAAGAGACATACTGTACTGTGGAATAGTTTGTGAAAGGTCTGTACCATTTTAAAAATAACTGTTTTGTGATAGTATTAATCCTGCCTGAATTGTGCTACTAAACTTGGTATCAATGTTGTATTTATTCCTATTATAGTTCTTATAATAAATACAATGTTCTGGTATGTACTCTTAAGTCTTCTTCCACATGGGACCAATAGTCTGCATGTACTTATTTGAAAAAAGCTTTCAATACGTCAAAACTGTTATATTCAGTAAAACTCTACCAATATTATAGTTGGGTAAGAGTATACATCCATTTGAATAGCTACTCTCAGAAAAATGATTTACATAGTCTTTTACGAATGTGATTTTTCAACTGATGAGATGTTTCAGAAGTCTGCTATGGAAATAGAAATGATACATTTATTTTATTTAGTGGTTTTCAAACACTCGTGCATTTAAATCTTTATTAATCACAATTTATTCATGATTAGACTAACAAAGGGAACATCGATTTTGTTCCTGCATGTCCCACATAACTTAAAAAACGAAATATTTCCTTATTCATCGTAACAGGACTAAGAATCTACAGCCATGTTCAGGGGAGTAATGCTGTAGTTTCTGAGGCCTCCCCTAGACCTCTGGACCCTTTAAATTAGCAACTTCTGCTCCCCTCCTACTCGCCCTACACCCGTGGTCGAGCTTGCTGCTCACAGTAAACAGGATTAATAGTAAACAGGACCTCTATCCAGTAGTTGAGGCATGTCAACAAGTCAACAGGGTTTCATCTTCTGAATATTCGGTGTCAGCGCAGCCATCATGTGTTGAGATATTTCAGTCTGGATCAGAGCTGTAGTGTATTAACAGCCATTAACAGGTCTGTACATTGTCAGTGTCATTAGAAGTGCACGCCCAGTTTGTGGTAAAGTGAAGAGGTAACTAAAACCTTTTAAAAAGGTCAAAGGAAACGTAAATAATGTTTCATGTTCCGGTTAGTCTCGGTTCTAAGTTAAGCCTGCGTCAGCCCTCTGTGTAAACTTAAACTGAAAGCCAGTAATAGCTGGAGTGAGTCTGTGTACCATTACAGGTTATAAAAAGCATGTCGTCGATCAAAGTCGACTGGACAGTTTGAGCAATCGCAGCGGTGTGACTGTTGACAACCATTAACCTTTGAGTTCAGATTCACCAGCTCTGCAACTTCACACAAAAAAAATCTTAGAAAGAACGACAGTGATACAAAACAAGAACTAAACTTTATTTAATTTTGTTCCCCACTTGAGTTGAACAAGCTCATCACATCACATTCTTCATCAGATGGAGACAAGCTTCAAGCAAGCGACTCAGAGGTGCACAACAGAAAGGCACAAAACTGTTGGGGGAGGTGTGGGGTGACCGAATGCACAGAACTGAGGATCTTACGTGTGAAACGAGAGTGACCGAGAAAATGTTTTTCATATTTAAACTGCTCATGCTTTGAATGGAAGTTAATGTAAACTCAACCCAGTCTGGACCTGATGACCAGTCAGTATAGTTTAAATTTAAACCAGGTCTGAGACTCACGACCCGTTCGCCAAAAATATGCATTTGTTTTACTTTTGAAATGACAGGATTATAAAAGGGAACAGCATTATAATTAATCCAGCAAACACTCAAATGTGAATCTTTTAACAGACGTGTACATTTAAAGAAAATAAATCTTCCTAACATGAGTGACAGAAACATGAAAATATCACACATTTCTCCCCAAAAGCAACAAAAAACAAACAAAAAATCTGGTCCCAGTGCTGGTAAAGTGTCGTGATTAGTTAGTGTCCCTTTCTTCAAGCTACAATTAAGTGACTAAATGTGCGACAAGGAGTTTCATTTCAGCGGTTAAATTAAGTTACGTGATGGTTAAAGAAACGTGACGACAGTGGCATCTGGGAGATCTATTAGCTTGCTCGTTACATTCACATCATCAAAAATCAACGTCATTCATTCTATACAAGAGAGTAATTTACACTTATACTATTGTACAGCACAGAAACCGAGAGGGGGAAAAAAGCCTCTCTGGAGTGGGAGGGGCGAGGGAGGGCTCTCTGAGGAGGAGGAGGAGGTGGACGGCTACTCACAGCCATAAATTGAATTTTCAAAACATGCAATCTACAATCAAACGATGCAATATTGATTATAAATGTTTTGGTACTTGAGTCATTGGCATCAAAGCAAAAGAAAAGGAAACGATTGGGGGGGGGGGGTAAGCTGAAAAGTTATTCTTAGGGAGAGAGAGGAAAAAGCTGGGATGCTTTTGATGCGCTGACGGGTGTTTTTAAGAGCTGTGAGGGTCGGAAAAGGGGGGTGCGAGAGGCGGAAGCAGCTGGGTTGGATTATACGGACTGGTAGCCAGTGCGACTCTTCCTCCGGCCAATCAGGTAAGAGATAAGCACAAGGATGATTAGGAAGCTGAGCGCCACGCCCACAGCAATGGGCACCAAAAAGCTCAAATCAGAGTCCAGGAAGCATTCCTCAGCTGACAGAGGGACAAAGAGACAGAGAGACAGACAGAGAGAGAGAGACAGACAGACACACAGAAGGTTAGTGGTGTTTTTTTTTTTTTTTTTAAGTCAGCAGAAAACACAACTCAGGAGATTTACACAAAAGCTTGGAGGAGGCGGAGCAGCAGGAGAGGAGAGCAGAACCTACAAACAGTGGAATCAACAAAGAAAATGTAGTGTTGGATTAGAGGGAAAGGACATTCAATACTCCAAAGGCACGTAAAGAAAATAACTCGAGTGAAGTTAATACTTGGTTAATTATTTTAGATTATTTTCAGGCAGAATGAATGAAAGGACATTCTTAAAGATGAGACATCTTGGGAAATATGCAAACTGCTGGGTCAATGGAGAGTCAGAGGAGAAGATCAAAACCACTCTCACATCTGTCAGGTCAATATGAAGCTACAGCTGGTAGCCGGTTAGCTCAGCTTAGTACAAAGACTGGAGACAGAAGAGGAGACTGCAAGATAAAGACAGGCCCTGTCAGAGGGAAACAAAATCTGCCAGACAGAACCTGTAAAGCTCTGCAATTAAACATGTTTTGTCTTGTTTGTTTAATCTGAACAAAACCATATGGTAAAAAGCAAACCGTTGAGGTTTCACACTGAGTCATGTTTGAGGACTTTTTCTTTGCTGGGTGCAATCACTTCCTGGTGATGGAGGCCACATCTGTACTGAGGGATCACAAAATGAAATAACTACAAAAGGTGCAAACGGTGAACGTGTTTTTCTGCAGCATCAAACACCTGGAAATAATTCTTTATATGAGATTTTGATTCATTCAGTCCAAGAACATTAAATACATCTAGAAGTGCTGTTTGATTAAATTATCTCTTTTTGTACACCTGTGCGGGAAGCCAGTAAAAGTCGGTCTGTCTCATCAGAGAAGGACTAACGCGCTCTACAGAAGCCCGCAAAGACTTATTTTTGGTGTTATCTTTGAATGTCAAAACCCAATATGAATTTTTTATATTGTTTCTGTATGGATTCAACAGATGAGAAAGAGAAGTGTTTTACAGGTGCTCTCTGGTAAATTTTGTTACCTTCTAACAGAGCTAGGCTAGCAGTTTCCCTCTGTTTCCTGTCTTTGTGCTAAGCTAAGATACCTGGCCATTGGCTGGAGCTTCAAATTGACCAGATGAAAGTGAAATCAATCTGGTCATCAGATTCTTGACAAGAGAACGAAGTAGCATATCCCCCAAAATGTGGAAGTACTTGCATACAGTCAGGGAGTCAGCAGCAGGAAACATGGAAACATCAATACAACATGTGTCAGTAATTTCTCACAATTAGTCAAAAGGCAGTGAGGCAAATAGGCAGCGATTCACCAACCATCCTTTGTATAGCATATAGATCGAAATAAGGCCAGTTTAACTAGAAAGACTCGTAGCCGGTGGCCATGTTTCTCTTTCTCCCGATGAAATAGGCCAGCAGAACGATAAGAACGAGAACAAGCAGGGCAACGCCGACCGCTATAGGAACAAGGAAGCTCTCCTCTGCATCGGCCTCGCAATCCTCAGCTAGATGAGAGTGAAGAGAGCAGAGAAGTGAATGTCTTATAGGCTTAACAGAATAATTAAAGTGAAAAAAGTCATTATTAATGCATGAATGGCTGAACGACAGAAGCTGCCTCCCGCTTTAAGAAGCTCCCGAGTATGTAAAGCATGAAGAGAAACATTTTCTTTAAACAAATGAACAAAAAAATTTACTCATGTGTCCAGGGAAGCAACGCACTTTTATTTCCATAAACCTTAAAATACTAAAAAGCTTCACTTCAGTTCGACACACAACTTGAATTCCAAAGTATAATAACTAACAGCATGAGAGAATGGAGATGAAATCAGCAGTCATTTATATCCACATAACACACATGAATTGATCTCTATCAGGATGGTTCTGCAGCATACAGCTGATTCCCTTTGCTGAACATGTGTGCAACGTCTTAACAGTATTTGTCAGTTATTAAATGTATAAACATAAAACAGAAACCTATCACTGAGGAAGGCACAGTTGCTTTGACGATAAACCGGTTAGATGATTTACTGAGAACAAGGGAGGATTATCTTGAGAAAACATTTACATTTATACTGATGCTGCAAAACCACCTTTATAATTAAGGCAACAGAGTTTGTAAAAAAGCTGATACATGAAACAGCATCACAAGCAAAGCTCATACTTGATTCATACACATGTGCAACGTCCTAGGAAAGCAACTTTTTATAAGCAACTTAAAAATGCAGATATTTGTCGTCATGTTCAGTGTAGTTTACTGCCTGTGTTGTTCCAGTCCTGAAGAGTTGGAACAAGGCTGACAGTAAACAGCACTCTGCTAGAATTAAGCAACAATACACAGCTACCACCACGTCACATTGGCTTTCTATCTAAGAAACACACATTTCTGGGGCTTGCCTCCGTCCCTGATGCGGCATCACTGCAACCTGCACTAGTTCCCTGAAAAAACAGTCTGAGCGACTGGGTCCTACATCAGATAATGTCATGCTCTTCAGTAGATTTAAGCAGTGAATAAAGTGATGAGATCACACCCGCAAGATCAAAAGGACTTAATGTCCATATAAGAGGAACTTTTAAAATTTTTCGGGTAAGATACTTTTTCTGTCTCTTTCTATGTGTTTTCTTGCCGACATTTAGATAAGAAGACACCCTTATTGTGTCTGTGGGGAAAATATGAATCTACAGCCAGTGGATGTCATAAAGACTAAAAGTAGGGCAAAAAACCAAACAGATTTGTTACCTTTGGAATTAGCCAGGGTAGACGTTGCCCGTTTCTGGTTTTATATTTAACAGACTTAGATTTAAGGACAGGCACAAATCTTTTGTCTTACTCTCAGCAAGAAAGCGTAAACATTTCTATGTATTTCTGTGTCTAACTCTTATTAAGTAAACACTTTTTTGCTGAACTTTAACTTTGCTTGTCAGTTATTTGTTGAGTATCCGATGTAACAGGGGACTAAAGTTTTCAGGAGCTTTAACGTCCCTGACACAGCTGCAGCCCTCAGAGCTCAGGCCAAGCCCAGGCCTATACACAGGTGAGATCATGTGACAACAGTCTCAACATAATGCAAAAATGTAAAGCGCGCCTTAGTGCATTTATACGTATATATCCTCGTTTCAGAATGGTCTATACTGAAATCGAGTATCTACACAACAAAACTCCCTTTTCTAAACCTAATGCCAAAGTGTAGTTTGACCTTTAATTTTCCAGATTTATTCTCTAACTGTGCAAATGTAAGAGACCTTTTAAACAGCAGACATTTTGTCATGTGTAGCACGAAAAGCACAGGCGTGATTAGTAACACTAATGACAGCTTTGGCTCATGTGGTGGCCATTAAGCTTAAATGTCATTAGCTCCACCTGGACTTTTACTGCCTGACATGTTGAAACATCTTCCATGTAAAAAGGTCTGTTTATGTTGAAACAACAAACACTTTCACATTCTTAATATGATTGGAGCCACATAATCAGGACATTAATTCCAATGTTTCTCCTGCTCTACAGGGGCAAACACGGGCTAAAGCATATTTCCTTTGACAATTTTCAAAATAGTCGATTTTCATCCTTATTAAGGAATTTATGGGAATAAAGGAAGAGAGCTGATTGACCATCTTCCTTTGGTTTGTGATGGAAGTTCTATGAAAATCATTGTTCTTATCTGTCCTGATGTAAATTATTATTATGGGGATGAAAATTCAAACCATAAAAAAGTAAGTCAAAACTAAAATGTGCACAAAGATTAAATAATGACAAAAGAAAACAAAGAAAAGGGGAATGTCTGCAGAGCAAGTGCAGCATCAAACAAACTTAAACCGTCACACATTCCTGCATACTGAAAGTGAATGTGATTACATTTTTTAAACCAATTAAAAAAAAAGTTGTGATTTTGCACTTGCTCAAACAAAACACATACACACACACACAAAAAAAAAGTTAAGACAGGACATCCAAAAAACAACAAAAAAAGACACAAACATTGGGGATAGACAAGTTTGGTCCTTGAGAAAAAACACCAAATGTCATCTTTACATGTATTTTACTTATTGTTATTGCATCACCAAAGATCTTTGAGGCAATTGCAATAAAAAATGCTCTACATGCATTTAATGTCTCAAAATGACCAATAACTTTAATACCAACTTTGTAAAATCTGTTTTTCTGACAGCAGTCCTTTTATTTTTCCCAGCAGAGACTTTAGTTTACATTTACTCTTGAATTTTAGTTATCTGCCAATTAAACATGAACATGAAACCCAAGGACCAGGCTTGGGAACCCCGTAATGATTCAGGATCAACTGCAAACTAGATTCAAAGGGTCTGATATCCAACATAGGTCTTTCTCCGACCAATCACGTAAGCGATCACTACAATGAGAATCAAGCCAGCCAGAGCAGCGCCAACAATGATTGGGATTAAGATGCTGGTGTCATCCAATGAACATTCATGGGCTGCAGATAAAAAGAGAGTCAGTCAACATGTGGAACAGTGATTTTCTGATTAACAACACATCCTGAGAGACATGAGTGAAAAAGGAGGACAGTTCTTCACATAATGTACCATCTCTAAAAACAGCTGGATCGTCCAACTGAGCCAAAATATACAAAACTCTTACATTTTCAGGAATTTAAAGTTGTCACATCACGCTGGGCTTATTTCAATGGACATATTTGGCATAACAGATGATAGCAGATCTGTGTTAATACAGATCTGTGAGATTCAGCAGGAGGCGACTGGGACGTCTCTGACATTAACCTGTCTCCTTCGAAGACTCAAAACAGTGGCACCAAAACAGGAAGTCAGGAATCTGTGTCACATTTTTTAAATTTTCCTCTTGTTCTCGTTTTTCTTGTAAAATTTCTTTGGTGCACTGTCACCTCTTTAGGCTTCCAAAAATCCTTTAAATGACTTGTGATGAGGGACCATGACCATATCACATGGTTTATTGCACATAAGGTCTAATGAAAAACTAAATCTGGGATTGTAAAAAATATAAACAGGCGTGACTTTTTTTAAAATTTCACATCTGGTTCTCTAAGGGAGTAACGTTTCATAAACTCCCCAAAGGGATGACTTTTAGACCTTTTACTTAGTAAAGTGCTTTGAGCTCAAGTGTTAATTTGATGTTTCATTGAATTCATTAAATTAAACAAGAGTTACATTATGTAATGTATTAAGTATTATTATTATTCATAACAGAACACTATTAAAAGTTTTAAATAAGATACTTTCTGTATCAATTTTCAAATAACCCCCACAACATCCTTGTACTGGTCATAACTGACATAACCTATTGGGTTACTTCAAACAACAAAAATGATCTTCCTCATTACAACCTCCAAGACTGTCGGTCACTTCCCCCAGACTGTACATATGAAACAGTTTGTTCAGCAGACTCAGTGGCATTCAAGAAGAACTCACCTGTACTGAAAAGACCCTTCTTGACTCCAAAGGGCTGTACTTGAAGCTCGAAGGTGAAGAGGGTGAGCTGGTTGGTGATGGTGTAGTTCTGCTCCTTGTTGCACATGTAGGAGCTGCTGACATCTGCCTGCCACAGAGTCAGGTTGCTGTTCGCCTCAGAAAACACAACACCTACAAAGAAACACACAGATATAGAACGAAAAAGTCGACATCAGCTTGCTTCTTAGTGTGGTGTTTAGTCTACGTGGGTTCAAATAATTATTTTGATTACCAGAGCTCGTCTTTCCAGTAACATTCAGAGCATGCAGGCGGAATTTCTTTGTGTCCTGTTAAAATGGAAAATATATATTCAGCAACAGAAAACATGCATCAAAATAATCCCACAGTAGCACCTCTCTTAATTAGGCTAAAAGGCCAACACATTTCCCTTTTCTTTTTCAAGGACAAGTGAAACTCTAAGTAAACATTTCATTATTAGTTGCATCCCATCTAGTTCTTTAATGTTATTAACCAAGTTAAATTCTCAAAAATCCATTTAATTCAATTATTTTCAACCAGGGACAATCAATGTAAACAACTAATGACTATTTTTGTAATCAACTGTCTTTGAAACGCAGAAAATGCTTAAAATGTCCGTCACAAGGTGAAGAAGATTCACAGTCTAAAGCCCAAACTTTCCACTTAAAAACGGACTTAGTATTTTAATTACCTCAATATCCAGTAACCTTTTGACTACACTTCAGTTTCACACTAGTCAACTGTATGTCATTAAGAGTGCATGAAAAATAGTTAGCAGGAGAGAAGAAATCTTTGAACAGATAGATTGAAGTAAATTGCGACATTTTCCCAGTTCCGTGTTGGTTGTATGACTGCAAAACCAACCTGTGCCCTTCAAACACCTGGAAAATGTCCCCAGACAGGTTTTAACATAACAACATATTTAGGGACTTACGTTTGTGAAAGTGAACATTAAGGTCATTGTGTTGGACACATTCAGCACCAGCTCACTGCTGTTGACTCCACATGATCCAGAGGCAACGGTCGCATTAGGGTTCAAGTTCATCTCCTCATATTTCTATGCCAGAGGGAAGAAGGAAATTACATCAGCAACGACTACACCTGAAAAACAAAGTTTCACAAGATTATAACTTTATAATTCGGATTTATAAACTGACCTCTCCTTGCTTCAAACCAATCCGCAGGCCAAAGTTGGCCAACAGACAGGCTGTGCTGTTTTCATCAGACTTGATGCTGTACTTCCCAATGGCAATGGCGGGTGTGGGGAGGGTGGGGGTCGGGGTGGTGGTAGAAGGAGGGGGTGGGGTGGAAGTAGCATTTGTGACAGGAGCTGCAGTGGTTGGGGTAGTGGTTGGGGCAACAGTGGTTACGGGTAAGTCAGCAGCACACATGGTGACTGTGTGAGAAGAAAACAGAGAGAAATGACGGTCAGTCTTAACAGTGGAGAAACGTTACAGGCAGCACGTGACGTGAAGCTGCATCTGAACTTACTGTTTTCACTCTTGCTGCCGTTCAATACAAAAGCCTGAATGACCACATTCGCCAGTGTCTGATTGACCAAATCAGAGTCGATTGTGTCTTTACTCTTGCATGAGTAGCAGGTGTCCAAGCCCACGTCTGTAATGTGAGGCTTCACGGTAACAGATTCGGTCTCTACAAGAAATTAAAAACACAACAGCATCAGTACTTGGTCTTCTGTCCATGTGTGGATTATTTATTACACTGTGAGGAGCAGAAATTACTGTTTGATGCAGAATCATTGAAGACTGTTGTGTCGCTGAGGTTGTAGGTGAAGGTGATGGAGTCTGCCTGGTACATCTTTCCATTGCTGGTAAAGTTCACGCTCCAGGAGTGTCCGTCTCCAAAATTAATCTTCAGGATTGAGGCTGTGGCACCACATTCACTTCCATCTGTTTTGACTTTGCTAGGAAGTACAAACTCAGCTGTTGCACTCTAAAAAGAGGGCAGAGCGTAACCTTGTTTAACACGATTATTATAACTTATAATTTTAGTTTATGCAGAATCTGCAACTGAGCAAGTAAGTAAGTGTACTTTAGTACTTTTGTTTATCTGATGTGCATGACAAAAATAATGACTGAAACAAATGTCTAACTACTACTGAAAAAAAAAGATATAAAACAAATCTGTTGTTTCTGAGCAAACATGACATCAACATTATTCTAATGAGCCAGGGTCTGACAAACAACCAATGTGAAAAGACAAGTTAGAAAGAATAATGAATACCCGTTAGAAACAACTCACTAGTGAAAAGATAGGACATCACAACTGCAGTATATGGACCAGTGAAATCAATAATTCAAATGCTGAATAGCAAGAATCCATCTGCTCTGTAGGGACTTCCTTTGTTTCCCCTCTCGGCATTTCCACAAAAGTGATCTGATAGTTGCATTATCTATGCATAGCCTGATGTACTACATACACAACACAGCTCATCAGAGTAGAACATCTTTTGTTTAGTGTGATCAAGACCAGACACTCACCTTATTGCCAGTTACTTCATATGAAACTGAGAAGTTGACCATAAGGTTGGCGTAGAGGCATAACTTGTCATCTTTGTCTCTGATGTTTACCTCAACGCCATGTGACAGCTGGAACACTGAAAAGAAATAGAAAAATTACTACATGTTTTATATTCTTATTAAAAACTAGTCCAGCTGGCATTTAATAGGTTACTCTTTTTACTAAGACCATAAATGTGAATGGTGAGAATTTGTCAACAGACATCACACAATTTTAGGCATACAAACGCAATGCTCCAGCTGACCTCAGATTATCTTCACACTACAGGGCATATACTAAAATGAAACTTCTTCTGGGAAGTTTGTGAACTCCAAATATCTCAAATGTTGACAAGACTTTAATTTCCTACCTAATTCAATGTATGAAAGCTTTTTCAGGCTGTGAAATGTTATCTCTCTGCAGCTGGTTAAAGGGTGTAAATATCCTAGTATACTTGTCACATAAACTGCATTTATGAGCCATTTCTTGTGTGCGCAATAATCACGTCCACAAGCTGTCTGAGGTGAACAGCCACAAAACATTTTTATAATGATAATACATGCTTAATAAAACATTATCAGTCACGTATCTTTCCACTGGCTCTGAGAAATTGTATACAATTCAACAGAAGGATTCAAAGTCCACTATATGGTTTAGTTATGGTCATCAACTGACTGACATAAACTCAAAGCACCTGACCTGCAATAAACCTCACGCAGGTGTTTGACCTTGTTATAAAAATACCTTATTTTCACTTAAGGGCCGGGTTGTGAGACATAATCACACATGGCACTATTTGGCTGACACTTCAGTCTGTTTCTCACATAGTGCACGGTAATGCTGCACCAAATGATTAGTTTTATTATCCATTCATGTATTCATCATTTTCTCAATGAGTAGATTAGTGGCTTGTCCATAAAATTTTAGAAAATAGTGAAACATGTTGATTTATTCAGAAAGATATTTAGTCTACTGTCACAGAGGATGAAAGAAACCAGAAAATGCTCACATTTGAGAAGCTGAGCTAACTTGCTATTAATTTAAAAGTAATCAACTAATTGACTAATGGTTGCAGCTGTAATACACTGAAATCAAAGCTATCTAATATTGTGACTTTATCTATGGGAGCACAAGTTTTGGTAAAGCCTGTCAACAATAAATAATCAGTTTAATGTCAAGTGGGTTTACACTTGTGAGTTTTTCTTGGTGTTTGAAATAAGGAAATAAAATAAAAGCAAGTTTTTCATAAATGCAAAAGTCAAGAAAATAAATAAACAAGAAAGTCGTCTACAAGACAAAGTATGGGAAATAAATAAAGTATGTATTCTGTCATAACTTTTACACGTTTTTAAGAGTATCATTAAAATACGTGAGTTAATGTAAGTATGATAGAAACATCGCATCAACTACATGTAACATAAAAAAAATACATTAGCTAGCCCATCAAAATAATGAATGAGTTTGTAATACTAATACATTAGATTCTTCGTTTATAAAATAAAAATAAAAAAGTAAATTTGTTTAGTGGTCTGCTAATATCCGGAGTCTTTATCTGTTCACCTACTTAACAAAAACCACAAAACAGCTTATCAACTACATGAAGCACAACAACCACATTAACCAGCTCTGACAGAGAAGCATCAATAGTAGATTTTTCATTAATAATACAACATAAAAAGTGCTTTTGTTTTGTTTACAGCGGCTGTTTTTTATCTGCTCATCTTTTTATGTAGCCAACGGATGTTAGCTCCTCTGCTAAAGAACGTTAGCTCAACGGTAATTCGTTCTGGCTGTAGCGTCACGTGCTAACTTACTGTAAACTGCAAAACACACGGAGCTAATGCTAACAGCTTAGCCTCCTTATATTGATGTTAATGGGCTTTAAGTTGTTTGAACTCTTTAGTTCCTTGTCGTGTGTGTCTGTGTGGCAAACAGTGTTTAGCAGCAGACGTGACTCAGACGGTTTGAGGTTTATTCAACTCCCAACTTTAGCTTCAAAACAAGCCAACAGGAGGGCTAAAAGGCTGAGCGGCTAACTCGGTGCGACGTTAAAACAAAGCTTGACATACACTCTGAAGGCGAAGTTTAGTTATTATGTGTTGGTATGAACAGAAAAACATCACCTGCGTGGTTAAATAAAATGTTTTGTCTAGAGCCGTTTCGACTCTCTCCTCCTCTCTGCTGTTGTTGACGTAGGTAACAATTAGCAGCTAGCTTCATTAGCAAAACATCACGGCTGCACTGCTCCCAGTCGACTTAAGGCCCGTCCAGTAAATTTACCATAAAGCACATTTATATCTGTAAATCAAATACAATTATATACCATTAGATGTTGTTATAATCTGTTTTTTCTCGATCCCTGAAGCAGCAGGCCCGCAAGTTTAATCTTCGCAATAAAGCTGATTTTTTTATTTCACTCTCTTTTGATGATTAAAAGATAATTTAATCAAAAGGTGGTGATACGTACCGACTCCAGAGGCGAAAAAAACAAACGCAGCATATCGGTACATGGTCGCCCTGTTAGTCAGTGTCCGCCACCCTTGGAGAGAAGACGAAGTAAAGCCCGACAGAGACGCAGCTGTGCCGCCGACTATAGCAGGAAATAAAAAGTCATATGACTGGTAGCACAAGGTGTCAGAGAGGTGTGGACTACCAGCTTTAAGCCTCTCTCCTCCTCTTCTTCTTCTTTCTCATGTTTATCTTTACTACATGCATTTTTCAAGGATCACCAGAATGTAAACTGTTTTTAGAGGAGACAGTGAAATGTGAATCAGTGACTGATAAGAAAATAAAAATAAAATAAAAACCCGATTGAAACAGTTATTTTAATCTGAAGCAATAAATCTAACAGACTCATACAAACAAGGGCATGTCTAATCAATCATAATTTTCCTCCTGTTTGAGGCAATCCAATCCCATCCCCCCCCCCACCACACTCACACACACACACACACACACACACACACACACACTTTTCAGAAAGGCCTGCAAGCCCCACAGGGAGACATACAAAAAGAAAAATATATAGTGTATGTATTTGGTGTGACACTGGGAAAAGATGGGGCTCTGCTGTTGTTGTGCTTTTAGTATTGTTTCTAAGGGTTAACACAAAAAAAAAAACTAAAAAAAAGCAGTTGACTGTCTGATGAGATCATTTAAAATGTTACTTTTGTGAAGTATGTACAAAAGTATACAAAGACAGAACGAACAAGAAACTTAAATGCATATACTTGTACAACTGAACTGGTTTAGCAGCTTGAATAACAAAAAGAAGTGCTCCTTTTTTTCTTTTTCTTTTCTTTTTTTTTGGCACAAACTCGCTTTGAACGCTTTGTGTGTTCATGATCACAGCTTTATCAGACGGCTACACGGCCTTAAAAATTGTAAAACTTTGCTGCGGGATCTCATGTCTCATCATCACAGATATATTCCCCAAATTGTCAATTCCCCACGATGAATGTTAGTCCAATAGTCCCACATTTGACACTGACTGAAGAAACAAGCATCAGTTTAATCTTTTTGATCCTTTTTCTCTCCATCTGCATGGTACATTTAGAGCATTGTTAAGTGTGTCAGCATTTGCTTGGGATACTGAGTGAACAAAAAGAGAAAAAAAAAAGTGACTTGATAACAAAGAGCATATTGATTTGAACTATGGACAAAGAAGAATCTAAGTTTGAAAATAAATATTTTTCCTCTCCATTAAAAAAAAAAAAAAAAAAAAAAAAAAAAACACACAACAAAAAACGGAACAACATCTGTGTGTCTTCTTTGTCTGTCCACCGTAGCCCGACTCTCTCAGAGGCACTGAGAAGTGTGGACAATATTCTCTTTTCAATGGGCATGCAGTCCACAGGATCACAAGGACCCCTGACAAAAATCCCGTGGAGCAGTATCCATTCACTTGTCGGTCGCTGGGTTGAAGATGATAATGGTTAACGTCCACTGGAGCAAAAGATTTAGAGACAGACCGATCACCTCAGCCTGGCTGGACCATCTGCATCTCTTTTTCCTCTGTCCCTTTTTTTTCTCCTTTCTCTAAGCCACATAGTTGTACTGGTTGGGGTTCTCCTTGTCACGCTCCATATAGTCCCTGTCAATAAGAGACTCTATCCTCTTCTTCAAGTCAGCAGGCTGAAAGGGAAGAGGACAGAGAGGAGGCAGAGGTTAACACGAGCCAGCACTTCTGGTTGGTGTTATGCTTTGAGGTGTCAGATAATCACAGTGAAAAGCTGATTCATGTAAGCACTGCCACTCCCCTGCTCAAGGGGAACTAACTGTACAAAAGTCCTTCTTGTTCAAGCTGGTTTAGATCTGATCCTGGTAGACAGGTTTTAAACCAACTTTAACTTAACTTATTACAGCTAATGGTAGTTTATTAGCAGGGGAGGTACTTTGTTAAATTAATACCCGAAACAAACTGTCATAATTAGAACATACCAACTTACACTTAGAAACTTTACTTTAGAAACAATAGAGTATTCAAGTTTTAATCTCAAAAACTTTCATTTAAATACATATCTGTTAAGTCACTATCTATAAAAACAAGTCAACACAATGGACATTGAGCCCACTGATGAAAGCTCTTTGTATTTACTGTATTAAGACCCATGAATCAGTGGTGGCTTTAGAAAATAGACAGAATTTGGGAAGAAAAGTTGAGGTCAATTTAACTTGTCTTCTCGTATTTTGTCAACTTGAAATTTTAAGGCAGCCTGGATAATAGCGGTCTCACTTAAAACAAACAATTTGTCTTGTTAAAGTGGGGTAAAAAAAAAAATCAGTTAATTTGTGTGTGAAAGAACGAACTGATCTTTCTGGTTACTGTGACTGAACAAATAAAGAAAAAAGATGGATGACTACAGACTATGAAACTTCTAGCCAAGTGCTAATCCAAAGAAACAAATCTGATGTTCAGACAAAGGCAAACAGTCAAAAAAGCAACAAAGAAAGCATGAAAGAAGAACAGACTGAGAAAAGATCCAGAAGTGGCTCTCCTTCTCTTGGACAGGGATTGCAGATCGCCTGTTTGTTAGTTATCAGGTTGGAAAACAACTTTAGGTCCAAAAACACACCTGCAGTTTCTGCTTATTGCCACAGGTGCCGCCAAAGACAACAAAATGAGTATTTTCAGGATTATAATTATACAGCACAATAACTAAATGTATTATAAATTTAAAATATATTGTTCTATATGAGGTTATCGTAGATAAAGATGTATTTCAAGGCCAGTAAGTAACAAGTAACAGCAGTATCAAAATTTCCAAGATGTCTCAGCACATTTGAAAACAGTGTCTCTGTTTCAGAGTTTGTCAATCACAGAAACAGAAAAAAAATACTGTAAAATGTCCACATGTTGTGGTCACAAACTACTACTAGTAATAATAATAATAATAATAAGGAATTCCACTTGACGTTCTTATGCAAAGAAATAGAAAAAACCTCAGCAGATAAATCACTGTAGCATTTTTGAAACTCTCAAGTGTTGATACTGACATAAAGAATCAAATCTCAAATCTTTCTTCCGTAATTATTACAGTATGAAAATGTGTCAGGTATATAAAGGAAATCCATTATCTTTGAAAACAGTTGGTCTTAAATGAACACTAGCAAAATAAACTCTACACAGCATAAAGGCATCAAAGTCCATCAACGGATGGACGATAAGGCAACAAGAGATTCTGAGAGCCAAACAGTAACAGAGGACTTAAAATAATTTTGCCCTTAGAAGTCAGTGAAACATTCATGTGTCATGCTCATCACCTTGACGGGGAACTTGAGCTGGTTGTAGACTTCAGACATCAACAGATTATGGCTCAGAGTCTTCCTCATCTTCATGATCCGCACAATGGCAGCATCAATTTGATACTGACGATCCTGAAAGACCCGTTCTGTGGTACTGGCTTGCTCCTCCACCTGGGAGAAACACAATTATTTAAACCACTTCATCAACACCTTGAAGGCATTGAAGTGAGAAAATCACTGCAAGGAAGCACCCGTACCGTTTCTTTCATCTGAATCTGGTTTATCTTGATCCTGAAGAGCTTGTGTTTGAAGTCATCATTGCAAGAAAACTTGTCCCCATCCTCCACGTCTTTGCTTTTTGGGATTTTGGTGAGGACGCGAGCTTTCCCACAAGCGAGTGACTGCAGAGTCCGGCGCAGTTCGCTGTCCTCTGTAAACCAACAGACACACAAACGGTGGTTTAGATCAGTGCTGCTGCATAATTAGAGCTTAGCAAGGCTCATTTCTTCATCAAAGTGCTGCCAGCCAAACTTTGATGTGATCACACAGACCTATTCCTGTTGCCAGTTTGATCTCCTCCAGAGTGAACTCCTCTCCTTCGTTAAACATCAGCAGCACGAGTGTTTGGAAAAGAGACACCTGCAGCTCCTTCTTGCCCTTTTGTTACAAAAATCAAAGAGAATCATTAACACGAAGCTTTATTCGTGAGTGGGCAAAACACACCAGAGCATCATTATTACAAATTAGATATCTACCTCTTTAAATTCAGCTTTTAAGACACAATGGCCGAGCGTTGATTGCCACTGCAGCTTCCTGCCGCTGTGTTTGCCCAGGTAAAAGGTCTTGAAGATCTCTTGCAGTCGCACCATCTGGACAAAAGATAACAGAGATGTCACAAAACAACATGTTATTTATTATGTATTTATAGCATGGCAGACTATAAAAACAGCATATCGCAAAAAATAAATAAAATAAAATAAATATTAAAAAATATATACCAATATTTGTTCAGCACTAACCTCAGGCGGCAGATGCACTTCCATCGGTACATAGGTTGGCCAGTAACCCATGGTGAGGATGTTCACTGTCAGCTCAATGTTGCCAGGAATATTTTGGCACTGCATATACTGTGGAAACACAAATGAGACATGTGATATCCACCTGCCACCTCCTGCACAAATGGAATTTAGCGCTACAAGAATCCAAATCTCATAGTGGGTATTCAGAGATAAAACAAAGAACAGGAGCTGTGTGCTGGTGAGGGCACACTGTTACAGTACGAGCTGATGAAATATAATCCATGAAACCCAGTGACATAGATAAAGCCACAGATTTGAAGGCTTATTGGATTCACCATACAGTTGTTTATGATAATGATAACAACAACAACAATAATATGAAGAAGATTTTACGGACAAAATATCTTGGTGACAATGACTTTATATTTTGTACTGACGATCATCGTAAGCTAATCAATAGAAAAACACTGTTACTGTTAGAGTAATCTACCATGAATGTGAACACAGAGGTAGAGGTGGAACGCTCACTTGATACATTTTATTGATATTAAAATAAAAGTCAGCATAGACATTCCCTTGTACTAGCCTCTACAGTGTAAGTATCTGCTGCTGTTCTTTTGTTTTGTTTTATTTTTATTTTATTGTAATAATTTTGCCTCTTCAAAATGAGATATTGAAGACATCGCCTTGGTTTTTAAGGAATTACGATGGGCATTTTCTGTAATATGTGTATAAATGATGCAACAATTAAGTGATTAATGAAGAAAATAATTTGCAGATTATTCTGTAATTAAAAATTATCTTTAGTTGCAGCCCTGAGAGCAAGTATGAGATCATCCACAGCAGTCCAGAACAAATGACGCTACATTGATGCAAAGGCTGAGCCGGGTGAACGACTCTGATTTTATTTCTGGAGCCTCCTGTGTAAATACAACATCCTAATTTAAGTGAACGGACAGGCTGCATTTTTCACTCAGTGCTAATATCTGTCTGAAAACTGCTTCATAAGTAATCTCACTGTTATAAGCACCAAGAATAAAGTCATGCCGCATTAATATTCAGATTGAACCCACTGTTGTTGTTCACACCTGTTTGAACTGCACCATGATGTCTTTAGAAAGCTCCATATCTTTGAACATCCCCTCCAGTTTGCTGGTGAACGCAGCTCCACATTCTGAGGAAACACCAAAAAGGTAGCAAGTCAAGTGTGTGTTCAGGGTTGAGATCCTTTCTGTCATTTATTTCACACTGGGTGCGTTCGTGCGTGAAGAAGTGACACTCTGATGGATTGAACTGACCATGTTTGAGCTTTGACAGCATCGATTTTTCAGCATCCACAGAGGCGCTTTTTCCAACCAGCAACCTCTTGGCCAGATCCTTCTTGTAAAAGGCCTCAAAAACATCTTTTCCTGCAACAATACATTATTACATTAAAAACGACCACAGAGGAGGAAATCTGAAAAATATATTAAAATCAAACCTGATAGTAAGTATTACCATAGATAAATCTAAAGATAATCATGATTTTATCCAGCATCTTCTCCAGTTCCTCATCTGTCGCCTCTTTGTTTCCTGCTCTTAACTTTGAATCCACGTGTTTTGCTGTAAATGGAAGTATATTTTTAATGTGTGTTAATCAATGATGACTACATTATCATTTACTGACTCTGCAGCAATTCTAAGGGGAGAAAATGCTACTAACCTATGAGCTCTGCAGGTTTATTTGGCCGTTTGTTGATGAATGTCTCAAAAGCCTCCTTCATGGCATTGACAAACTTTTCGTTCTTCATGAAGCAGATGTCGATGATGTGATCAACCTTGTCTTTGAAGTCCAGCAGCTCTTGCACCATCGTTTTGTCTTTTTCTGGATTGATTACGATTGTGCTGCCAAAAGCCTATGTGTTGATTTTAAAGACGTCAGAAAACAATAGAAAAGAGTTACCAACGGAATAAAATAAAATATATTTGCACTTGTACAATCGTTCCCACTGTCGTACCTTGATGTACTCTATCCAGTGTTGCAGGAGGACCTGAACGCCGCCTCGCACTCGACTGAACAGCTGATAGAGAAGGGACAGATCCTGAATTCTGTTCTCATCCAGCAGATGAGTCAGCCCTGGAAGTTTCCAACAGAAAGTAAGAGGTCAGAAGTCAAGCTGCTTTAATAGCCTCAAGATGCAACACACAGCTTATGCTACTTAAGCGTATGTTTATTTCAAGTGTTGACTGCTGCGTACCTTTTTGCAAAGTAGCTGTGAGATGTTCACCCAGTAACTGTTTCTCTACGGTGGCGATGAGTGGTTTTCTGAGCAGAGAGAATAAAAAAGTTCAGGTTACAAATTCATCTTTACCAGTGTTACACTGCAAACTGACTCCAGTCCAACACTCACTGTGTGCTCTGGTCTAGATACGTGATGACTCTGTCAGCCTCCTCCTCCAAGCGTTTGTTAACATGATGGAGATATTCAGGTACCTACAAAACAAAAGGTGGGGGGGACAAGTGATGTTAAAATTGATACCATGTTGAAATCCTGTCTGTCTTAAGAAACTTCTGTTCTCCAATACATCTCATTTTTTAATAGAACATTTTTCAAAACTCTGGTCAAAAACACTATCTGATTAAATGAAGAATTTAAAGGTGTACATTAACAGGGCCAGAATAAAACAGGCCAAATGTAGTCCAGTAATAATAAACAAATACAAGAGACAATTCAAATAAAATTAAGTAAAAAAGATAAGCTCTCTTAAATGTCTAAGTTCAGGGTTAGCACTAAGTTGCCAGTTCATTAGGTACACCTAGCTAAAGCTAATGCAGCCTAATATAAAAGGTATTGATTAAACTGTATGTTCATTTTATAAGCTGCAGTTTGTGGTGCTGTTAAACTGTATTACATTACACAGAGAGGTGTTTCTGTTGGAATCAACACCACTGAATTTCACACACCTTTCAGACGGGAGGATTTATTGCAGAACTGTTACTATTAAACTGTACTAGTTTTAGCTAGATGTACCTAATAAACCGTCAACTGAGTGTAAAGAACGGTCTGCAACCTTTACAATGATAACCACCTGAGAGATTTGTAGTTTTGCATTATGTAAACATAGTGAGTAACCAGGAAAAGTACTTGCTAAAGTATTATTTAAGCCATCCATCTATGATTAAGTACATTTTATAATTACAGTTGCACGAGACAAGACTTTAATGTAAGTTAGATTAGAAGAATGGTCTTTACTTAATACACTTATGTTGTATTTCCATCTTGAGTAAAAAAAAAACGCCATGCTTACTTCAGAGTCTAAACTGATCTCAGGTACATGAGTCAATTTTCTGTAGCTATAAATACAATAAGCTATTTATTAAAACAGCTGAATCTTGATTGTACAGATAGTACAGTCTATTCATGTGTAGTTTAACTCGACAACCACAGTCTGAGCTGAGACAATACAGAGTGAAAACATGTCTCAATCCACCGTGTAAACAAAGCTGCTGCACTTGTTGTCGTGTTCGAGCAAAAGCTTTTCCAGCTGAGATGAAAGAAAAGCTTCACTCAAAACCATTTGTTGTGCCTGTGCTGCATCCTGGTCACTTGAGGGTGTGGACGCTAAAATCGCAGCAATCCATGTTTTAGCTGCATTAATATTTGTGCCATGAAATTACTGTGCAGACACTGGACATATACATTGCTTTTACATACAAAAAACAAACAACAAAGTGGCCCTGAAGTATTAAGGTCACATCAATCACCTCTCTCTCCTGCATCAGCCTCTGTCCCTCTGCGGCGTACAGTCGATTAGTTTCCTCCAAAAAGCGCTGCTCAAAGGAGTCTTGATAAATCTGTCAGAGACGGTGAGAAGTTTCATTAAAGCTATTTGTCAAAAGGAAAGTGACAGCTCATCACAACCCTGTGCGGGTGATCGCCTCAGACAACACACTCTTTTCAGAGCAAAGGACAGAGATGAAATCCAGGCTTTCAAATACAGCTTTACATCAGCTGACACACAATATTAAAATGAACATAAAGCAGTCAGTTACCTGCAGGTCAGAGAGCATGCTCAGCAGGCTCCTCAGTAAGCTGCGGTCTATCGCCTCCCCGTTTCGCTCCCTCTCAATGAGCAGCAGAATCCCATCGATGGTTTTACTCTGGACCTTCAGATCACTGATGATGTAGAACCTGAACAGCTCCAGACCCATGTCCCTGCAGACCAGAGTAGCCTGATCAACACCTGCTTTAACAGAAGTCAGCCTCACGCTATCAGTTGACACCTGTGATCACTCACCAGATTGATGGCAGCATTGAATTTTGTAAAACATAGGTGCGGTCCAAAAACAAAAATATACTCCTAATCATGATCTGTGAAACAAGGACAAACATTCACAATTACAAATAAGCACTGATGACATTTTTTAAAAACATTTTCTTATTCAAATTAAAAGAGGCACTCCACCAATTTTACACATGTAGATCAGTTCACCTCCCAGCCTGTAAAAACACTTGTACCAAGTCTTCTGTGGCTCTGAAGGAGCTTCGTAACATCTGACAGAATAACCCTGAGCTTGAACTGGATTTGATACAAACCTGTGGTCAGACGTTTGAAAGACGCAGCCACGTGCAACGTGCTGATTAAACTACAATTCCAAAGTTTTGTTAAAATTTGTTTTGAGTTTGTGTTTACAGACAGGAAGGTCCTGCATGTCAGACCACGTCCTACATGAATTTCTCAATCTCCTGTTGGTTGATTATAACACACTTGTGAAGCTGTGAAGATACTTGACGATGTGATATTAAAACGTCTCTTTCTATCTGTGAAGGAGGCGTCATCGACTAACAGACTCCGTTGTAATTTCTCAACTGTCCACATCTAAAATCGGTCTGTCTGTCTTATCTAATTAAAACCTGTTTCTCTGTTAGTCTGGTAGCTTTTGTTGGGGTTGGAATGTACACAAACTCCCATGATGCATCACACAACCCACCTCGTAGCTGTCAAAATCAAATATCTATTTACCAGACAGGGAGAGACTAATGACAGGCACTACTGAGTTGCATTACTGGAGGTGTAAGAGCCAGCATGATGGATTAAAAGTCAGAATAACTCGGCCTCACTCACATGTCCATCAACTTTATGGACATAAATACTAGATCAAAAGAATGCCCCTTTAAAAGTGAAATTAAATAACAAAACAAATCACACAGAAAGTGGGGTTAGACTTTCACGGGATATGAAAATGACAACTTGCCTTATTAAAGTTATAAAACATACCATTTGTCTGCAGTGATCCTGCCAGCACTTGTCGATTTTCTTAAGGAACAGCACGCTGTCCAGGGCGTCCGTATGAACAACGTTAAGGCAAAAGTGAGCGTTCGTTCGAGAGCTTTACTGTAACGAGACTGCACAGTCAACACAAGGCTGTGCGTCATTTATAACTGAGAAGATTTGCTCACAGAAACCGAAGCTGGGAAGAAAGTGTAAAGGATATTCTCTGAACTGATCAATCTGCGCCTTGATGTGGTCTTCACACACGGCCCTCAGCTGTTTGTAAAGCTTGGCAGAGATCTTATGGGAGCACAAGTTCTCAACAGCCTGAGGGGACAAAAACAAACGGGGTCAAAAAGGAGCCGTTTCTATATCGGTGAACTGAGAGGTCAGCGGTTCAACTGTGACGATACCTGATAGAGCTCCTCTAGATTGTACTTGATTGAAGTGCTGTTCTGTATGGCCTCCACTGCCTCCTTCAGCTTCTGCCAGGTCTCCTGTGTGTAGTTCTCGGGCAACTTGGGTTTTTCTGCGTTCAAAACAAAACACAAACTTTTCTGATATAACACCGTAAACTTTGGCAGGTTCTGAATGACGAACAGCGGACGTCACTGGACCGTCACGCTGCATCACCAGTGTCAGTGTTTATATTCAAAAGTATGGCCAGGTGATAAAGACAAAAAAAAACAAACCCAAATATCAGGTTATTGAATTGTGTTATTAGACATGATATCGCCTGAGACTTTAATATGAATTTATAGCCAGGGCTCTGCAATATGTACTTGATATTCATCTATGAAGCTTCCTCACACCTCCTTTCTCAGGATCCTGTAACTGCAGTGGACAATGCAACAACTACCACACCTTAAATAAAGCAATGCCACGATTAGTCAGTTCATCAATTAATTACCACCTGCTAAACTAATCACCAACTATTCTTATAATTGTGCTCCAAGGGATTTCTTTAAGGGAAAAAAAGTGTCAAAATTTTTATATTTCAGCTTCTTAAATGGGAATATTTTCTGGTTTCTTTAGTGAATATGTTTAGGTTGTGGAAAATGATGCGATGTAAAAATGAGCAACAGATTAATTGATAATTACAATAACCTTTGAAGATATTGTGCATCTGAATAAGTGAAGTGCCCTTTAAGTAGACTCTTTAACTCCTCCTGATTTGTATGATGTCAAATGTTTTTGTCATTTCTTTCTATGACCTCTTTGGCTCAATATCACTATGTGATTAGGTAAAGTAAAGTATGGCTGAAATAATTTATCACAATATTAAAAGGAATATTTTGGTAAGTATTGGTGAATTATATTTAAATAAACTGATAAACTCTAATCTTTGACTGCTGATCCCAAAATATTCTTTATATAACTTAAACAACTAATTTTCTTAGTTTTTAATATTGCTTGCTATTGCGTGAAAGGTTTCTTTGGACTACACATATCTGAATCACAAAACTGAATAATCATAATGTGAGTTAGTAATAATGTGATAATCACTAATATTCAATAACCACCAAATCTCAGAGTTTTCATAGCCTTTTTAGCCATTCCTAACAGGATTTTTTAACCTTTTTGCCTGTTTTAGCTATGTTAGATTAGCCCTTACTCAACTAAACTATGATTTCTCACAGATTTCCAGGCCTACATTTCCATAAATATACATCATCTTCAGCAGGGTGACTAATCAAGATAAATGTCCAATTTATTCAAGTTTAACTAGAGTTTCAACACATTTCTAAGTAAAGCCAATGTGTCAGAACCACATACGGTTCCCTGATTGAACTATGGGTTGTCATATTTTATCATTTTAAGCATAAAGCAGACTATCCCAGCATTAATTTCACACATCTCCTCCAGCGGGGTGCTGTGAGTTTAAGCCCGTCACAGTGGCTTGTTTTGGGGGCTCTTGAATCATCCACCACCACCACCTCCGGTGCATCCGCTACCTTTGAAGTTCTTGATGACTAGTTTCTTGGCTGCACCGGGTTTACTGTTGGAGAAGGTGCCGGATCCTGCGGGTTTGGTCAGTCCGTTCGCATGGTGCCCCACTCCGCCACCGGACAGGAACACCGCTTTGCTTTTGTTATTGGAGCACGAAGCGGCGGCGGCGGCGGCGGCAGCCTCCTCAGCCATTTTCACATCCAGTCCTATGAAATCCACTGAATCCTCAAACCTTAACTTCTTCTGGATGTGCAGCGGAGTGGAGAGGAGGAGGAGGAGGAGGAGGAGGAAGAAGAGGAGGATGAATTCAGGGGCTTGGAAGGAGGCGAGGAGGAGATGGTGTCCGCGGTGTCGTCCCTCTCGGAGCCGTTTATTTTCCTCTTCTTCGGAGATGTGATGGTGCCGCTCTCGGGTTTGACATCAGTAGCCTCCTGGGTTGGCGGTGGTGGGGGGTTAGGGGAAGATAAACCTGTTGGAAACATGAAAAACCGGGAATACTAATTCTTTACAGCCAGTCTTGTGATCCGAAACTTCCAGGCTTGAGCTCAGTGTCCGGCAGCTTCCTTTTTTTTAATCTATCTCAGCGCGGAGAGTCCTTTTCTCTTTAATCCGGCGTAAAACACACAATAAACTGCAAACTACACAGTTGAGTCTAGCCTTGTCTCTTTCTTGTTATTGCTGGCAGAAGAAGAAAGATGGTTGGCTATTGCTTCCTCTTTCTTTCTTTTCCTTTTTTTTCTCGCGTGTGCCTCCTGTCGTCTAAACCGCGCTGTAACGTCCGGTGGGAGCCGTTAACGTGAGGCGACCGTTAGAGAAAAATATTTACTAAGAGAAATGGCGACGGTAGGAAAAAACGAACAGCTTCACATGATAGTTAAAGAAAACATGCGCTGGTAAACACGAGTACAGTTTCGCTCAGAAAAAGCCAGTCGGTGACCCCACCGGAAGTACTTTGTACAAAAGTACTTTTTCCACATCGTGTTTTTTTTTACGGAGTACAGTGAAGTGACGGCTCCGGACACAAGGTGGCGCCGTCAGTCAGTACTAGAAGGAAGACAGGTTCTTCACACTTTTGCAACCTGATGCAATGATGTCAAATATGCAAAAACTTTTTTTAAATTCCATTTTTACTAAAATTCTACAAAACTTACTAAAAATATCACAAGACCATGGTGTTTTTTTGTTTGTGTTGTCATGATGACAGAAAATTATACGGTTAAGTGTAAATTACAGCAATATACAGAATATGACAATGAAATCACCGTTTGACCAATCTTAACACCATTTGAAACACTTGTATCTTGTATCCAAAAATGTCTGTCAGTTTTGGTAGCATGTGAATGAAGATGTAGACTTGTAAACTCCTGAACATCTTGTGCCATATTTCCAGTTGATGTCTTAAAGCGTTCATGAGTTATGGCAAACTGCATTGGAGCGAAGCAGGTGGCCAATTTGTGTCATGAGATTTGCAGCCCACAGTTTTAAATGCACAGTTTTTGCTGCACAAATACTTTTAGCAGAGAAAAATAATAATCCGAAGAAGCAGGGCTCCAGCAGCCAGTTCTGCTGCTTGGTTCCCCAAATATAAAATAGATGAAGATATATTACAAATAGAAATATAATACTGCCGAGGCAGTGCAAATATGAATAAGGTCACCAGATCAGAATCAGCTTTCTGGAAATTATTGGCCAATGACTATTCAGCTGTCAGTAAAATACTGTAAGCACAGGGTGGTTTCGATCCATCAACCTCTGGTAAATACTAACACGTGAATCACATCAGACATTTGAAATTAGCTGCTGTACTAAATTCAGTTTCATCATGTTACTTTCACTTTTAGTTCTCAGGTCTGAAAAGAAAAAAAGCACTCTATCTGTCACATAACTGTGACCAACTGGAGACTCCAAACTGATTCTGACCACTTTGACAAACTGAGAAACCAAACATTTCATGATGCTGTGTCAGTCTGAAATTTGTGGAAAAGACTGCCATTAAAATACTGTTGGCACAGGATGATTTCAATCCATGAACCTTTGGTAAAGACAAACTCAGCAGCAAAGTATCTGGTCATTTTCAGTGAGAAAGTTTCTTTTCCTGTCTTACAACCCTTGCAATATTTGTCCCATATTTCTCCATATATTATATCCAATCTTCACTAGCCAATCTTGTACTACATCAGTGTTACTACTTTGCTTTTGCTTACTTTTTACTTTTTTTTCACTGTCCCTTTTCTCTGTTTTATTGTACTTTATAAATTTTCACTTTTTTTCTATACCTGCCCTACCAACAGTCCATGGAGATGATAACTAAACATTTCACTGCATAATGTAGTGTAATATGTGTTATTGTATATCTGACAAATAACAATGTGTTGACTGCTTGACTGTGAATGTGAAATAAAATGACATAAAACTTTGTTAATCCAGGATATTTTGGACTGATTTCACATAGGTTTTCACCTAGACATTTGGCACCGGTAAAGAACTGACCTTAATCCATATCTTATTTTAACTTTGAGCACAAAATGAAAAAGACTGTTATTTGTAGTGCCACTGTTATATTTAATGTGGAAAATATCATTGATTGAATGAATATAAATGTTACAGCAATACTACATGTAAAACCAAGAGATAAAAAACAAAAACAAACAAACCAGAACACTTTTATCCCATCTACATATACACTTTACATATCTATTTTCTTATTACATCTTATTAGGAAACAAAGAAGCTCGTAAAAACTGCTATGTCACTATGACAACCGTCGTGTGTCTCAATTCAGGGGCACATCAATTATCAAACCGATAATCTAACGGATCGCTTCATTGTTTTTGTTTGTTTTGAATATTTATTGAAAATTAGCAGCAGCAGCTCCAATCACAGGCGTTACCCTGGTGACAGGATAACTCCACCCACGCTGTCGTTGAACGTGAACATGGTCGTAAAGTGACGCAACCCCTCACACGGATGGCCCTCCGCTGTTGGAACAGGCGTGCAGACTTCATTAGCATTGCCTGATAGATGAGTCGTGTTTGTGTTGTGTATTTGTGTTTATCCTTCCCGATCTGGCGCAGTGACTGCGGACGAGCTTAGCCACAGTTGAAGGACGCGGTAGCAGCGACCAGCGAGGATGTTTAAAAAGTGGGTTGCTCTTTTTTTACATGTCGTAGCGTTAGCTAACCGCAGCTAGGTGGCTAACGCTAACTGATGAGTTTCTTGTTTTTTCAATGAATGAGTTACTGTGAGTTCTTATAGATCAGGCCAAAATTTACACATCTGCCTAAATGTCTCAGTGCTGTATGATGTGAAGATAATTCATTCAAGTCAACGTAGAAATTCAGTGGTGTCATCTTGAAGATAAAACATCCAGACACATCTCACTAAAAGTATTATACTTGACTTTATAATTACACTGTCAAAATGTTCTGTTGCCTCCAAAACTATCTGCATGTCCAGAGTGTGTAGAAATGAAACCCTGGAACATATTTACAATAACATCTATTTGATTGTTTGCATGAGATTTAAAAGGATACATGTAAGGTTACATCATGTATTAAATCTATGTATAGGCCTGTGTATATATGTTATATTGCACTATGTCCACCTCACTACCACTGCACAGTGTGACACATAATTTGACAATTAATCCTAGTTATTTTAAGTCACTGTTCAATCTTATACAGTATTTGCTCATTAACTTAGTCATTTTTGCTCAAAGCTGCTGTCATAGTACAACTAGTCATGGGCTGATATGAAAAATTTAATTTCACAATTCTGGCCAAAGTGATTTTGATTTGTGGCATCATCCCTACATACATATTAAATATATGTCTCAATCTCTTTAAATGGCACTAAAATATGCTGGAATCGCTTTGCCTAACATTTAGGTAAGAAACAGATATTTTATTGCATAACTAAGAGGGGACACATCATTTTTAGTGAAAAAAAAATCTTAATTAAGGCATAAAAAATCTTAAGGTCCCCCTGGTTAAATAAAGGTAAATAAAGAAACGTACATGATAATTCCTTTTTTTAAAACCGGGCAATCCAGACAGTTTTCTTAAATCACTTGTGGGGATAATCATGATTATCCAGATAATGTAAATTCACCACAATCAGCTTATTGTGAGAATAGTGCAATAACATTGTATATTGCCCCATCCCTACTACGTACAACAGCCATAGTAACTATGTCTGAACTAAACCATCACTGTTTACTGCCAATATTTGCCACAGTGTGGAGTCAGGGAGCTTGTTGAACGAAGCACTGTATATTTGTGATACATTAAGGCCTGTATACAGAATGTCAGTCAGACTGTCAAATTTAAACTACAAAAAATGGAATTAAACTTTGTTGCATAAAAGGTTTTTACCATGTGATGGAAATGACACAAAAGCATGTTGTGTTTCCTGTTTCAGATTTGATGAGAAAGAAAATGTGTCAAACTGTATCCAGCTGAAAACATCAGTGATCAAAGGCATCAAAAACCAGCTGTTGGAGCAGTTTCCTGACATCGAGTCATGGCTCAATCACATAATGCCAAAAAAGGACCCTGTCAAAATAGTGAGATGGTATGACTTTTTCATTTACTGCAGTCTGTTTTCAGTGTACTGGATTTTCTCCTACAAGTTTAATATTTCTCATTCTTCCCACAGCCACGAACACATTGAAATCCTGACAGTGAACGGAGAGCTGCTCTTTTTCAGACAGAGAGAAGGACCTTTCTACCCCACCCTCAGACTGCTGCATAAATGTAAGATCTTCTAAACCGACTGCTTGACGCAGTTGTGTTTTTCTCACACTGATAATAACTTCCCCTTTTTTTTTCTTTTTGTAGATCCTTTCATTCTCCCACACCAGCAAGTAGACAAAGGGGCCATTAAATTTGTCTTAAGCGGAGCCAACATCATGTGTCCCGGGCTGACGTCACCAGGCGCTAAACTGTACCCAGCTGGAGCTGACACAGTAGTTGTATCCTTTCACACACAGTGCTGGACATGCTGTTTGACCTTCACATGATAAAATATATTTGTGGAATTGAGCTATGCTAAAGACTTAAATATTTTTTCCAACTTCACAATAAGAAAGTCACCTTTCTTGCACATTTTAAATCACTTGCCTACTACAAGTTTGCCCTTTACCAGTGGACGCAGGCCATAATGGCAGAGGGAAAACAACATGCACTTTGTGTTGGCGTTATGAAGATGTCTGCAGAAAGCATGTACGTTTTTTTTTCTCTTCTTTTTACAGAAGTGAAAGTGTTCTCGCTGTTGCTGCCTTATTTTAATCTGTCTTTTTTTTGCAAACAGAGAAAAAGTGAACAAGGGAATTGGAATCGAAAACGTTCACTATCTGAACGATGGACTGTGGCACATGAAGACGTATAAATGATGACATCAACAGCTGCAACGTCTGCCCCCGCCCTCACCCGGAAAGTGTGGAGCTCTTGACAGCGAGGCATAAGCTGCCAGTCAACTGTTTACACCTACGGACTTAGCTGTGTAACCTGCTGGAGGCTTTGAATCAAACACCATTATGCACAAATAAAAGAAAGATCTTGCTTTAAACCTTAATCTCAGTTAGTGTTTTGCATCAGCTCCAATTCACATTAATTCATCGCGTGTGATTTAAGGCTTTAATCAAATAGTAGACATGTCAACATTGTTGAAGATACTCTCCAGGATGTGAGCATATTTAAATAATGACTGAAGGAGTGGCAGTTGTGCAGGCCTCCAACTTGTGCTACTCCTCTCTTAGTGAGAAAAACCTGTTTGACGTCAAGTAAAGTCAGGTGAACATTCAGGTATTGTACTCGGGTGCCAGTTTGAGAAACACCTTGGTATAAATAACTTCACAACCTAACTTCAAACCTCTTACCTTCATGATGGTTTTGATATTTGGTTGCTGAAACTGTCTGGCGGGGTTTGATTAAACTTCATGGTCATTTTAAACAACCTGTTCTGTGTGTTTGCCATCTAGTAAAATCAGGTGAAATTTCAGGTGTAACACTCAGTTGTTCTTCATGAAGGTTATAAAGTTCTGTGGAACTGTTTTATTGGGGTATTGTTTCAACTTTACTGGCATTTTAGAGGTTATAGTTTTATAGTTTTTTATAGTTAACTTTTTTTAAAATGTTTTGCATTATACTAAGAAGGTTTGGGAAATTTCAACCCCATTCAGTTTCACCCCATTTAGATCAAGTGTGCTGAAACTGAACATACACGGCCGTAACTGTGATGTGTAAGTAAAAATCTAAAAGATTATATAAACGTCCAGTAAATCACTGTATCTCCAAATGATGCAACACGATGGTGATTGAACTTGTGGTCCACTGGTGAAACCTTGTAGCATTTACAGTATTACAACTCAAGTGTCTGTGACAAGTGGTGCACGGTTGGGCTTTTAAAGACAGTGGTCTCACTCTGTGATGAAGTTGCTGACTACAGATGATGAAACTTGGGAAGCAAAGTCCAAAAACACACCCACTACTACAGATTATGCAAGTTATTGTGTAGGTCCCGCAAAAGAGAGCAAAATGAGATGGTAACTTTAATAACCTTTGTCATAATCTTACTACATATCTTAATGAGGGCTATAATATTTTAGTAGCCCGACAGCAGCAAAACATCACGTGTTAAGATACAACACTGTGGTCACCAGTGATAATCAAGGGAGAATATAAAATGGTGGCCACAGTTTGTAATAAAATACATTCACAGCTCTGTATATAAAAATGTTCAGCTTTATAAATTATTTCTTTAACTGTACAATTATCTCTCTTTCCCAAAATCATTTACAGTATGCTTGACAGGGTATATACCATGAATAGCTAGAAGACTACCAGCACTCCTTTTAACTTTTAACAGTCCTTGTTGGACCATTCAACACCACAAAACCACATTAAGTTTAATCAGAAATGTATTTTATTTTCTTTTATTATCCCCAAATTACTTAAATGAGTCACCTAGTCAGTCTTACACCTATATGTTTTTAAAATATTCATGGGAAATCCTTTTTTTCTTTAAATGTGTGACAGAAGAAATATACCTTACTCATAAATCAGTATTGATGTATATTATATTCAGTTTAATGGTCTTCATATGTGGAAACAACCCAACATGACATGGCAAGAAATGCTCCTAATTTAGAGCAGGGACAGGCCATGATATGTTTGACTTAATACTGATTTTTGGATAATTAGTGCTTCTGTACAGTCTTTAAATTAGTTGGATGATGTATTCTCAGAAATAAAAAAAAAGGAAAAAGTTGTCCATAATGTGGTTAAGATCTCAGAGCACTTTTAACAGTTAAATAATTTCAGAAACCTGTCATTTTCAGAAAATACTATCGCCTGATAACCTTAATTCAGCTTTGACCACAAAAAGACAAACATTTGAGATTCATAACAATATTACAATAACCAAAACTTCCAGATGATCTAGTCTCCTGTCAAACCTTTGATGCACTGGCACACCCATCGAGTCTGTTTACCTACACCACAAAGGACTGGGGTGCTGATTGTGTCATGTGCAAAAAAGGTACAAATATACATAAAAGTGTTACTCCCACCCTGAATCCAGTTTTACAAACCTCATAAGAAAACCATCTCCCCGAAGTTACGTTTGCCATCACAGAAGCAGAAAAATTTAAAATGCCACATCCAGCTTGAAGTAATGAGTCTCTAGTCATTATCTGACCCTTCAGGGGGGTAAAATAATAACGAGTCGTGAAAATCATGACCGAAAGGACGAAGTCTGTAAACTCCAAACATCATAACCTGCATTTGACTCGGCGACATCCCATTGAATGTGACTGCCATGTCAGAGCAGCAGCCCTCCACTACATCAGTGGGGTTGTCCCTCATGCTGTCTGTTATCAGGCTGTTTACGCTCTTGCTGTTGAACAGACCCTTTCCATGTGCGTCTTCACCGTTCTCTGCAAACACGCCGGTAAATTTGAGACACACGGCCAGCTGCTTGTCCTCGCTCAGCTTCCATAGGGCACGTCCTCTTTCCGGACATTTGTTCTCATCCTGGAACACCTCTACCAGCCTTTTCAGCGCTTCATAGCTGAGAACTATGCCACTATCATACGCCACGTACTCCAGCTCTCCTGACTTCATGGCATTGCCCAGGTAGAAGGGCTCGCTGGGATCCTTTGTGAGCACAAGGTACTTGAGGTTCTCAATGATGGCAAATGTGGTGGCTTGTGCCACGAAGAACCAGCGCAGGTCTCCAGCGTTGTCATAAGCATGCTTCAGAGCTTTACGCAGCCTTGCCCAGTCATCTTTTTCATTCAGGTCTACCGCCTCGAGCGCCTTTGAGGACTCAGGGGTGTAAAACACGGCCTTATCACAGTGTTTGCTCCAGGTGTCGATAACGGTGGCCCAGTACACCAGGATCTTGGGCTGGACCATAATAATGCAAGAGACCCGAACTTGATTGCTCAACTCTTGCACCTGACTGTCAGAGAAGCGTGTCAGCTCATCCTTACTCGGGGCCTTGACATGGTGATGATGATGATCTTCTGTCTTGGACTCAGTGTCTGGGCTGAAACTACCTAGGAGCGACAGCACCAAGCAGAAGAGGCCTCCCATGACCATCCCCTTCATGAAAGAGCCTCCCTCAGATAACATTTTGGCAGCACACACTGAAGAAGAGAGAAAATGAATTAATGTGGCTGTTAAGAAAGTGTTAGTAGTAGTGGTGAAGTACTCCCCTTATAATATCTTTACAGTAGCTGCCAGTTTGTTAAAGAGTTCATTTTAAGATTCTGTTTATTACCTTTAAAAGCACTTCATGACAAAAAGCTTGGACATGAGTGGAGGCTTTGATCAAAACGTCAAGTCACAACTCAAGTTTTCAGCTGAGTGTAGACTTGCATTACAGCTAAGTTGGAGAATTGGAATAAGGCACTCTGACTGGGATCTAAGCACATGTGGCCACATATTCATCATTTAAAACTATGTAGCCTAGGGCAAAATGCAAACATACCCAATCACTTATACGCTCGGATTGGCGAGATGCAAATGATTAATGCATCACAAATGAACCCTGTCTTAAGATGTGTTCTGTGCTGGTTTACATTGACAAATGAGGGCCAGTCCTCAGACAGGAACCTGCAAGCTGCAAGTCAAGGTGACTGAAGGGGACATATACTCTTTTGTCTGAATGTGTAACAACCTGACAAACCCGTTTTCATTGGGATTTCCTGGGCTGTGTATTTATATGTTGGTTGGCACATGTAAAAAGTGTGCCTGATTAAAAGAAGAAAATAGGTAACTTTACTTTTTGTACAGCAATTTACCATCTCAGCTTTTGATAAATGCTATATAAACTTAGTTAATATATTAATGTTTTATTATCATTATTTTTATCATTATAATTGTGCCTTTTAGGAGTTCTTTTAACTACTATGCAGAATAAACCTTTAAAGTCAGTTGTATTTGAAACCTTAAGAAAGGAAAGCAGACAATCCGATAATTAAACTTCATGTAGGTCTACATACTTTCACAATCGTAGATCATAACCGGTTGTTCATCGTCTGATGTTTTTCTGTGTCACGCTGTGATAGCTACATCTTTAACTTACAGTAGACCTGAATGTGTATCTGCATCGACTGACTGATTGACCATTCGACCAAGTGTTTCAGCCCTAATCCAAATACTTAAGACAAATTATTCAAATTTACTTTGTGTGAGTTGTGCATGCCACCCACTAAATATTAAAGGTGCAACAGAAAACTATTTGGTCACTATTTTGATAATCAGCTAGACGTTCAAGGTATTATTCCAGCTAAAATAAAGAAAATAAATAAAAGTTTCCTATTTTCAAATTGATTGATTGATTGATTGATGAATCAATGAAGATTTACCTCTCTTCTTGGTCTTGCATTATAATAAACTGAATATTACTGGTTATTGATTAGGCAAACCAGATCATCATCATCAGTCATCAACCACATATTATGATTCACTGTTTCCTCGTTTCCTCACATTTAATAGGCCAAACAATCAATTGATAAATCAAAAAAATAATCTGCAGGTTAATCATAGCAATAATTAGGTGCAGCCAAACTTTTTTTTTTTATTTCACCATTTTCGTACATTTTATCGACCGAACAGTAACTGGATCGATAGAAAAATTGATTGGGAGATGAGATGAAAACTCGTTGGTAGCAGCTGTAATGTAATTTAAAGTACATTAACCTTACTCTTGTTGTGTGTTATTCGGACACTGTGTTTGGTTTTTATCACAAGACTGAAGTCTCGACATGTTTATTTACGCTGCGAGATGAGACACATAACCGAAGATAAAACAGAAAAAAATATCCCTCAGCCTGAACCTGTTTATAACACCGACATCTTAATCCGCATCTGTGGTCAGCTAACATGAACACTGAGTTACTTACTCACATTTTCGGAGGGAGTTGAATGAAACTACGAACTGTTAGCTCGATGTTAGCTTCCTGTCGGTAAATAAACCAACATAAGACAACAAAGAAAGACTTTATACTCTACCTAGTCAGTTTAATGCCGCCGTGTCAGATGGTGCTCCCGTCTTTCTGCTGCTCTTTCCTGTTTGGTGACTCAATACGTCAGTCCGTAAAGTTAATTGACAACCAGCAGCATGTTTCTGTTTAACACCACTTCCGCCTTCGGAGGTCACGTGACCCCGCGCAGCTCTGACGTGTCATTTTCATTTTAAAAATGTATTTATTTTATTATTCATTTAAAGATTTAATTTAGTTTCATGTCGTTAAATACGTGATTAATACACTAATAAAGTCACCATACCATTCTTAATTTAATATGAGTTAGTACTATTACTACTAGTACTAATACTACTTTGTTAGGAGTTTTATTGGGGCTCATATTTATTTTATTGCAGAAGTTCTATTTAAAAATTCTCTTTTCTAAATTATTATAATTTTTTAATGATCCCGGTTGATTATATTTTAACTGATTTATTCATCTGTCTTATATCGTGCAATATATGATTAATAAACTCCGCTTGTTTGTCACGCCGTAAAAAACAAAGACAGTAGTGGCTCGTGCTGCTCAAAAATGCAGCTTTTTAAAAACCTTTGTTTCGGGAGGTGGCCAGTATATGTGCTTTACTATATTTCAAACTACATTTGGTTTCAGAGGTGAGGGAACACAACAAAGTAATTTATCCACATTTTGGTGATGAATATCATCTTCTTGTTACCAAGGAAACAATTCCTCTCTAAACCTCTCACATGATTCCAGACAGGCAAAATCCTCAATAAAATCGCTTTAGTCCCACTAAAAAAATGAATGCAAATATGGAGCAGAATTTCTTTTAAATCATCTAATCTAATCATCTAATCATCACCTCAGAATTATCATGAGACCCTTTGGAGGTGCTTGAGCCCTAGGTTGGGAATCAATGAACTAATAAACTATTGACCTGCATATTAAGTAATTAATACCAGCAGCAGCCTCAATAATAAAATGCTGTTTACTTTACACTGCTGTATCACCATTAACAATGTATTAATGTAATAATGTTATTCACAGCCAGGGGCCACCCTCCTGCAGCACATGCACCTTTAATACATGCCTTTCTGGTAACACTTGTCTACATTTACATACCTGTGGTTTTCAATGAAGGACTAATGACTTTTAATTTAAAATTCCCACAGCCATGATTAACACGTCAACATAAATCCTTCATGTAACTCTCACAATGAGGATTTAATTCTTTCTATCCTCTCTCATATGAGTGATGTGTCCGTGTGGCTGATGTGTCAGATTTAAGGTCACTGCTCGACCTTAACACCAAACATTGTCTCATTGACTGATCAGCAGCCAAATGTATCAAATGTTGTTTTTCAGTAGCAATTTCAGAGATGTGGAGACAAGCTTATAAATCACCTGATGCCTCGTACGCTCATCTGAAGAGTATTAGTCACCTTTCAGTTTGACAAAAAGCCTCTTGGAGCAGCTGAAAACTCTTAACTCGTTTTGTTCATTTTGTTCTATTTTTTGGAAACAATTATGTTTGAATTTCATTTTACATTTTAAGCCTTTATGAAATAAGTAAAAATGAGCTATTAAAACTCACACTGTCTGACCTCTGTCTATCTTTGTCCATGTCTAGCACTTTGCACTGCACTGCATTGCATATTTACACTTTTTACTATTTTACTATTTACATATATTTATTATTTGGCTTTAGCAATGTCAGTCTGTCCGTTGGTTGGCCAATCTACCACCTTCTCTAAAATTAAATAACTCAGCAGCTACTCGATGGATTGCCATGACATATTATGGTGCCAAAATTATGGTGCCAAAATTACATTAATTTCCCTCTCTGGGTGAATTGCAATCAACTTGGGCTGCATTCAAAATTGCACACTTTTTCCTCTTACTTTTGGTACGTACTCCAGTTGCCTTTGAACTTTGAACTTGAACCATCAAAACTAATGACTTTTACATCAGCCTCAACTGTCATTTATGTTTTTTTTTCTAATCCCTATTTTTCACTCTGGTCTTTTAGAGCAGCATTTTTTTAAATTAATCTTTTTACTGAGGAAGAATAGGAAATAGAAATGGAAATGGTTCCAGAACAAAGGGAGATTCACATTTGGTTCACACTACATTACCATCTTCAAGTAATGTAGCATGTAGCAATGTATTACAATAGAATGGAAATATCAACACAAAAGACTAATCAAGCACATGTAAAACAAAAATGAGGCAAGCACGCAACTGCCAGTAAAGAAGAAGAACGCCAAGCCACATTAGAGGTAACAAATAAACCTGTGGATCCTTGTTTTAATACCAGTTGTCTTCCATGCAGAATTATTATGCCCCACAAACAGTAATAAGCATGTTTGTACCAGTAAATCATAAACAAAATGTTCAACATATTTAACACAATGTGACCTATTCACCCTTTCACGCAGTCATAATTAACTGCGGTCATTCAACACAAAGTGACGTAGAAGGCCTGCAGTGACATAGTTACACAAACTCTGTGCACCTGTGATCTCAGACATGAGCAATGATACGTTTGAGTGGCCCATCACACAGAAATGGTGTCAGACATAAACCATCAGAGCTCCGCTGGACAGCCAGCTGATTACTGCCGCAGAGTAAACATTTGTTAGGCCTCTCTGTACAAGCACAGATAGGCCCCGGCTGAATTGACAGGGTCCCCTAAATTGTGTCTGTGACGCCTGATCCATCGCGTCAAAACCATTAAGAAGGAGACTGGGTGTGATGATAATGTATTGATCAGCTCGTGATGGATAGCCGCTGAGGATATATAAGTGAAGTTCTGGGCCGAGCAGAGGTATAGTCCAGATCTGGCCATCTGAAGACAAAGGCACCATGATTTCTGTGGCCGTGTTTTACCTCTTAGCTGTGATTTGTACTGCGAGACGGACACACGCTCTACCTCTGTACCCTGATACCAACCTGGAGCCACAGGCAGGTAAGACTCCCTTTTAATTGTTTTACTGAAAGTGTTGGATTTCACTGTTTTGCACTCATTTATATTTCACTGTTTCACTGTTTTGCACTCATTTATATTTCACTGTTTCACTGTTTTGCACTCATTTATATTTCACTGTTTCACTATACTCATTTATACCTGAGATACTATATATTCTTATATGTATGTTCTCAGGCACACTCTCCTCTGTACTATGTACAGGTATACTTACAGTTATAGTTATAATTATAATTATTTATCTTTGGATTATTCTATTTAATTTTTTTTATATTTTGTTTTTATTTTATTTATTCTATGTCTTACATTTTTTACTGTCTATTTTCCACTTTGTGTTTTTGCTGCTGTTGTGCCGTAAATTTCTCCACTGTGGGGCTGATAAAGGAATCTGAATCTGAATATGAATCTGAATCTGAATTTCCTTTGATAAATGTGACCTTCTGTCATGAGCAACACTGGGATATTCAGTTTGTAGATCATACAACTTAATGATGACGCATTCAAATTCCTGCAACTCAACTGAATTCTGTTGAAGGTCTATCTACTAAAATATTAATATCTTTTCTTAAAAGCACCTTTTCTCTTTTCAAGATATGGTTGAAAATCCCCAAAAATACATTTAATATATTACATTTGTTGTGCTCAACTCACCGCAAGGGTTTTAATGCAAGATGATGAGAGGAAGTTGTGTTTGTCTCAACAGATTTCATTCAGAAATTAGTGTCAGAGGTGGAGGATGGACCCAACGCTGCCGAGGGGGAGCAGAGAGACGTGAACAACCTGTACCCTCTACTGATGCAGCACAATGGAGGGAGAGACTCCTGGAACAAAGGTAGAAACAAGTCTCATGCAGAGATTTACAGACAAGTCAGTAGCACATGACCAACATGATGATTTTTTTTTCTGTTTCTCTGTTTTTCTTTTTAAGGGGCTAAAGACTCAGCACAACAAGATAAGTTTGCAAACATGGTACGGCTGATAATCTATGTCTCTGCACACTCTCTTAAGACAGTAACAGCATGGCACAATATTCTGTATGATACTGTTGAAATAACAGAAATGACATCCATTCAAAGAAGAAGTGAATTGGTGCAAAAGATTTATACAGAAACAATGTTTTAGTGGAGATTTAAAGGAGGCCACTGGGGTAGATGAATTTAGACTGGAGGACACTGACATCAATTTCATCTTATGTTTAGTTTGAAGTCTAGATTGGATTAGTTGCAGTGGTTTTGTTGTAGGTTGAGCGCAGGTGAATATGGGCACAAAAGATCATGAATATATGCTGGAACAACAGACCACGCAGTGCTTTAAAAGTAAAAACTTAAAATCAACTGGGAGCAATTACAAATAGGGTAAAAGGAGTTTCACCAGTATGTCCCAGTTAAAGCTCTGGCTGCAGCATCATCTGTAGAAGACCACTGATGAGTTCATAGCACATCATCCTCTATGCTCATGTGATGCCTTATTTTTAGGTTGAGGACCTCAGAGAAGCCATGCTGAAGCTGGCAGCGGCCGACAAGCTGCGCTCACAGGGTTTTCTCAGATCAGAGCAGAACTTGCCAAAGACAAATAAAAGGGGTGAGTAACTGTTATTTTCTATCAAGAGCATGCCACACCTGCTCTTTGACGTGAGCTTGAGCATTAACAATACCTGACATGATATCTGAGCTGACGTTATTGTAATGCATTCATCTACTGAAAAGGATGTTTGACCAAGGCCTCTGTGTATTTAAAGTAGAACAAATTACTCTGAAACTTACATTTTACTGTAACATAATTCCACTGAAGTGAAAGTAAATAGTTCCTCATTTAAGTTAAGTACTTTTATTAAAAAAAAAGCCTTCTGAACAGTAAAAGACTCATAGGGCTTTAAACTATATAGTTTAAGTTAACAGTTCAAACTAGATTATTTTAATTGTAAAAACTAAACCTCAGTGAATAAAGTGAAACCAAATTTATCACCAACTAATTCCTATGTATAACAGATGCAATAAATGTCATTTGAAATGAAGGGATGTTCTCTTCTTCAGTGAAAAAAAAAATACTGACTTGAAATAACAAGTAACATTTTGATGCTTCAACAGGAAAAATGTGACAAACTTGTGTACAAAGGGTATAAGAAATTTACAGAAGTAGCAGTAGTAAAAAAGTGGAAATGAAATTGACTGTTTGAGGTAAAGACATGGATATTAACTGTAATAAGTTGAAGAATTTCAGGCAGATTGTCTTCAGCTTTGTTCCTAATTTTTCTCGCTGACAGCATGTTTCTGGAAATACTGCGTCACCAACTAGAGTCCGGCAGGAAGGTCGGTGTGATTTCATCAGGGCCTGGTTGGAAATGGCTTCACCCTCCATCAACATTTTTGTTTCTCATCAAATAGTAAAGTTGTCATTTATGCTAAATCAACAGAAAATATATTTTTGAAGCTGTAAAATTGTCTTTTTTGTGGCTGAAAATAAACTTGAGAATCGGAAATGCCTTTTATGTGATTGGCTTTTGGTTGTGATATTTCAGGGTGAAGATGTTTAAAATATTTACTGCATGAGAGCACAAAAATCAAGATTATGCCAAATGATTTTGATATTCTTTTTATTAGTGTGACAGTGAGACAATTGAATCCTATCAAACTGTATTTGTACAGGGTAAGATACAGAAGTGTTATTATGTTTTGCATAAAACTGTTTGTGAAGGTTTCTGCATACACACACAATCATATATATTTCAATAAGGGTGTTTTGATCATAAAAAGCTTGGAAAAATATTTATATTTACACTATTAACAAAACTTCTCCTAAATTACATCAACAGTCAATTGCACATTTGGCCTTTTCTTTGTGGCATAAACACACCATTTGTCTGAGTGACTATGGATTAATAGTCAGTACATACAACCAATAAAAGATTTTGTTTTAAGACAAACCCAAACTCAACCCGTCAAGGTTTCTAAGTGGAACAGTGTCTGATTCATTGCCACATTTTATTCTTGTAGGTTGTAGCACCCACTACAGGTCACATCTGTACATGCATGATTACACTGAAAATATTTCATTACAGAGAATTAAAGGTTTATTTTCTCTGGTTGGCCACGGTAAAGTAAGCCTTCTCAATCTCAATGTCGGCCGGACACGTCTGTTTGAACTCCTCTCTCTCGTAGGCGTTTTGAAGGTATCGCCACACGCCTGTGAACTGGGTAGGGATGTCGAAGTCACAATACTTCTTGGCAGCAATCTGAAACAAAACAGAAGTATTTATAAACAGTAAGTATTTTGAGAAACGCAGAATACATACACATTGTAGGTGAAAGAAGTACTTAGATAATTTCAAGTAAAAAGTGCCAATACAATATAAAAGTACTCCAGTACAAGTTCAAGTAAAATATACTGTTATACTGCCAAATAAACTTTACATGAGTGACTCATCTCTTATGCTCATTTGAGGTTTCTAAAATCCTAATCTGTGATACAAATAGTAACTGTAACTATCTTACATGAGTATAAAAAGAAGTATAAAGTAGTACCACATTGAAATTCTCAAGTAACTAGTATGAACCCTAATAAAGTACTGAAAGTAAAAGTACTCATTACGCATTAAGCTTCTATAGTATCATTTCTGCCATTATTAGATGTCTGATGTATCAGGTGTAAGCAGCTAGCTTTCACTTCTTTAGAAACTTTTAATCCAGTGGTTTCTAACCGAGGGGTCAACACCCTCCTAAAGGGAAGGAAAGAACCAAAAGCAAAAGTTCTGATACCCAAATTTTAGACTTTTCTCTGTTTTTGCTTGTTTTTTATGAAATGCATTATAAATTGTACTTAATTGTACTTGTAATTATATCTTTGTTACATGTGGTTAGACACCTGAACAGCTGAGTATTTCTGTCGAGGGTGGTGAAGGCTCGTCCTGCTAAGATTTTACTCTACAGTCCAGTAGAGAAAAAGAATTGCCCCCACCACATCACAGGTTGCCCCAAAATGAAGCTCAGTCTTACCCTGATAACGTGCAGTTTGGGCAGCAGGTTGCAGTCAGCTAAAGTGAGGCGGTCACCATCCAGGTACTTCCTCTTGGAGATGCCGACGGCCTCTCTGGAATTATGGTCGATCTCCTCTGGGACAGGGGAGTTCAGGTAGTCGTCCAGGCGCTTGAACTCTAGCAGCAGTTTTTTCTCATGGACTGAACACATGAACACAGAGATATGTTATAATGCATCTATGAGTGAACTGTAAAGTAAAATTAAAATATACTGTAGGTATATCTTAAGGTACTTCTGCTTCCCATTTTATTCCTCTTTCTATGTCTACTACTGCTACTTCACCACATTTCAGAGGCACTTTTTACTCCACTACATTTATTAACAGCGGTGGTTACTTTGTAGGTGAAGTGTTTTTAAAAAGCCATCGTATTTTAGAGATTGATTAAAATATGTCAGATAAATAAAGTGAAGTAAAACTTACAATATTTCTCTCTGAAATGTCGTAGAGTTGAAGAATAAAGTATTATAAAATGGAATTACTCTATCTATATTTCAAGCATTTCATCTCATACCCATATAGGTCAGAGTAATTTTGAGACTGTTTGATGAATAACAACCACAACTTACAGGTGTTATTTGGACTGTTCTTGATGAAAGCAGAGAACTTTGCAAAAATGTCAGCGCCCACGTCAAAGGACTCTTTGTTTAGCGGGCTGAGATGAGGATACCTGCACGGGAGAGAGGAAAGGAGAAGCCTGGGAGTAAACTCGTTTGATGAGAGTAATCACCAGAAATCACACGTCATGAATGTTTTTTTTTAATGGTACCTGGGAGGGGCCAGCGTCTGCTCAAGAAACTCCTCGATTTTGATGAAGTCTGTTTTGAGGGTGCCGTTGTAGAGGAGGAAAGGAGGGTTGGTCCCGGGGGCCAGGTCTTTGAGCTCAGCCGGCTTCCTGGAGGAGAAAGATGGAGAGGGAGGAGAGTGCAGGGGGTGGGGGGAGATCTGAGTCAGTTATTTCATATAGTTCATTCAATCAGAATATTATCAAGCCCGTCAGAACAGAGAGCGCATTGGTTATCGAGGCTGTCAGAATCAAGCATGACCCTGTGGATTAATGATTTCAACACTGGCGGTTTAGTTACAAAAACAAACAGCGCTGGGAGAGGTCGCCTGTTTGAGAGGCCTGTTGTGTGTGTTCTGAATCATTCAATTATCAGCATCCTTTCAAGGTTTCCTGATCTTATTTGCTCTCCTGCAATGACCCTGAGAAATTCACACAATAAAGCCTCAATTAAAGAAGGTGTTTGTTTGAAAGCGACACAGAGGTCTTTGTGCGCTTCGCGGGCTCCTCCCTCTCAGCTCGGTTGGACAGGGTGACCAACACACCTTTTGATAAGTGAGAAATGGTTTGTATTACTGAAAGAAACTTCTCAGTTTCTCTCTGGTTTGTTTCTTAATGGAGTTCTGTGTGAAAGTCCCCATGCCCAGATGCTCAGGAAGTGTTTGTGCCAGAGGAGGGGGGGGGGCAAAGGGGTGCTTACTTCCTCATGTCGACAGTGGTCACTGTAAACTTGACACCTTTCAGCCACAACACCATGAACAGCCTTTGGCAGAAGGGGCAGTTCCCCACGTTCTCGCCATCATGTCCAGCCTGAAGAAAACAGAAAGTAACAACATGTTAGTTTTGTGGCCACAAGAGCCACGAATGTCCTGTTTTATTTAGCCAGTGAAGCAATCGCAGCTATATCTCCTCTCCTCCTGTCTGCTGATAAACAAGTGATTTTGGAAGCGAAAGGCGTGTCTGGGATATTTAAAGGAAGGGGAAAGGACAGTGGGCATTGTGTTTTAGCAGGAAACCAACAGACGCTCAACAACACAGTCTGTTTAAACTTGTGTTTTTCTTGGGTCCAGCTTTTAGCAAACATGTTGTTGTTAAAGAAATAGTTGGATATTTTGGGGAAAAACACTGATTTATTTTCTTGCCAGGAGATAGACGAGAAGATCGATACCACTCTTGTGTTTGTAAGTTAAATATGAATCTACAGACAGCTTCAGCACAAAGAGTGGAGACATGGTGAAAACTGAAGTTTACAAGATCTGCCCACTAGCATCTCCAAATCTCACTAAATAAAACATTAGATCTTATTTGTTTAATTTGTGCAAAAAATGATGCATAAAAAATGACAATTTGCCACTTCACAGGGGCTTATGTCGTGGACTTTTCCTTCCATGGGGGCAGTTATTCCCTGAAGTTTTGTCTTTGCCAGACCAAGAAATAGTCCTTTTTGTCACTTTTAAACTTTTGTTTTTGTACAGATTAAAAAAACAAGATATGCCATGTCAATTATTGGGCTTTAGAGGTGTTGTTGAATGTTCATGTTAAATTTACAAAGATGTGATGTCTACTGCTTCTTCACTTGACCTTGTTTTTTATATCTGAAGACACCATGTCTCTGTGTAGATACCTTACCAAGAGCAAATGTGTGTACATGTGTAATATCAGGGGAATGAAAAGATCTTGCTGCCTTTTAAGGTTTGGATATCAGGCAACATGAGGTGATAAATAAGAAAATTGCCTAACTATGTGCTGATGTGGCTTCTTGATACAAGTGAATATATCTAAACGTGTGCGTAAGTAAAGTGGGTGTGACTGGCTCAGTCTTGGGGCCAGTCACCCTACATGCTCCTCGCTCCTTCTGGGTGGGCAATGATAAGTTGGACTGTATGTCTGTGGCCAGAGTTCACTGATAAAAACTGTCCTCTGATTGATGCTCACATAGCAACATACTGCAGATCTCTGCACTTTGACAATATTGATAAGTAAGTGACAAACTCTCTTTTGGCTCCTTTGTTTGCCTTCATCTTTTCCGCTAAAAGAGAGGAAATTAAGCAGGAAATTTCATGTGGAACTGAGTCATACGCAGCACATACAGTGAATTCAGGTATAATGATTTTCCCCTCACACGCTGGAGTCTGCTTCTTCTAAGTCATGAGTGAAACTGAGAAGAAATGACTGACCTTTATGAACAGCTCGATGCTCGGCTCCTTGTCAGAATTCTGCCGAAGTGCCATGTTTCCCAAGTTTAGTCGACTTATTTAAAAAAAATTCCAAGTTCTTGCCCCAAGTCAAAGCTTCTCCTCAAATCAGTGGTTCTGTGAACCCCAAAAATCCACAGAGCCGGAAACACAGAGCTGATGATATTGAACTTCGGCAAGTGTCTGCTCTGGTTTCAAGTGGATGTCAGGAGAAAGTGTAACACCTCACGGCTGGTTGTGTTTTGTCTGAGGCTATCGCTCTGAACATGCTGTACAAGCCAGGGGAGAGGGAGGATCCAGAGTGATGGGCGGGGTACACACTCTTATATACCCAGAGCCAAACTCTATGAGGAGGGAGCTTAAAATAGGCTCCTCTGCATATTGCAATACATAGGAACTGATAACGCCATGTGACTCACACAAGTTCAGACAATTTGTTTAGGTTACTCACATTTCTACACTGTAAGATATGGAAGGAGTAATAGATTAGGAACACTTTTCACAGGAAGTTTGTTCTTACTACAAAGAACCTATTGTGAAATGAGGGACAATAGGAAACATAAAGCACTTAATCTAATTTTACACTCACATGTGGCTCACTGAATTATGTACAATAAGGTGACTTATTATTGATTCATATTGATTCATAACTACATATTTGCTATAATACAATGATACTACAATACAATACTACACTACAATAACATTAAATAACTTTGCATTGATCTAAATTAGCATTTAATGTACTTCAACTAAGAGTGGGAAACAAAACCCAAAGCAATTATACCTGCCTTACATCATATAAGCATTGTCATTGCTAGCACGTTGTTTGGTTCTTTATTTGAACACCATCAAAGTGCTGTACACGGAGAGAGAATGACAATAAATTCTATCTTGACCTGAAAATTACAGGATAATGCATCATTAACAGAGTAAATAATAACACAACACAGAGATGACTAACCCTCTGTAGTGACTATTACATCACATCCTTCTGCCAATGTTCATACTACCAGTATAGTGTATATTTAGCTCATGTCATAGTGTTTCACCTGTGTCGTACTCTCATAAAAGGGCATATTGGATTTCGTCACCATTCTTTCAAACAGAGGGGATATTTTTAGGGGTAATTTGAGTAATACATTGTGGTGAAGGGAATCCCCTCAGCGTGCTGGGCGTAAAACGAAAGCAAATGAAAGTAACTTGATTTCTAATGTGAGGAAGATTAAATAAAACATTTGTATACAGTTAAAGGCATTTGGTACTAAAGCCAATTAATTCAATGATCTTTGTAAGTGGTGGTTAACAATGAGGAGAATGAAAGAATATGACAGTTAATTTCAAACTCATAACCAAATGTTCTCAGGGACTGAAGGCTGAGGATTCAGTTCAGTATTATCGTTTCTTGTAAGATGGTATCACTTATAGTAAATAGGGGAAGGGAAATTTTCTGACAAAAACCCCATGCCGCAGTGTAGACTTCCCTAAAAAAATAAGATGAACAACACAAGCAGGATTATGCAATTTATTACCAGGAATTTAGAAAGAAACGACACAAGATACTCCACAACGTACTTTGTTTTACATGGCTCTGTGCCACATAAAACATAGCCATGACATTGAAATTTCCAGAACAAATCCTGGAAATGTGATGAAAAACACTCAACCATCACAGGAAATGTAACAGAGTCAGAGAAAGTTCTGGGGAAAGAAAGCATCCTCCTTATTCCTCCTTCTCTTTAAATGTCTACCACGTCAGGGAGGTGATGGCCTGAGATTTTCCAACTACTTGAAACCTAATCTCTCTTTCCACACGGTGGTACAACCCCTCCTCCACGATGGCCAGAGGAGACAGTTTTAAGGAACAATTTCTTTATTGACACTTCCTGTGGGAGGTGAATGGAATTTTACTGGAGCATAAGTGGGAGTGTCACTCTTACTTACGCACATGATTAAAACGTGGGCTTCTCCTTTTAAATTATCAGCCTCCATTGTTATGTCCACTCCACCGCTATGGAGGGAGTATTTATTCGAGGTTGTGTGATAAATGACTGGAGTCCCATTTAGAAATTAATTTTGATTCACCATCACAAGTGGCTGCGATCACTGATAATGTCCTCTAGCAGTAGTGGATGACTACATGTGTTTTCCATCAGTGTTTGGTTGGTATGACGACAGACATCATGCAGGGTGGAGAAAGAAAGCATGTGTAAAAAAAGAGGTTAATGTCAAAATCACAGCCTGAAAACGAAACCAACTAGTTCTGCATATGGAGACATTTAACAGGAGAGATTTCCTGAGTATTCCTGGAATTAACTAGCAGTAGTGGAAATGACCAGTGGTCTTTGACTTCCTCTTCAACAGACAGAAAGATAGGAAAGCCCTATCTCGGGGACAGAGATACACATATCTCCACTGGACACACACAGCAGCTGGAAATGACATCCTGGAAACAGGAGCCTTATCTCCATAAACAGGACCCTCACTGTTGACAACCCAGTTCAAGAGAATGAGTCTTGATTTTGCCATTACACACACACACACACACACACACACACGTAAGGTCAAGGTGCTAAAGTTGTTATCTTATAAACAAAATATTAACATGGCAGTGAGTCTCTGCAGGCCTTCAATTGATTCAAGTGTGCCTTTTTAGGGTCTTTTGACATTTCTAAATAGAACATTTTTGGTCATATTCCTTCATCAGGCTTTAAAGATATTCATCTAGATAAACATCTGTTAAGTCACTATCTGTTACTGAATAATACAACACAGTGGTGATGGAGCTTATGGCCTACTGATGACAGCCTGCAGCATTTACAGTATCATGGCCCAGGTGTTGGTGGGGACACAAGCAGTGCACTGTTAGGCTTTTCACACAACAGACCTGTTCTTCACCTCAGCTTCTTGTTTTTTTTTTTGCTTGCAAGACTTGTGAGTAAATAGTTACTATGGCCCAACAAACAAAGAAAATATTTTTATGACTACAAATGCTGAAACTGAAAGTTAAGTGAGGTCCAAAAACACAAATGCAATTTAATATTAATGCCAGAGGTGCCTCAAAAGATAACAATATGAAAAGAAAGAATTTTCTCTCTCTCTGAGATGAGGGATACACAACAAAATTAACACGAATCTCGGGTCTATAAGTTAAGAATGAAATTACAGCTGGGAGGTGAGCCATCCTAGCTTAACATCAAGACAAGTCTAACAATAAGAACAGTTAGCGTGGCCCCAGTGTGGAAACTTAAACAACTAGCGTGAATTGGACTTTAAAAATGTAAAATTAAAAAAAATCAACACATTATATCTCATACATAACCAAAGATGTATTGTTATTTTTACATCTCTCTTAGTCTTGCATGAATTAAACTAATGAGTCACAACAATTAGTGACCCTTGTCACCTACAGGGGTCACTAATTGTATATATTTGCTAAAAACCTCCCTGCTGCAGCTCCTGACCTCTGTGCTTAACACACAACATGAAAATGGCATTGATCCTCAGCTAGAAGCATCTGAAATACAACAAATACATTCTCAAAACATTAAACTATTGTTCTTACACTCAATCTTTAAGCTGGCCCATCACAACAGCATGTTGTAGGTCCATTATAAAGATGGTATTTCACATTGTAAGTTTAAAGTCTCACCTGAGTGTATGACTGAAATTTTGTTTTTGTAATAAACTTAGTTCTGGTGTTAATTCTCCCTCACATTGTCTGGCAGGAGAGAATATAAACAAATTAAATGTATCTGCATCCACACACACACACACACACACGTATAATATCATACCAAGCTCAGTTGTCAGCTCTGTTCAAAGCAGTAAACTGTGATTATATTTTTTAATATTGCACCAAAGGGGGAGTAGCTGTTCCTTGTAAACACAATGGCATCATTGACCTACTGACCGCTCGCTCCCAGGCAGTCAATAGTGCAACAATTCATTACAGCAAAACCCCGGGGTCTGTCCTGCAGGATATGCACAATGACAGTGCAATGGAGTTCTTCTGCCTCGTCTTTCCTCTTCTTTTAGCTCTGAAGATACGGTCTGCACAATCCGCTCCTGATTTCTCTCGTAAGTGCTTTGTTTTTCATATTGATAATTGCTTTTCAAGGAGAAAGTCTAAATGCTGATGTATTATTTTTCACTTGTTTGCAAAGGAAGCTGCTGAGAGACATTAATCATCCCTTGCACATCCTGCTTTCTAAACAGCTGGTGCAACTCATGCTGAAAGACCAGAATCAGGGTCCTGAACTTTTAAGACTAGATACTCCCAAAGCACCAAATAAACTACAGTTCAGTTATGTTTATTCCTGGCAATAAGATATGATGATAACAATGATATGTTTAGACGAAGCCAAAGGTAGCTTTTGTGTCAGACACCTCTATTGTGAGCATTGCAGTAGGCGTCTCTATCTGACCTCTGCAGAGATTTCCATTTTTTGTGCGGCTGCAGGCTCTGATGGGCCTAATAATAGTTCATTGTGAGCTAGTGCCTGGTACTGCCTCTCATCTGCTCCAACTCCCCCTGTGGTGCAGCACACACAGACAAACACGAAACACAGAGGGCCGCGTACGGGAAGCATGCATGGGGGGGGAGACTTCACTTCAGTTGTCTTGTAAGTTTGTATGTGTGGTCATAGTCCAAATATTGTCATGGAGAGCTACACCCAGCGATGGTGACGCCACCCAGTCGACAACCGTAGTGCTAAAAAAAGGACTAAAAAAGTATCTAATAAGTTACGCTATTGACTTGCCAATTACCTCTAATTCAAATATTATTAAGTAATGATAACTGAGTCAACCAGTTGTTTCTGCTTTGTTACTAATAAATCAAATCTGAAACCTTAAAGTCACACAGTAGCTTTACTTACATATTTGAATGAGATGAAAGTAACTTTAATCTCCTGCGTTAGATTAGATATCAGCTTTTGTTTTAATCAGCATCACAATGTGGACTATTTACTGTTTTTGCATGACTTGTTGTAAGTTTCACTATTCTTTTTTTACATCACTTTAAACCAACCACAATTGGCAGGTGCATGAAAGTGAATTTAGTCTTCTCTTTCAGTATATCTTCACACCATCCTGAAGAACCACACGGCTCATGCTTGTGAAGGAGACACGCTCATCATCGAGTGCCCCTCCAAGACGTCTGTGGCCGTCCTGTCGGCTTTCTATGGACGACGCGTTCCTAATCAGTATTTGTGCCCCTCTGCAAACCCAAACACAACTGTGCAGGAGGTCACAGAGTGCACTTCCCCGGTTGCTGTTGAGGTAAATGAGGCCACGGAGATGAGATTTAAATCAGTCGGTGTTTTAGTGAAGCACTCTGCCTTCCTCAAATGCCCTCATGACTCACACAGCAGATCAACACGTGTTTTCTCGTCCCGGCAGAAAGTGCTGTCAGAGTGTCAGGATCGCCGCTCCTGTCACATCCCCGTCTTCAGTCCAGTGTTCGGGCAGGACCCCTGTCCCCTCACCAGCAAGTACCTCCTAGTCTCCTACAAGTGCAGACCAGGTATGCTGCTAAGCCCTTTGCTTAAATCAGTCATGCAAAAATTGCACTTTATATCAATATCCATCGTCTAAAGGAGTGAAAATTCAGTCTTGACTGTGGCAGTAGTTGTTTGACAAAATTAATTTCTTGCAGTATTGTTGTTGTGTTACAATTTCTTTTCAGGTAAGGCCTTCATTACCATCTTTTATTATATTCATGTATGGTTCCCAGAGATGAACAAAAACTTCCCACTTGCCCTAAGCAATGAAAGTTAGTCTTTCCAGACCGCTGTAATCCCAGAGCTCCCTTATTCCTGCTCTCAATGATGGAGCATCTGCACTCTTCCAACATACTGCAATATCTCTCCTGGCTTGAAGAAGTCCAAAGTCCTGAAGTTAAGTTCCTTTAGATGTATGTCCATAGATGTATTCCAAGCACACAGAGATTCACATTTAAAGGGACGCTGATATTAAACACTTTATAACATACTGATGTACATTTTATGTCAATAATCAAATTCTGCTAATTAATTTGTAAGTAAAGCTGTCATATAAATTATTGGAGTAACAAGTACAATATTTGCCTCGGAAATAGAGGTATAAGGTAGTAGAACATGGAAATACTCAAATAAAGTATATGAACCTCAAATTGTAATTAAGTACAGTACTTGAGTATGAATGTACTTAGTTACTTCACACCACTGGAAATCAGTGGATTGAAGGAAGCTCTGCAGTAAAATCTGTTATTTATTAACTAAAATATGCAAAAAGTAAGTAAAATATGATGTTTCTTTACTGGATTCTCATATAAACACTCTTGTCTGTAATATTGTGTTTATGTGTCATCTGTTTTTCAGAGCACCACCACACAAGGCTGGTGTGTGAGAATGAGCGCCTGAGGCTGATGTGTAAAAATGAGACTGTCCTTGCGATTTACTCTGCCACATTTGGACACCTGCTGCATGGCAGTCCCTACTGTCCTCAAGAGCCTGGGTCACACACTGACATGGGTCTGAAACAGGATGCTTTACTGTCCTCTGCCTGCAAAATAGTGGAATTAATATCAGCTCTAAAGACACATTGGAGAAAATTTTATTATTAGTACACCTTAATTGTGCATCTTTAGTAAGAATGTGTTAAATCACAATTGTAATTGTAATAATATTAAGACCTCAGATCTGAAATCAGAGCATAATAGTAAAATAATAATGTTATTGTTATTATTATTATTAGTACAGTATTAGTACATTTAGTAAGTACAATTACACTTGTACTTATCAACTGTGCTAACTTTAATTTATTTCAGAGTGTCTGTCAGCATCGGCTCTGAGGAAGGTGTCACGCAGATGTCACGGCAGAGCGAACTGCTCAGTCTTGGCGGATACTCAAACCTTTGGGGACCCATGCTTCCCGGGGACCAGGAAACACCTGCGAGTGTCCTTCACTTGTGGTAAGTAACAAACAGGGTGTGACTGCCTGTGACCAATTTTTTTTTTTTTGCCTTGTGTAAAAAAAAACCCCTTCATTTTCTCTTCAGTGCCTCGGTATCTTCTTGAAGATGTGGGCCGAGGGAGGACAGATCCTTTCATGATCTCGGACTATACACATGGTGAGAGCTAGACTGAAAATTCACATGTTTTGTTGCATGCAGCAGACTTTGACTGGCGTCTGAGCCCAGACCCCTCTCACCTGCAGGTGGATGGTACACTGGCCCCACCTACAGGCCTCAAAACGTGCTCTTAACCAACTCTCTGGAGATCATTGAAAAAATATTGGGTATGTGCACTGATGCTGGCTCTGAAATAGCAGAACAATTACGCAGGGGAAAAAATATTGTGGCTCCCCTTCATTTTTTTATGTTTCAATACAGAATTTACATAAATACTTTGCATTCCTGCCAACGATTTTAAGGTTTTTACAATTTTCACTCCTTTCAGTTTATTACATTAAAATCAGCTTGCATTTACACAAAAGCTGCTGATAATCAGGTAATCTTCATTAAACATTCAGTCATCTTGCAGGAAATAGAGTCATTGGCTGCTTGGGAAATTAAAGTGCACTGAATAATGTAAAAACTGAATTTTTGGATAAACTGTCAACAATAATGCAATTTAGGTATATGTAACTTTGTTGTAAGTTTGTTGACTCACATACATACACCTTCGTAATTTTTCAAGGAATCATTTGGTACAGCAGGCCAGGAAATTTAACTGTTTAACAGCACATTTTGAGTTCACTTTAATCCATGAACATCACATGCGTCTCCTCCAGGTCTCCCGGAGCGAGTGGCTTTGTATTTTGTCTCTGGCATCTGTGCTGGTCTGGTGTTCCTGCTCTGCCTCTTTGGTCTACGCTCCACAGTCGTGAGGGACATTAAAGATCTGGTTTCCGAGCTGGACGATGAGCTGAAGGCGTCTCGCAGGCAGCGCAAGGAGCTCATGGAGGACCTCTTCGACGATGACATCTCAGACACGGCATCCTTCCGTCGCCTCACGCAGTCCTACCGCACCACGGACATCTTCAGCCCGTCCACTCTGACTGTGGAGATGACCGATCGTGGGGTGGAACAGACGAGGGATCTGCCTAACGGAGACATTTGGCCCCACCTGGACTCCAGCCCTTATGCCATTCATAAAATTAAAACCTACAACAACTGAGAGATTAAAGTCTCATGTACTGATGAAGCTGCTGCTAAAGTAGTAAAAATTTAAGCTGTGGTCTGAAATTACATACAGACATGCCTCCTAATCCATGTACTGTCACTTTTGACTCTAACACTGGTGAAAGAAGTATTCAGATAATTTACTGAAGTAAAAGTAGTAATACCACACTGTGAAAATACTCCACTACATGAAAAAGATCTGCATTCAAAACATGTTAGTATTGGGGAGTATGTACTTAAAGTATCAAAAGTAAAAGTACTTGTAGTGTGGGAAAATGTTCCCTGTCAGTGTTTAACGTTCTCTCTGATGTTTCTGGATTCATATTACTGCTGCATTAATGTGTATGTTTCTTTCCACTTCTTTAGGTGTTTAATGTTGAGCTCATTTTAACCTGTTTACATACTGTTGTTGAGTAGCTTAATCTACAGCGATGGTCTATAAGGTCATCATATGTTTGATCATCATCATAACAGTTTATCACCAAATGTAAATAAAACCATCAGATAAATGTAGCAGAATAAACAGTATGATATTAGCCTCAGAGGCGAAGTGCAGAAGTATAAATTTGCATAAAATGGAAATACTCAAATAGAGCACAAGTCAAGTACCTTGATTTTGTACTCAAGTACATGTATTTAGTTGCTCTCCACCATTCGCCTCTAAACAATAAAGACATAAAATACATCAAATCTTAATGTATGAGGTCCATTTAAGTCATTTTCAAGATTAACATCAGTTGATTTTTTCTTTCAGTGCAGCAGTGTTTTGTGAAATAATAGATCAGCTCATTTTCTGCCTACATTTGTTTTGGTTTTAGGATGTCATGTAAAAATGTTGATATATTCTGTACATTACAAAGTAAGAGTTCAAAATAATAAAGATTACGTTACTGGGGTGAGGATTGTGGTCTGTTTACAGTGATGCCTCTGTTTGATGTTTCACAGAGAGTTAAAGAACTAATGCAGCAGTAAACCACAGGGGAACCAGTCCAAGATAAACCTGTCAGATGCCCACGGCATTGAGTCTTGTATACTTTAAAATGTGTGACAGGTGCATTCAAGGTTTACTGCTACAGCCTCCTCACATACTGCAGGTCTAAGTGGAAGAACTTTATTTACTGGCAAAACAGGCTCTGTAGAGATAATTTACTGATTTATAGATTAATCATTGCGTATAATTGAGCATGGTTTACCAAAGATTACAAAAAAGAACAAACCTGGACAAGTATAATAAATACATACAAGATCATTATGTTCTGTTAAATCAGGATGAATCAGTGCTTATTCTTCTTTCATTAACACCATTTAGAGACCCTTGAGCAAAAGATGTAACACCAGCTACTCTGTGGCCAACAGAAACTGATATACTGCGACTGTGGTTGTACTGGGCAGCTTCCAGGTGTGAATCTGAGCGTGTGAGAACAGGACGTCCCTGAACAAACACAGTCCTGCTCTCAGCGATACCTCCCTGGATAAACAAAATAAAATACATGAGACATTTTAGGGATATAATATGGGAACATTGTGGATTGCATTGGCAATTGTAGTGGCATTGTGAATATGTCAATATTATATGTTACGTGAGATAATACAGAGATATCAAAAGATTTATTCTGATCATTCATGTTGTAATTTAAGATTAATATCAAACCATTCACTGTAGTAGATAATATTAAAGCATTAAATAGTGCAAAGGATGGTGAAATAAATATGGTTACTGTAATATGTTGCTTTATATACATGAGGCAGGTGGATATAACAGTATATATATTATACAAAGCATTCAGAGATTCATGTGATATTTACATGATGTAAACAGTGCATATTGAAATGTGTATTGAAATAATGAGAATAACTTACAGTATGAAGTATGTAGTAGCAGAAAAGGGACATATTCAAGAAAAGTATAAGAACCTCAAATTATATTTATATGCTGACATAATATTTCCCTATGAGTTGTAGAAAAAAAGAACACAAGTACCTCAAGTACTCAAGTCTGATACTGTCTACCACTGGAAATGAAAATAAAAACAAAAACAATACTATCAGTAACGTCAACAATAACAATAAGAAGACAACAGCAAGACCACAAATACAACTGCTAATAACAATGATAACAATGGTAATGATAACTTTATTGACATAGCACCTTTCCAACACAAAGTTTAAAAGTGCTTTATGGTATAAAAAACAACAACAAGTACATAATCATGATTACATTTTATTTTAGATTTTTATTTCTTAATCTATATTTCTTTGTTGAGTGTCTCTATTCTTGTTGATATTTTTAGCATTGTTCGGGGAGCCTGACATTAAAGAATTTCATTACCAACGATTGCTGATGTGAATTGTTGTGTAATGACAATAAATTCTTGAAATCTTGAAATAAAAATAATCACCAGGCCTCTGGTTGATACTGTGGCCGGCCTGTGGTGCGCCCTCCGCGGCAGCAGGGGGCGCTGTGACCCGGGGGGTTGTTGCTCACGGCCCTCACAGAAGAAGCCGACGAAGCAGGGAGAGTCTCCACAGAGAAACTCTCCACCGGAGACAAACTAGCTCAAGCAGATGTGTAGTCCGACTACACACCTGATAATTCACACCAGTCGGGACATTTTCACATTTTCTCGGCTCTGATGAACATTTGTGCCCCGACGAATAAGCCGAGGAGCGGGTAACATTGCCGAGCGGCCGCCGGGCAGCTGTCACTTGAAGGCCGCCGCCGCCGCCGCCTCTTCGCCGGGGAGGAGATTTAACTTTGTCCGCGTCTGGACTGAACCAGCGGCCAATGATAGATCGATTATTAGTCTCTGTCGGTAAGAATGGACACCTCTTTGGGGATATGCGGCGAGGAGTGCTTGGCAATATCCTTTTTGAATTAAGTTACCACCTATTTTTATTGTTTTTATTGTGTTATTTTTTCAGTTTGTTTTAGCTCCTTGGCTAATGTTAGCTTCAGCCTCTCAGGTGAACAGGTCGAGCTGACTGTAGATTAAATGATGAAGGCTCACTATATCTTAACTGTGAGACTATTTATCTGCTGCCTGTTTTCCAGCTTTCACCTCTTTCAATTAATGCACTGCTAACAAACACGACCAGCCTCATCTGTGCTCAGCTAAACCCAAATAACAACATTAACCATTTATTTAATTGAAATGACATTTTAAGCTTTGCCACTGGGCTGCTTTCTCTTGTTTATTCGCCACCTTGATTTGCCCTTTTAATAAGCTGCTTCTTCTTCTAACAGAAATGAGTGCTTTCAGCCTCAACACACTCACTTTAAAAAGCTCAAAGTTGACAGTGGGGCTTTGTCTGCTGGTAATCACTGAAGATAAATCACATTTTTCACGCTGAGTCACAAATGATTCCTTGATTGAGATGCTCACACTGTGAGAGGTGAGGAGCTGAGGGCTGGCCGCAAGGAGCCCAGACTGCTGTCTCTAATTGAGCGCAGTGGAGAGTTTATGTAAGTATCAGCTGATTGAATATAATATGTATTGTTTTTGTCAGGTTATAGGTCAATTTAATGGGACCGTGGAGAGTATTAGAGCAGCTTTGAACACCATGTTCATCTGCGGCATTTGTTTCCCTTATCTTCAGTTTAATCTGCTGAATTAAGTTTTTTTGGGCAGATTTTTCCGTGTGTTAAGGTAGATTTTCTCTGTCTCTCATGTTATTTGGGAACTGTTATATGTTACCTGCTGCTTTTGATTGACTGAATAGCTTTGATGTTTTTTTCAGTCTTTTAATGTGCAAATTAACTTGAAAGAAAGGTGGGTCAAAATACAACCTGTTGTATCGAAAAAGGTGCGGCTATGATAGTGTCATACTGAGTAATAAACAAGATTATTTGATTGTACAGTTTGATTACTGCGTTTTACGTTTGGTTGTCTTATCAAATGAGTAATTTTATAGCAAGTGGTATGTTATAGGCCTCTGTCTGATGATCATATTATTGATTTAGTTGTTAGGTCCATAAAATGGTGTAAAATGTTGATCAGTGCATCCCAAAGCTCAAGCTGACCTGCTCAGATGTCAGCTGTTGTTGTTGTTTTGTTCCTAACCCAAAAATAATCCGTTTTCTGCCAGAGAGGACTAAAGAAACCAGAAAATATTCACATTTGAGAAGCTGAAAACTTTTTCATAAAAAAAAAAAAAAAGATTAAAAACAAAAAAAAATCATTGATTATCAAATAGCTGGATAGTTGGAGTTGTATAAATTAATAATTGACAACCATTGTGTCAATTGTGTGGCTAAATCAGTGGCGCATGATAAAAAAAATAATACAACTTCAATATTGTGAGGTATTTTCTCCTGGGGATGTGAATCAAAAGTTGCATTTTATATACAAAAAAAGTAGTTCAGTAGCAGGTGATGTTTGTTGCCGTGTGGATCAGGGACTCTTCACTGACCGCCGCCTCAGAGGTCAGAGAGTCGGCTGCAGCACGGTGCTGTCCGGTGATCTGGTCCAGTGTTACATTAGCAGGATTTTAACTTGGGTCTCAGCAGCTTCTCTGTTATTTTTGTGAAAGGGGATGTTGTGGGTGTGTGCGTGTGTAAAACTGTTGACGATGTTTAATGTTTGTAGCAGCTTGTGGCGTGCAGTAGCGTGAGGGAGAAACCAATTAGCAGCCAGCTCACCACCCAATATCCAGAATTCCTCCACTTAGTCCTGGACTGTAATGAGACTCACATGGGCACACAAGCTCCATCCTCAGCTGACTGCGTTAAAACCACACACACACACTAAACTCCTGACAGGGAACATGGCGAAGAGCCGTGGAGACCAGGGGCTGTCAGGGCTTTAGCCATACGGATATTATAAACCCATATTATAAACCAGCAAAAGTGAAATCTGTGGAATCAGCAGGAATGTTTGCTCAAGATGTGGTTATCCCAGGGAGAACAAAGTAACAGAAGAAGCATGTTACGGTGCAGCAATCCTACAGTAAATACTAATATGTATCTGACAGGTTTGGTTTTACTCAGAACTTTTTTTTTTTAGCTCAATATTCATTTTTAGTCTGTATATGAGTGCTTATTAAAGATGACCACCTGTCATCTTTGCCGATGCAGTTTTTTCTGTGTTTTGCATTTATTGTATGATTATATGATTTTTGAGGCTCTTCTGTTTTATACTTTTGCAGACACTGATGCACTGATACCAGTTTTAAAGGTGATATAAGGTGGCTTACAGTGACTCAAAGAGGACAGCTAACAGAAACTATAAACTATAACCCCAACAGTCTGCTGCTGTACTGTTGGTGTTTCTGTTACTTCAGTTGAGGAAGGGATATTCAGCTTTGTCGTTGATCGACATCAGAGGGACCCTTCCTGATTCAGAGGAAGTGCTGGTCTCTCTCTGACACATTCAGTCCAGTAGGGCTGAATCATTTGTCTCCTCAGCGGTAATCAGACTTACTGTGAAGTGGAGGGGAAGCGTGGGCAGTGCCCAGCATGCTGCTTTGACCTCTGCTGTTAGTCAGCCATTGTTAGAGAGTGAAACATGACTACGCCTACATTAATCCACATCACTGACTTGAAGCTGCTTATATTGATTATTTAATGCACGACAGCAGAGCTCCTCTGAATGTGCTCCAGGTTCCCACAGCAGACTTTTGTCAACAATGCTTGACCAAAGCAGAACGCTTGTTAGTTTATTTTCTGTCATTGTTTGGTTACCAAACAAAGGCAATTAAGCAAATTTGTCTAAAGGAGGTTTTTGCACGTGTGCATGTGCATGTCAGATTTTTGTAACTAATTCACATTTTACTCACTTGACAATTACAATCTAATCGTAGTAGTACCTATATTGCATTTCAGATATTTGGTACATTCTAATATTTTCAAGTTAATGCTCTGCATGAAGCACAATTTTAACTGCAGAATTGCCCCCTGTATCTGTATATGCTATTATGTTTATATATAATTTTATTCATAATCTTAAATGGTATTTAAACATCACAGACACGTTGTTAAGGGACGCTGTGCTGTTCTCATACAGATTGGCTGTTTTGGCCACCCCTGAGGCCGTAGTGTCTCGTCCAGTGCCGCAGCTGTCCATACTCATAAATGGTCAATTTGAAATTATCCGAGGTATGTGACCTTTTTTGTCATAAATAAGATATTTGTGATATTGGCTGTTTTTTCATTTTGAATGTGCTAAGTATAATCAAATGTGCAGGATATTTAAAGTCGACAACTCCTGTCTTTGTATTCTTCTGTAAGATGTTTGTTACTCTTCACATTCTTTAATGCACTATATGTTGAAGTGTTACAGTTTACTCTGGGTCATGTCACAGCAGTGTAAAAGTGAAAGTCCAGGGAGCCTTTGCACTTAGAATAAAAAAATTAAAAAACAACACAGGGCAACTAGAGCCTGTTGAAATAATTTATAACACCACCGGTTCACTCCCACAACAGACCTTTGAACTGCAACTACCGTTTAAGCTCTCTTTCCTCTTTCATTTCAGAAGCTGAAGAGGCGCTTCTTATTAACTTCTCAGTAGATTGTAAGTATTTTTTTTTTTTACATCTTTTCATGATACTAATTCATCTTAGTGCTTTCTTCTATTCCCAGAGATTATGCAGAAAAATATGGTCCTTCAAGCTAATCTGAAAGAACAATTTATAGTGGGAACAAAAGAGAGCTAAAACATGGCATTTACTGCGGCAGAGCCCGTATCCAACCATACTACATTTTTAGAGCATGCCTTCAGCCAAATGTCCACGTCCTTTATTTAGCAGCAGCAGTGGTCATGAGTTACCAGGGTGCTCTGAAAGAATGCTGAATTGTCTCACTATTAAATCACTTGGCTTTGTTTTCTAGACGCTCTGCATTTCTCATGTGTTTGCACAGTCTAAAGTTGTCCAAAATGCGTGTAAAGTGTGTGTGTGTTTTCTGTGTCCCGCCTCCCCCTCAAGCCTGTGTGCGGATACGAATCAAAGGCGAAAAAGCCCCGGAGCTTCTGCTAGAACTGCAGGATGATGATCGGACTCAGACTTTCCTCACCCAGGTGAAAAGCGTTCAGGAACAAGGTAAGACTCTGCCGTCTGTCAGTCGTCTGAAGCAGTTGCTTGATGAATTATTTAATCAGTCATTTAACATTTATTCAGCGAGGGTGGATTACACCGCTCGCTGATTTCCTGTGTGCTCCTGCCACCCACATGCACTGGTGGTGAGGCTCACTTGGCCACAAAACAAAGCTTACGTCATGATATTGTGCCTGTCTTGTTTTTAGCTGTGTAATGAATGAGCAAACTTCCTTTACTTTTTCCATCTCTGACATTACAAGAATTACAATGAAAGTGAGCTCCAGGACCAGTGTATGGTGACAAAAATCAGCAAAAAAGTTGGACTTTCTTTTTGAAATGGAAAGGAAATATGATGTATATGTAAAAAATATTGTATGTTCTGCCTGTTCTTTTTCAGTATATTAAAGATATTCTGTTAACCTGAAAAGCAATTGCATTGGAAAATATGCTGTTCTAGCAACCTAGAATATGCAATGACTCATCTGCAGTGTAAAAGTTGCCACCATTCAAAATTCCCCATAGAAGGAACATATATTATTATTTGGAGAAGAATGGTGAGTTTTCTGTTTATTTCACGTGCAATACTCACACTCATACTGACCTGTACCTCTGTGACCCCATGATGACACCCTGGAGAAAAAATATGGGGCAGCGAGTTGTTATTATTTCTATACTCAGTACCTGTTGATCCAGTGTGACTGTTACCACTGTCTTTTGTTGTCATTCACAGGTTAATAATAGTTGCATCAGGTTGTATAGTAGTAATCAGTAGTACTAGAGGAACAGTGCTGTTTTCAGTTTTGTTATCCACAAACCACTTATCAGCTGGTATCCTCTGCTTCCTGTAATGCATTGCTCTTCAGGGTGTTGGCTTCTTGTAGTCTGTGTTCATATTTACACTCGAGGTCAGATGGTACTATGTGTATTCACTAAAGTGAAGTCAGAGGTTTAACAAGAAGTATTATCTTTTATCCTTAGCAAGCTGTAGCACCTTTTTATTGTGTATTTCTTCACACAGCTTCAGATAATATCTCCTCCTGCCTTAGTAAGGTTGTGTTGAGTCTGGATTGTGTGTGCTTCATTCTAACAGTGCTGTTTTTGATTTCCACAGTTCAATCTAAACTCGCAAAACCCAAAGCGATGGAGCCCCTTGCACCAACACCCTTGAGAGGTCCAATCCCCATCCCACCACAAAGAGCGAACAAGACCGCTAACTCGCTAGGCGTCAACCCACCAAAATCTACCAGTGCACTGCCTCCCAACCTCAACAACAGTACGTTAACAAATCAGACTAACGCAGGTAAACAAGTAAACACACTGTGTTTACATTTTGAAAAGCCAGTTAAGAAAATGTGTGTTTCAGTTCTCATCTCAAGTGTTCAAATTAGTTTCTGTTGCCGTTACACTGAATCATCTGTTTTTGAACTTCCTCTTTCTGAAGATCCAGTTCAATCGCTCGCCTCAGACTTCGGCTTTGAGGACAACTTCAACCACGCTCTCAAAGTGGAGGAAAAAAAGAACCACCAGAATCGCATAGTGGCCTCTAGGGAGCCTCCTCCTGTCCCCCCTCTACCGCCTCGCACAGTCTCCTACACTCCATCCAATCCTCTGCCTCCCCCACCGGTCCCTAAAGACAGAGCTGTCTCCTTACAGGCCAAAGACAACTCCTTCATATCTAGCACCAAATCAGAGTAAGTTAAGCTCTCAAGTCACTATGTCAGGTTTACTGGAAACACTGGAAACACACATTTCTGCCTCCAATATTGTTGGTGTTAAAATAATGCCTACTTCTTCCATTTCAGTAGTTTTAGGTCAGGGTATGACAGGCCAACGTCTTGGTGCGACAGCCCGACCAGCAACAGCATGAGACAGGCGATGTTCTCCAGCCAGGCAGGACAAAGAGAATACCTCATCAAACACCGCCTGGGCAAGAAGGAGAACGAGTATGTCGACATCGAAACCTTCAGGTAAGAAGAGCATCTTTGTTCTGTGTATCGACCATTTTGTTGTCTTTATATAGAAGTACAACAACTCAGAAATGCTGCCGTACGCTGTGCATAAACGCTGTATTTTGTATCTGTAGGTTTTTCACAGGCACATGGAACGTGAACGGTCAGTCTCCAGACAGCAGCCTTGAGCCGTGGCTTTGCTGTGACACAGAACCTCCAGATATTTATGCTCTGGGGTCAGTAAGACTTTATCATATGTTACCTTTCTGACTATGAAATCGTACATATCGTCCTCTGCTCCTGCCTTAAGTAACATCCTATACGTGTTCATCCTATAGTTTTCAAGAATTGGATCTGAGCACAGAAGCTTTTTTTTACATGGACTCGTCCAAGGAGCAGCTGTGGGTAGAAGCTGTGGAGAGGAGCTTGCACCCAAAAACCAAGTACAAGAGGGTGAGTATATAAAGACTTACTTAAGACCATTAATCACTAATTGATGGTTGAGCTCCAGCTCCTTCTGTTCAAATGTCATAGTGTCCCTGGGCAGGAAACTGAACCCCACATTTTCTGTGTGTCCATGCAACCATTTACCATAACTTAATACAGTCTAAGACAATTGAGTCCTGACATGTTGATGTATTGGGAAAGGGACCAACCTTTGTGTTTTTTGTTGACAGGTTCGGATCATACGACTCGTTGGCATGATGCTTGTCGTCTTCGTCAAAAAATCACTCAAAAATCACATAAAAGAAGTAGCTGCAGAGCACGTTGGGACGGGAATCATGGGAAAAATGGTTTGTCACACTATAGACAATCAAAGGTCTTTTTTTTTTTTTTTTTTCATTCAGGTGCGGAAAACAGCTAAGTTTTAAGTTGGCTTGGGTTTGATTTATTTTTTATTAAAAATTTTACATGGATCAGTTGTGATCCATGTAACATTTGTGGTGTATGTGCCATTACATTCGGGCTGTTTAAATGTCAAACTGACGGCCTGATCTTTTATTGTTTATTTTGCAGGGGAACAAAGGAGGCGTGGCAGTGAGGTTCGTTTTCCACAACACTAGCTTCTGCATCGTCAACTCCCATCTCGCAGCACACGTGGAAGACTTTGAGCGCCGCAACCAGGACTACAAAGACATATGTGCCCGCATGACCTTCCACTTACTGGACCACCCCCCTCTCAGTATCGTCAAACACGAGTGAGTCCCTCAGTCATTGATTTCCAGAGTCAGAACACAGCTCTGAATTAATGTGCAAGCCTGACTTTATTTTCATTGGTTACGTTTTTATCACAAGCTTGAGGTTTTGTTCATCACAAGCTGTAACTGAACTGTTTTGTTTTATTCTGTTTAAAACTCAATCAGTGTAATTGCTACAGACTACAGTTCTCTTTGCAGTGAACATGATTATCCTTACAAAGTCCTGTCCATATTGGTGTTGTAATTCTGTTGTTGTAAGATGTCTCTGTCTCTCTTTGTGTTCCAGTGTTGTAATCTGGCTTGGGGATTTAAACTATCGTCTGTTCATGTACGATGCCGCTGAAGTCAAACAGCACATTTCCAAGAACGAGCTCAGAAAGCTTCAGGAAGTTGATCAGGTACAGAGACTGTTACCCAGCTCAGTGGGATTGGATTGGAACTTGTCTAAATATGTGACATATCTGAAACAATAAATATTTCTTGATAAATATAAGTTAGACAAAATGGAAGCTATTTTGTAAATGCCATTATAAAACAGGTTGTAATCTGTCACAATGTCCTTGTTAACTCTGTGTGATATAATGGATCATGAAAGACCGTGTTTTGATCATTTCACCAAATAATGCCTTGAAATGTTGTCATTGTGTAGCTGAACATTCAGAGGCAGCTGAAGAGAGCGTTCACAGACTTCGTGGAGGGAGAGATCAACTTCATTCCCACCTACAAATATGACCCCAAAACAGACCGATGGGACTCAAGGTATAAACTCCCTTGGTGTTGAATCCTTTTTTTAAAAATTGAATAACTCACTCCAGCATTTGCAGTTTTATTGTTTCTGCGAAGTCGTCCTCAGTTTTAGTTTTTCTTCTTTGGAAACCTGATTAAATTTTGCTAGTAAGGAAACATTTTTCAGGCGTTATCATTACACTAATACAGAGTCAGCAGTACTGCATGTACTTCTGATGTCTGACTCTTAACTTTGCCTCTAAAACCGCGACTGTTTCCTGCAGTGGGAAGTGCAGAGTGCCGGCTTGGTGTGACAGAATCCTGTGGAGGGGCAACAATGTCAAGCAGCTCAAATACCGGAGTCACATGGAGCTGCAAACGAGTGACCACAAGCCTGTCAGCTCCCTCTTCAGCGTTGGGGTAAGAAGCTGTCAAAGGAAAAATACCCTAAACTGACTTTGATTTGGTTGAAACATGCAAGGTTCTGCCAATAATTTTGACAGTACTTACAGTATGATAAATTGGACCTTTGTGTTTGTGTAACAGGTTAAGGTGGTAAATGAGGAGCGCCACAAGAAGGTGTTTGAAGAGATTGTTCGGGCAATGGACAGGATGGAGAATGATTTCCTTCCATCTGTATCTCTGAGCAGAAGAGAGGTAAAAATAAAAATCCTCACATACGTGCACTCATCATACTGAAGGTCTGTCTAATCTCACTAGTAACCTTAAAAACAGAAGAACAGAGTTGTAATTTCTCCTTAAATTTTGGAAGATTAAGTTATTAGGAATCTATGATTAATGTTGTCTCTCTTTTCTTGTCATGCAGTTTTCATTTGAGAACGTGAAATTCAGGCAGCTTCAAAAGGAGCCCTTCCTGATAACAAATGACGGGCAGGTCCCCTGTCACTTCGTCTTCATCCCCAAACTCAATGACTCGCAGTATTGTAAGTCTTGGCTCCGTGCCGAGCCGAGCGATGGCTTCTTAGAGCCGAGTAAGTCCTTTTATCTTAATAAATCCATTTATGTCTTTTGACTTTTCTTATTCTTGTAACCAGGAATTTTAGATCATGTGGTATTTTGATTACTGGTGATGAAATATAAAAGGGAGATTATAAATGTAATAACATCTCTTCTGGATGACTTTGTATTGTTACATCCATTGTCCCAAGATTGCCACTGTAATAGTGTAAGTTTGAATATTGTGAAGGATCAGGCCGTTCAAACCCTTCCTTAGTGCACAAGCACAGTGTCTTCCTCATATGTTGACCCCTTTCTGTGTACATGATTGAATGTTTAACAAGCCAGTTTGTGCTCAAAATCAATAGATAACCTATAAAGTGAGGCATAGTGTTAGATACAGTGTATGGTCCTCTGGTTTCAAATAAAATCCTCTGACTACGTTCTCATCAGAGTTCCATGTGAACCTCCTCTTTATCTTCCTGAGCAGATGAGACCCTGGAGATCTACCTGGAGGTGTACGTCAGTAAAGACTCTGTCACGATGCTCAACTCTGGAGAGGACTCCATAGAGGACATCCTGGTGCTCCACCTGGACCGCGGCAAGGACTACTTTATTACCATCTCCGGCAACTACCTGCCCAGCTGCTTTGGCACTTCGCTGGAGACTCTGTGCCGCATGAAGAAGCCCATCAGAGAGATCCCCATCACCAAACTCATCGACCTGGTGAGGGAAAGCTAGTCCAGCGGTCACACAAAGAGAAATCTAATCAGACCGGTTTAAAGTGGGAGGGTTAGTCAACACAGACATATTTTCCTCAGATTAGCTGAAACCCTGATTGAGAAACTTGAATCTCCTTCTACACAGAGCAGTTTAGCTCAGATTGTAATCCAATGGCCGTTCCTCACTCTCCAGCTATTCACTACCTGAAACCTGAGCGGGGACGCGTGAAGGCTTGTTCACTCCCTCAGGGGAAACTCAGTCACACAGAGCGCCTATATTTGGACAGCATTAAAATGTCTCAACCTGTATATTTCTGGCCAAGAGGGGCCAAGGGAACGAGGAAGTGGCAAAAACATAGGAAGGGAGCTCCTAAAGAACAGGGAGAACTGACTCAGGTTAAGTCAATATTAGTGCTTTGTATAAACAGACTCCTCTGGTCACGTTCACCTCTGTCCATTTCCATCAAGCTATTTTTGACTTATTCTGATTTGGCTTCGGAATATAGTGCTTCTATCATTCAATAATCTGTATCTCTATGTAAACTATTCCATTTTCCTACTTGCCTGTTGTATATGATTAATGATTTATGTAAAAACAATCAATAACCTATCTACTCTTCTGATCCTGTGTTTATGCATACCTCTTCTATCTACTCTTTTCTTTCTTCTTTTTTTTCCCCCCTCCATCGCCTCTCCTTGCCTTGATCATTCCTTTCCAACTCTTCACTGTGGTTGTGGGCTGACTTCTTGCTCAGGGAGAGGACAGCTACATGGAGAAGGTAAAACATTAACACAGATACAGATCAGCTATCAGGCATATAAGGGTTTATATCAGCTTTTAGTTCCGAGACTGTGATCTGTGATCAAGTATCTATCTTTATGACACCTTTTTGACCGTCCTCAATTGTTGATGTCATAAAGGGAAACTGGTAGTATTCATGTTAGTCAGGTATTATTATTATCAGTCATGTCAGGATATGACATCAACAAAAGCCCCAGTGAGGGCTACATCCCCTTGATGCTGCAAATGTTTTAGGAGGTGTATTTTAGACTTTAGAGACGGCTGTTTTCTGCTGTTTCCAATCTTTATGCTAAACTAAGCTAATCGCCTCCCAGCTTTAGCTCCAAACTTGATGCACAGACACGAGAGTGACATCCAACCTCTCATCTAACTGTCTGAAAGCACACCTCCTTAAATATTAGAGCTTTGACGCGCACTCCTCCTCAGCTGCAGTATCGCGCCGTGACGCTTACCTCACTGTGATCTAAAAAGAGGCTTCACTGGCTAATCAGAAAATTGAATCAGAGCACACTTGCTCTACATTTCAGAAATCTGACAAGGGCAACAATTAGTAACCCGGAGGCAAACACAGACCAGACCATGCCAGCTCAGTTATAATCTGTGTGCGCAGATCAGTCATCCATTAAATCTCCCCTGGCCCACTGAGGACAGGGTACACCAGTCCAATGAAACGTAGACACACAGACATGCGCACAAACACACTAAATCTCATTTCACAGCAGGTCACCCTCACCACACAGCTCCCCCCTACGCATGATTAAAGCTAATGAGAAGAAGTATTAAAGTCTGTTCAGCCGAGCTCAAATACTCAACCCAACCAAACGACGAATCTCCTCTTCCATCTCATAACTTGTTACTGATCAGTGAGACTGAATAGCTGCATGAGTAAACAGACACCCAACTAGAATATAAATGTCATAAGTAAGAATATAAGTGTCTTTATAGTGTAGCAATTTTTACATTTTTATGTTAAAGCTTTCTTGTTCTCTATCCCCTCTGGAACATAAATGCCTCGAAGGTTCACAGTAAGTTCTTTGGGTGTTGAAACATTTTATAGAATATCATATTAGTTCTGCATGTTAGGGCCCCCCCCCCCCCAATCAAAAGCCTACTCCAGTTTCTGCTGCATTTATGTGAAGCCTCGCCTAGCTGGGGTTATTTTTGGATGTCTCTTGTGAGTCTCGGGGATCCATTTGCAGAGACAAAAAGAATGTGATATCCAACCCTTTTCTACAATGGCTCTCCTTCAAGTTTCCAGACCCCAGAGATGATCCTGATCCTCCGCTGCTCTTATGCCATCACTTATTGATCAGATGGGTCATGTGCAGCCATTCTCGTAGTGTCTGTGAAACACACAGTGTGGGATTAATGTCATGAAATGTGATGATATTTCCCGTCATGAATGAATGGAAAATACTGGTATATTATTCCAGGCAATAACTGAATGTCCCTGCCACAATTTGTCAGTGTAAATCATAGTGACTGTGTCTCTCACCAGGAAAAGTCAAAGGTGAGCTTCCTGATGGTGGATGGTGCAAGCACTGAAGACAAACCTCTAAAGATCCCCAAAGAAGTATGGATCCTTGTCAACCACCTCTTCACCAAGTCCTGCGATCAGGTGAGAACCTGCTGAACTGAATCAAATGGCCCTTTTCCACTAGCACCTACTCATACCGCTCGCCTCGCCTCGACTTGACTTTCGACTCAGTTTCGATTGGATTTAACTAACACGTAATGCGTAATGGAAACATGTAAAAACCAAGGCGAAAGGCGAGTCGAGGTGAACCGAGTAGGTACTAGTGGAAAAGGGCCATAAACTTCTAAGCAAGAGTTACAGTAGTTGTGTTTGTGCTTCATGTGAAATGTTTGAAATGTGAAAAACAAGTGCTTCTGTTTGCCTGAAAATAGTCTAATAACTGTCTCACACATAATCCACTCAAACTCAGATATGCAGTGTTCTTTAGAAGCATTTTTGTGATATTAGTTGAAATTCTCTTTACCTCCCAACAGCAATCAATAACTCAAATGCTCATAAGAAAATAAGAAATAAGAAAAAAAGGCCAGTATCTTTTACAGGACAATAACAAGTCTGCAGTTTCTCTAGTGTTACCAACTCTAACTTTGAAAAGAAAGACACTTAGGATATAACACAATTGTTTAAATATCATAATGTAACGGCCTCGAGAGCTGCAACTTCAGAAAAAAAATGCAATCAGACACAAGCTTATTAAGAAAACATCTCCATTAAATTATTGTGTGTACAGCATTAAGAAAAAAAGTGTGTATTTTTGGGGGGTGTTTTTTGGATGGGACAACAAGCGTGTTCAGCACTTTTTAGTGTCCCTGTTTTCATCTGTGCTACTTTTTCAGTATTTGGTTTGTTTTCTCTCTTTGCTGCACTTTTTTCCTAAATGTTGTTGTTGTTGTTGCATGTGTTGTTGAATTGATGATGTTTCTTTTTTTGCTCGCGTTTAGTCTATTTGCATGTATTTTTTGGTGCATTGAGCTCCTTGTGACACTGTACTGTGTCTTTTATTTTATGTAGCATTCATTTCCTACTACTTATCAGCAGCAGCTGACATTTTGACAAACAGCTTTGTTTTCAGCATTGTGATGATTTTCAGATAGTTTAGGATAGTTTAAAAAACTTGAGCTGTGTTTCAGGAAAGGCTGACTTTATTTGTAGAGTCTGGGACTGAAAACAAAGTTCTTTTTATAATGTTAAATCTTTTGTTCCTGTGTGACAGATGTATCACCTCTACAACTTCACTTATTGTGCATGACACAATAACTAACTAACAATAGTAGTGCTAATTGGACTTTTAGGAATTGTTTTTGAATCTTCCATATTTTTCTTTAAATGTCTCCCAGGAGGACCTGTTCCAGACGCCAGGCCTACAGGAGGAGCTGCAGAGCATTATCGACTGTCTGGACACGAGCATCCCAGACTCCATCCGTATCCTTGTCAGCAAATGACAGAAAATACACAAGCAGCATTAAAACATACTTGCATGGACCCTGTTGGTTATGAGATGTTTGCGTTATTAGCACCGTCATGATAATAACAATAGCACTAATACTAGTAGTCATGTGACCTTGTGGTGTAAGGAAGTCAGAGTAAGAAGACTCAATGTCGAGCCTACCAGAAATGTGAACTAGTTAGCTGCAGACTTTTACATATGATAATAAGAAGACATACAGAGAGAGACAGGACTTCTGGATCAGCCTGTTTATTGTGTTAATATTCACATGAATGACAAAATTAACATTCCAAACCGGACTCACATATCACATATTTGCTTCCTTAACAGTTCATGTAGATGGTTGTAATCACTCTGTAGCCGAGGCTCTGTTGATCTTCTTGGAGGCTTTACCAGAGCCAGTTGTATGTTATGAACTCTACCAACGGTGCCTAGACTGCTCTCATGACAGCCGCCTCTGCAAACAGGTACAATACCGGGTCAGCTGACTGGTTGTCATGTACGGCGTGCAGTGTTGCATTTGACTAATCTTTGTCTACTTTTTACACTTTGCAGTTGATCTCCCAGCTGCCCCGGGCTCATCGCAACGTGTTTCGCTACTTAATGGCCTTTCTGAAGGAGCTTCTCAAGCATTCGCACAACAACAACCTGACAGCCAGCCTCATCGGTATGAAGTGGATTCATCCGGTCTTTATGTTCACTTCACTTTTATCGTTCATTGAACAGCTAATTTAATATTCATTACCCTGGTGTATTAGTCTCAATTAGTTTGGACAACAATGCACAATGTCTGAAGAAAAATAAGCCTATTTGTGGTGTAAATTGGTTCATTGTATGTGATTTCTCAGTTTTTCCCCACTGATGTGATTAATTAAGGTAACCGCATCAGTTATTTTGATCCCTGTAAGCTACTGTGACAACAAATTAAGCTATTCTTTTACAGTGAATCTGTAGAAATGACAAACATACCACAAAACATCAACTCCACAGTGTTTACACTGTTATTTCATATGAACTTTTCCTCAAAATACTGCACTTAGCTAACAGTTAAACAGATATAAAACCAACCTGTCAACAGAGCTTCTTAAATGATCCCTGAATATCCTCATGGACTCAAATTCACAAGTAATGAGAGGATGCTGTTTTATTGACCTTTAGTAGTTCCTCTGAAGCATTTCGGGATAATGTACTGTACTTGGTTTAAAGGCACTGAGGGTGATACTGTAGTAAGGATGAGTATCAATTATTCACTGTCTTCCTTACCTCAGTCAGGGATTTCACTGTCATCTCTATGGAAGCCAGGCTGCTAAATATCCTGACAAATCACAAGGGTGGGGTACAGCAACATGAATTTTTCAATGCTGTATATTAGAATAAAATGGTTTTCTTTTATGTTACATGACAAACAAGTTAGTTCCTCTCATGTCAGTACACCGGTGTCATGACCTCTTTGCCCCATTCTTGTGTTTTAGCAACACTCTTCGCCAGCCTCCTCATCCGACCGCCTCCCAACCTGGCGGTCAGGCAGACAGCGCACGAACGGCAGAAAGCCATCGACTTCATTTTGGGTTTCCTCATGGCGGGAGACGAAGAGTAACCAAGACCGATGGTCCCTCGCCACGTCAGCCGGGTTTGGAATCAGTCCCCAACCTGGCTTGCTGTTGGGGAAAAAAGACCTGGACCTGTAGGACACTGTGCAACACGACCCACTTGGTACTTTGTCATCTACTGGGGACCAGTGCAGCTGTTTTGCACTTTACCGTTCACAAACTCTCACGTTAGGAGGAAGACGCCTGTTAGAACTGTGACTATTTTGCCAAGTGTCATATCTCCAGTTCCTTCGCAGTACGACCGCACTCTGGAACACGTGGAAGCACTTGGGAAAAGGTTTGAACTGATGCACTTTCTGATGACCTCCTCCACACTGGAGTGGTCCCGGTCTTCAGCTGACCCTTCTCATTGTAGGTGCTCATGCCAAAATAACCCCTGAACAGTGAGTGCTATGAATGTGAAAACACTATGTATCCGTAGATGCTAAAGAGAGACTCAATCACACTAAAGAAAAGGAACTTTTAAGTTTTAAGGAGTAGACTGAATACTAGGATACAGTTCAAAGAGATAAATAGTTTGAAATGGGATCGTTATGGAAATCTATATACTAAGAATGTTTAGGCTTAAATCATGACAATCATTCATTTTGCAGCGTTTTAACTGAGGGGACAGTATCAAGAGATCTGCGAGGATATTTGTTATTATGCTCATTGTATTTTAACTGTTATTTATATATTTTTTTTCTTCTAAGTTTCAAACCATCTGAACAGTTTTTGGTTTCTACTTCAGTTCATTTTCCAGCTCTGCCTCAGTTGTAAAATATTTCCTATGAAACATCAAGCGCTTGTTTTTATGATTCCTGTTGTAGAAAACTTTGTCGTGACTGTTGCCGTGTTTCTGTGTAACTTTCAGCCGTGAGCCTTACATCTCGTTTTGCCAGTTCCTCTTGAGTTACAAAACCAGTCTGTTAACACACTAATTTCCTGGTCCGCCGGAATCAAGCGAGGGGTCACTCTCTGTGGTTCTCGATGTCTTAAGTGGTGTAAATAGTGATCGTTTCCCCGCTTCATGGGTGTTTGACTGTCGGTATGGTGGTGCAAATCTGTGATGGTGTCTGCGGTTTGTCATGTTTGTCATGAAGGTGGTACTGTTGATGTCTGTGTTTGTTTACATGTCTGTCCCCTCACTCGCCTCATCTTAAACCTCATTATTCTGTTTTTTTTTTTTTTTTTTTTTTTTTTTAAGGGGGCTTATGTGATGCCAAGACACAGCAGCTGTTCCTTCTAGTAAATGCAGATGAGTAACACTCTTATTTTTAGTGATGCAGCATTTTTTGCTAGATTTAATGGATCATTAGTCTGCAGGATACCGACTGTCTTTGTGTACCTTTCTCATTTGGGCCACAGGATTTTTCTCATCTCTGTGGTCACCGTTGTATTGAAATGAGGAACTTCTGTGCTGTGTATAATGAACACTATTTCCTCTTTTACAGTTTTACCCAACAGATGTCTGCATCAGCTTTCCCTTTGGACAAAATTATTCACTTTTATGGTATTGATTTCCCCCGTGTCTCCCGTAAATGTAATCTGGCAACACTGACAATCATGGCACTTATAGAAATGCCTGTCGGGCTGAAGTTGCTCTATTACTTCCACCTTATTGCCATCAATACTCTAGATTCCTCTGTTGGTCTTTATCAAGCTGGCCTTTGTCTTTAGGAATACTACCATCATCATGTCAAACACAAAATCAATATAATCAATAACCTCTGATTTTAAGTGTTGTCCTTTGCCACTCTACCAACTGATGTATTTGTATACATTCATTATGCTTTTTGTCTTCAGTTTTGTCACAATTTGTTCATAAATTTAAGGTACACATACATTTACACAAGGTACACAAGGAAACACTCGCACCAGTTTTCAACGTTTTATTTTTTGGTGCTTTTAATTTATTTAACAGAAATAAAACTGTGTATAAAGTTGTTTTGTTTTGTTTTCCCATTCAGCACTTTTCATGAATCACGCTGATGGCCTCTTATTCAGATAAACAACAACCGTACACTGGTTTTTGGGGCTCATTCTTCGTGTGCATATGAAATCGTTTCGGGCTGATGTTCACGCTATACTTAGTCTGCTCAGTGGCCAGTGAGAGATCCTTCACCTCGGCGCTACATTCTCTCTCTCTGCGGATATAAAACTCCTGCCTTGGACCTGCTGCCACCATTTGCCTATTGTTTGTTGCCCAGTTTGAACCCATCAAAAGCCATGGCCATGCTCAGAGTGTCTTCTTACCGCAAACTGTTTGAGGAGGATACCTGGAGTCGAAATGGAGGGTTGAGTGTGCAGTGTGCGGGGCAGTACCGGGCCCCCGCCAGGTCAGTGCGGGTCCTGGGACAGAGGGTGGCTTCACAATTTTGCCAGCTCTTACAGTTTAGTTAAGATGTTAAAATGTTAGTGACAGGCCCAAGTGTTGTTGCACTTAAAGATATGTAGAATTTAAGATGTTTTTTGACCAGAAGCAGATGTTTTGAGGGTAAAGTCCTGAATCTGGGTGTTGTAATTCTCCATTTATTTTTCTGAATGGTGACGACAAAATGGAAAAATCACAACATGTTCATTTACCGTGACGGATGGGGCTAAAAGGCACTGAGGCATTTACAGTATGAAGCAAATTTTCTTTTGTATTTGTTACTTTATGCTGTGTTCATACATGGTGAAAGTGAGGGTGGTTTATATTCTCTTCGCCGGTCTCCTTCAACATCCAGTCCAGTGTTTGGTACTTTGTGTCCTCTCAGGGTGGCAGCCGTTGACGAGTGTGACTGTGACAAGTTAGACTTTGTAGCTGCCAAGGCGCTCAACAAAGAGGGTCTGCAGCGGTTTGTCCAGGACCGCACCATCATCGCCGCCCTCAATGACCGCCTGGTCAGGGTTATTGAACTGGTGAGGACAAACATTACGTCTTCCGGCGATACATCAGCACTTTTATTTTCCCTCTGCTGTGTCATGCTTTGTTCTTGGTAAATGTAAATCTAAATATATATATATATATATATATATATATATATATATATATATATATATATATATACACAGTACGTATCTGTTCTGACTTTATCAGTATTGAATCTGTCTCTGTGCCCTTCAGGCCCGTTGCTTTGAGGAGGAGAACGAGTCTCTTGAATGTCAGATTGTTGAGCTGGAGGAGAAGCTGAACAGTCGACAAGCTTCCACCAGCATCACTACCACCAGTGTGTGTGAGCCTGACTACAGTTTGGATGCAGTGGTGGAAAGACTGCGCAGGGAGAGGGTAGGCTGCTGCTGCTGGGTGTGTCTGCTGTATGCCTCTGTGTGTGTGTGAGAGAGAGACATTCCTAAATTGGGTTTTCTCATAGACATTGCATTGCACTGCTCATCCCATCTCATCCATTTTACTTCAGATTGTACAGTGACAGGCAGGCCCGATTTATAACCCTGTCAAGGTCCATCAGTGTCTTCACTGCGTCTCCCTGCAGGATGAGATTCTGTGCGACACCGAGGTGCTGCAGAAGGAGCTTGATCGTCTGATGAAAGAATACGAGAAGGCTGCACAGCAGAGGATCCTCCTCCAGCAGGAACGACAAGATGTTGCTGAGGTAATGGGTGTTAATAGAGCAGTGGACATACGTGTGCCCCGCTGGAAGACAGCTGACAAGTTAGAAGAAGACAAGATTTATAAACGCTGAGGTCAAGAGTGTGAATCACCTGACAAAAAATACAAATGATATCAGATAGCTGGATTATACTTCATAATGATTCAGACAAACATAAGAATTGCAACAAACCAAGAGCGAATGTCTACAGTGACTAAAGTGATATCCATAAAGCCAAATATCCAGTTACTCTTATTTCACTATTAAATGATTAATTCTGTACAGACAGAAATAGAAGAAATAAAACACTGAAATACAGAAATAAAAAAGAACATCTCAGACCATCTTATACCTCATTATTTTAAAGAAATCAATCATTTAGGACTGCAGATTTGATGGTGAAAAACAAAGGCCTGTGGGTTTTCCATTATATCATAAACACAAGCATAATAACAAACACTACCCCTGCAGTTGTAAATCATAGGTGGCTGGGCAATGAAAAGTCCTGTGGACAGTTTGACTTTGAATTATTGATCCTACCAAAGTGGCCTGCCAAACTAGAGGAACAGTTTATTCGTAAGGGATTAGAGATTGTTGTTTAACCTTTTATATGAACAACTTTATAGCTTTAAGAAAAATTTTCATAAAGTTTGGAGGTGGATAATGGCCAAAATTCAAGCAACAGAGACTAGTATACTCAAATTTAAATGTAAAATCTCATGTCTTTCAAACTCCATACTTCCAGGCAGGTTTGTGTTACTGTTTTTAAAGCTCCAAGCTTAAGCTGAGACAACCCTGATGATGGTATCAATTCCACAAAAGACTGTTATAATAATAATAATTATTAAACTGAGTCATTTGAGTACATATTAAACTTAAAGTTCCATAAAGTTCTTCACATATATCAGACCTTTGCTGTGATAATGCTCCTTCAGCACTAGATGGCAGTGTTGTCGAGCATCTCCTAGCTCCCTCTCCGCTCGGCCTCCTGGTGAATCAGCTGAAACTCGCCACAGCTGCTCCTCTGTAGCCCTGCCCGATGGGTGTTGATCGCCAGCAGTCACACAGTCTGGTGGCCCACTGCAACCTGAGCCACCAACTTTTCCTATCACCCCCCCACCACACCCCCTCTATCCCCCTTTCCCTCACACATGCCAGAGCCCCATCTCCTCCCAGCCGGGCCAGATGCGAGGGAGGCTTTAATTTCTCCCTTACAGATGTAATGCTGGCTGTAATACGGTGCCGTAATGTTCCTGCTGGCTCAGTTCTCTGGTTCTGAATTGAAAGCAGCTGCAGGGTGACAAGACTCGGTGGGAAATCGGCGGGGAGGCAGAGGAAGAGCAGAGATGCGGAGGAGAGGAGCGAACACTACTCAGCTCAGCCCACAACTAGCTGCAGTTCTCTCAATATAATGGTAGACTGACAGTGATGAAACAAGACATGTTTGGTCTGTCTTAAAGTATACTACCGCCTATTGTGTTGCACCTCTCCTGCCAATTCCGATCCATATTCATGGCCCACAGATTTCCCCTCCTCACTGTCTCACAGTTATTTTTGTCTTTTTCTGCCTGTAATGTCTTGCGTCGCCAGACCTGAGGGGTGTGGTAAAAGACAGCAGAACAACCGAAATGAGTTTAATAATATTCACCAGCATTAAAGAAACAAGAAAGTGAATGAACGAGGAGGCCGAGCGCTCAGTCGGTTTAGTGGGAGTAATAGGAAGATGGTCACAGAAAACAAAATGTTCTTCATCCACTCTGAGGCAGAACAAGGAAGGGAGTTATATTTAAAACTTTTATGTATTTAGGCACTTAAGTTAAAATGAAAATTCTTCCTCATAGGATGGATTTTGAAATGTTGTGCAAACTTGGAGGCCCTGAAAACCTATTTTATCAACCACATTCTTACTGTGAACAATGTGATTCAACACAAACATGCAACTTTCTGGGGTGGGTAGAAGAGTTTTATTTATTTCAGATGACAGATTCTTGTGTTTTTCTGTTTTTCACTGGGTGGGGTTCTGTTTGGAAAAAAAAAGGTGATCTCACATACTTCTCAGCACAAATATGGACTGGGGAACATTTGAATCAGAATCTGATGACCGCTCAGTTTTTTACTGCTAAACTCTTAATGAATAATACTTAAAGACAAACTATAACTATTTTGCCATTGTTTGGTCATAAATATTTACAGTTAATCAAAATAAGTGAATAAAAAGTGTCTTCACAAGGCTTAAAACTTGTATTTCTAATGGATTCATTCACTTATAATGACAATCTGACACAGAATTATTCACCAAATCTGCAGTTCCCATTCAGCACTATGGGGATTTTTGGTTTTGGTTTTGTGGCCTGCAGCTTTATTGTTTTGGATGCTGCTCACTGCTTTACCTACCAAGCACAAAACAGCAGACTAACACAGCAACTAGCTACTGAACATAGTTGAGCATTTATCAGCTGAAGAGCCAGATGTTTCCCTCTGGAGTCGGTGGAGACCAAAAACAGAGCTGAAAGCAGAGTGAATGGTGACATTTGCCAGGCGGATAGAAACATCGCTCTAAAGTAATGCCAATATTGCTCTCCTGGATGCCAAAAATGGGCAACTATTCCAAATTCTATGTTTAATTAGCTTTACATGGTGCTATTATATCAGAGTTGTGTTTACAGCTTCTCCTGTGGCCACAAAATAAGTTGTTGTTGCTTTAAAGTTGCACAGAACGTGATTTACAACAAGTTTCTCTCCTGATATTTGGCTGAAATTTCAACACAGGCAGCAGCAGCGGGACTAGACTACTTTTGCCTGCTGCTGTCCATCAAGGACCCTGCCGCCCTCCCCAGCGAAGCTCCACAACTTCACCGCCAAACTCTCCCTGCGTGTGTCCAAATGTAAATTCAGGCACCCACAGTAATTGCACCCAACGCCAATTAATCTGGTTCTTTAAAAAGAGTGGATGAGCTGAGAACCCCTGCTGGTGAATGGATTGGTGGACATGGCTTTTGTGTCTAGTTAGCCTCCTTCTGATCTTCCTCCTCCTCCTCCTCCTCCCCCTTCCTCTGCATTGCGGTGTCTACTTGCTGTTCAGTGAAACAGGTGGATCTGCTGGTGCTGATGGTTCTTTAAAATGGTCGTTCAGGGTGGAAACAAAGAGCCTCTCTACTTCTCCTTGCCCTGTGGTGTGATTTAGCTCCCAGACTGCGGTGCTCCTCTCAGACACCTCCAGAAATGAAGTTGAACTTCTCTGCCTTGTTCTCTTTTAATTTGATTTTCTTCGCAGGAAGTGGACGCGGTGACAGCAGAGTGTTTGGCGTTGAGGGAGCAAGCGGCTATCTACGAGGAGCAGCTGGCCAACATGGAGGCCCAGCAGAAGACGGTGAGGGGAGGTGACGGGGGGGGGGTTTGGATATACAGCCGCAGTGTGATAAAACAGGAAGAGTTTATAGCCATGACAATGAGTCGAAATGTAGCACTTAGGTCAGACAGGAGTGTTGGAGAGATGCCCAGATCTGTGGTGACAAACACAGCTGTGATGACCCCGGTCACCTTGCTGAAGAGCCCAAAACAGCTCTGTCAACAGAAAAGTATGTGGAGAGGATTGAAACACAAAATATGTAATCCAGGGAACTGTACAGCAAGTCAAAATGATTCCTTATGCAAGTATCTTAAAGGAATATTTTACATATTGCAAAATATGCATATTTTGATTTCTTTCTTTCTATTTGACACTACCACCAGCAACTGATTATCAGCACAAAGACAACAAACAGCCAGCTTGGCTCTGTCCAAAGGTTAAAAAAATCTGCCCACTGGACCGTCAAAGATCACAAATTAACACATGACAACTTGTTTGTTCGATCTGTACAAAAACTGAAGTGTTAAAATGACATTTTGCAGTTTTACAGAGTGTTATGGGCTGGACTGTTTCTTGTCAGACTTCAGGAGTTCACAGCTCCCGGCCAAGAAGCACGTAACCCACCATAAAACCACAATTTTTTGTTTTTTTTCACACAGTTTTTTGTTCTGATTAAAGTTCACAGATTAACATGTCAGCATCTCATTTGTTTTAGAGGTGCTGGTAGGTGGATATTGTTGTCTTTCAACAGAGCCAGGTGTAGCTAGCTGTTTCCCCACTGACAGTCTTTGTGCTAAGCTAACAGCCTCAGACTGAATGTAAAGGAAATTTTAGACGTGCAAAGTCAATCAGATGACACGTTTGTACAATTAAAATGTTTCAACCTGAGCAAAAAATTTCTTTATGAATCTGTATCATAAGCATTCAGAGACAAGAGGAAATAACAGAGCGATCAGAGGCTGACCTGAACACGCTCCCACATACATAATTAACGTGTCTGTACAGTCTGTGTAGTCAGCTGTTGACACGAATGACGTGTCTGAACACTTTCATATTTAACAGATCGATGTGAGGTATTTCTTATCTTCTCATGTAACTCTTGGCCAGACAGCAATGAAGCATATTTCCCAAAATGTCTAAGTATTGCTTTAAAACAGGGACATGTTTGCAACCATGTCCAGTGCACTTCATTACTATATCACATCCACACACACACAGCTCTCTCCACCTCGCCGGGAGATGACAGACGCGCCCCAGCATCAGATCTAGAGGCTGTAGGGAGAGAGAGAGGCAGCTGAGGCAGGACCAGCTCCATCACACTGTGTTTTTCTCTGCAAAGCCAGGCTGCCCGGCGTTTAACACACTCCCTCTGGGACACGCTCGATAACTCTCCAGTCCGGGAAATGCGGCTGAATACCAAATGAAGACAGAAGTTCCCTTTGTTTTATTAACTGTTGTTATTATCAGCACTTCCAGATACCCCATATTCCCCTGACAAACCGGCAACCATATCGTTATTTAGGTGGAGGGAAAAGGAGAAAATGTTGGACTGCGGCTCTGTAACAGTTCATTTTCTCTGTAATGGATTTTTTTTTTTTTTTACTGAAGGGGCTGCATATTGGAAGCTGAAGACATGCGTATTGAGGGCTTTGATGTGTGTGTGAATGCATCAAAATGTACTGTGTGTTTCTTCGAAGTACATTTACTTGGGTGCTATATTTTAGTGTTATATGTTCTAAGGTATATGTACTTTAGTATTTGCATTTCATGCCACTTTATACTTTTACTGCATTATACTTCGGAGTTAAATATTGTAGTTTTTACTCTGCTACATTTATTTGACAGCTATTTGTTATGTCACAAATACATTTTACATAGCTATTAAACAGCTAAAAAATATGATGCGTTGTTGCAGACAAAACCACTCAATAGTATATAAAACAGATTAAATTAGCTTCAGCTCATCCAGCTACAACAGTGAAATGTTACTTACACGTTGATGCAGCCGCAATAATAATACATACAATAGCATAACACTCACAGGCCATTTCTCTGCATAGTAGTACATAGTACATTTTGCTGATGATGACATACCTTGAATTAGTAACACATTCGGATGCTTTTCTAAAGTATAAGTAGGAATACAATACCAAACTACATTACACATCTATTGCAAGTAAAATGCATTAATTATTATGCATTTTATTAAATATTGCCAGCAAAATGTACTTAAAGTATTAAAAGTAAAAGCATTCAATATGAACAATGCCCCGTTTTAGTGTTAAATTTATTTATTTATAAATTATGTATTAATGATTTGTTATAAGCAGCATTTTAATGTTTTTTGTTTAATAGTGTGATGCAGCTTTAAATACTTGTAATATCTTTTATAGTGTTTTGCTGTTTTACTCATAGTAATGTATCATATTTTATAAAATGATCACATTTTGTACAATCCTGAAGTTGTTAGGTAATTAAAGCTGTTGAATAAATGTAGTCAAGTAAAATGTGGTAGGGCACAAGTATGAGGTAGCAGAAAATGGAGTTTAAAATTGGACTTGAGTACATTACTTGAGTAAATGTACTTAATTATATTCTGACTCTGAGAAAAAGATGTGATTGCACTTAACCACTGTATGTTTGTGTGTGTGGCGGATGTGAGCAGGCGGTGGAGAATCTGCTGGAGCCAGCTGAAGGGACTGCAGGAGCCGTGGCAGCTATTAATTTTGACAGCCCTGACATCACTCTGGCCTTGGATGTAAAGGAGTACTACTGCCAGCTGGCTGAGAGCCTCCAGGTGCAACATGCTGTAGCATAAAACACATAAACATGTCATGAAGTGTGAGCCTTTTTGCGCCAAATGCTTTACAGTTTTACGTCTGTGTACATGTTTAGAATCGCGATCCGATTTCTGGCTTCTCATTGAGCCACACTTATATGAATGGACTCAAACCTCATACGAATCCGAACATCAGCAAAGGAAAATGTGAATTAATGTGTGTTTCCATCCACCACTGTTACAATTAGCAAATTGTTGTATTGCTGCTGTTACTCAAGTTACAGGATCTGAGTATTTCTTCCACCAGCGGTGCGCGCTTTGAGGAAACCAGCTGCCATCCTCATCCTCCAACTGACCACTTGACCCCTCCCACGTTCACCGCATCACCTCCTCTCTCCCTCTGAAACGTCCCGCTCAGGTCCAGATGTAAATCTCAACTTTCACAAACCACACAGCGATACTCCCACTTGTTTTCTTTCCCTCTTAACACAACACAAGGGAAGAACTTGAGAATCGGAGGTGCAGTTCTGGACCCGAACAGAATACCTTTGTCTACCTGTGTGTGTGTGTGTGTGTGTGTGTGTCTAGTGCAGTGCAAAAAAAAGAGGTGCTGCATTGGGGTCAGACTATAGCTCCGGTGGGTCTGACCCCCTCTGGGGTGAGGATGTCTGCTCGGTTCAGAGGTCAGGGCTGTAATCAGACTGCTGGCCGCCTTCCCAGGCCCCTCAGCAGCCCTGGAGTGGACGCTGCTGTGTGTGTGTGTGTGTATGTGTGTGTGTATGTATGTACTTCATTTGGAGGGTTGAAGTGGATCTGGCATATTTATATATTTATGTGTCTGTCTAAGATGCGTAGGTGTGTTTCTGGTTCCCCCAAACACTGTCTATTCACTCCCTCTTCCTCCCACTCGGTCTCGTCTCCCGCCAGCTGGACACCGTCCTGTCTGTGCCTGGCCTCGATTATGAGACGCAATTGTCTCAATGCTGAAATGATTGCTATTGGGTTTGAACAGTAATGGTGATTGCTGGCTGAATCCCACACACCTGTGCACCCTCATGTTGCTCGTTCTGGGTGCATTTGTTCCATCTAATCAGGAATGTGGTGTACACAAGGAGAGGTTTAACCATCAGCCGCCATGAGAGGCCCTGATTGCTCTCTGCTCCCCTGTGAAAGTGCACTAAGCTGCCCAAAAGAAAGTGCCTGTCCTCCATCCTCTGTGGTCTTGTGCATTTGCAGACTCAAACTGAAAGGTCAGATTTTTTTTCTTTTCAACCTACAAAATTTCCCAACTGCACTTAATCTTCATCTTCTGTCTTTGCAGTACGAGTGTGGCACAGGCTCGTCTGCTGGGGTTCGCGGTGGTGATGGAAGACAACCGGAAGTTGGAGCTGCAGGGTCAACGTTCAAAGACTCGGCAAAGATAAAGGACGTCAGTGAGATGAAGAAACTGGTGAGCGGACTCTCTTTTTGTCAGCATTTTTTTTTTTTTTTTTTCAAGATCAGTTCACCCAAATGACATAAAAAGGTGCAAAACATTTGGAGTATTTTTTTGCCAAGATTTGGTGATAACTTATAAGTCTTACTGCACCAACATGTATTACTGGCCTCTGTGCTAAGCGAGCTAATTAGCTGATGCCGCTCCTGTTGTACATATAAGCATATAAGTTTCCTGTTTTGGTCTTAAAGGGGTCAGATGAAATGACTGAAATCACTTTCAGGTCTGCACACTAAATATGAAGCTACAGGGGGAAACCGTAAACTTGGCTTTGTCCAAAGGTAATGAAATCAACCTACCAACACCTCTAAAACTCATTAACTACCATGTTTTTTTTTTTTAATCGGTACAAAACTGAAGTATGATCTTACGAGGGGTTATTTGCAGGACTATTTTGTTGCTGGGTGCAGTCACTCTGAAGTTTTAGTTGTCCCCCCTATTTGTAGTCCTTATGGTAAGATAAGTTAGTCGTGTCTTCTCAGCATTGTGCACTACATTTGGTGGAGTAGGGACATTTTTTCATGAAAGAAATGTTCAGTCGTTTAAACGTACCTATTCCATGCTGTGAGCACCTCTGCCTCCACATCTGTTGGAGCTATAAATCTCCGAAGCTGACACCTATAAAACCAAAGCTGTCTGCATAGCTAGTTACCACACTGGTAAGTAAGAAAATATGCATTTTTTTGGGCAGAAGCGACTCTTTAAGTCTCACAGTTACACGTCATTTAAATCCCTCAGTTATGAGCTACTGATTTAGATCTTGCCACATTACGTTTCCCACCCCTTGACTGACAAAGACACTGGCTCTGCATCGGCCATCAGCTCCTAAATCAGACATAATGGTGGAAATGAATGGTTTCCCACAGCAGGCGAAGGGAGTGGAGAGCAGCTGAGTGACAGCAGAGCAACAGTGTGGGAGATCCTGCTGACCAGAGTGTTTACTCTGCGGACACTTTCAGCAGGTGATGTGAAGGGCTCGGCTTCAGCTCAGACAGGATTTATTGCCCTCCGTGTCCTCAGTTATTAAGTAAAGTCTTTCAGAGTGCCTGCAGCGTCATAAACGTCTTAAAACTTCACTGGAGACTTCCTCCGCAAGTGGAAGCGAGGAAATAAACCGTCATCTGATGTTTCTCGTCTCAGCCGGCACGAGAAATGCCAGGAAAGCAAAGGGGGGGGGAAGGTTGAATAAAAAAGACAGTAAAGAGAAAAACCACTAAATAATGTCTCAGGTAAAATCACCAGGTGACTCCAGGAAACAGAAAGTGCCTCCTCGTAGTTCAGTCTCTCTTTAACATCCATCAGTGGTCAGACCACAGCTGACACCTAACCACATCTGTAACAAACATGGTGGTTTGGTTCTCATTACTGTGGCTGGAGCTCTACCTCCATCTCTTTAAATAAACAGCGAGCCCCTGTAACCACAGCAGAGCTCCATCAACATCATCTGTTTTTCTCTAACGCGAAGCACACGGTCCCCAGTCCTGCTCAGTCCGGTCTGACGGATGGACAGCGCGGCCCGATCTGCTCTGTTTCCTCTCTCGCCCGTGATGGATGCCTCGGGTCTGGTTTCTCACTGAGACACAACATGGCCAAACAAACAGATTGCGGTGAAATCAGGCCTGACGCAGAAATGTATATAATAGAGCGGGCTCTGATGGGGTTGTACGCCGACACTTGCGTATGCCCAGCCGCGCGCCCGGTGAGAACGACGGAGGAGTGTGTGAGTAAGCGACTCCACCAGGTTGGGAAGTTGTCGTCAGTCTCTGAGTTGTAACCGGGTCTTCCTCCGCTCACATGATCACGCTGAAAGATGAGTGAGGCCGCCTGGATCCCCATCTGGCTGTGACAGCTAATTGTTGAACTTGTGTGATTGCTGTAATTACTCACTGCAGGACACCACAGCCTCAGACAAGAGGCGGGGATGGAGGTGGGCTTTATTTTGTGGTAGAAGTTTAAAAAAATCTGTTTTATCTATGGAGGTTATCAATATTTTTTTATATAAAAGATAGATCTAATAATTTCATTGACTGTGTAATATGACCAACTGTCTTTTAGCTCACATTTACAAGCACCATAAGAAGTTGAGTGTTCTGCGTCAGATATTAAGTTTACAATCATATATTAAAGCAGAAATTATTGAGGACAAACCTGTTGTTGAACCAGAATGCCGAGGTCAATTTTTTTGTTGACAAAGATCTACTCTGTTGTTGAACAAGACCCTGAAACTCCAGGGCTGCTGAACAGAAAATGACCATGAACGGAGAATCATTATATTATTACTAGAAAATCTTTGTTTATCAGTATATTTTGAATGAATAACTGTTGCAACATGTTGTCTGTATTTCTGTAGATTCCAGAACTTCAGAAGGAGCTCGCTGAACTCGAGAAGTATAACGAGGAGCTGGAGGATGACATTGAGATGAAGAAGGCCGCATACATGGATGAGATTGCTGAGTTGGAGGTCTGAGTGGATGTATTAATGTAATCATAGGCTGTAAAGGACCAATGGTTTGGACTAATTGTGTCATTTAATCTCACTCTGTGTGTATGTGTGTGTGTATGATGATGTCATTCAGTGTACTATTGATGAAATGCGGCATCAGGAGGCCGACTTCCAAGTGCAGATGAAGGAGCAGTGTGAAGACTACAAGGAGCTGCTGAGTGAGAAGATGGCCAGAGACATGGAAATAGCTGCTTACAGGTCAGACAGTCTGGTGTCATATATCTGATCAGATGGTGTGTGGTGATGGTTTTTTAATATACTGTGTTCTGGGTGTCGCATTACAAGACCAAACCAGGAGATCAAGTAAACTTGCAAACATAAAAATGTTCTTAAAATGCTGTGGTTCTTAATACACAAAATACATAAATAATCTGCTGTTTAAAAAGAAGAATATTCATGCGACTTCTGTATGTTTATAAAATGATTATATTATCCATTCAATATATATTCTAGCACTCTGCACTAACACTCACCCTTGCACTACTGATATGTATATGTACTGATAGGCATCTATATTTTATGTGCATGTGTTAAATATACACTAGTACGTTCAAAAAGCTGTTTCTTAGATGAAACACTGGCCTTAAATTTTACACCTTCTAATATTACCTATCATAGATGAGACTTTGCACATGTAGTTTGAGGCTCTTTGTATTAGTAATCTATTAGCAACCTGTGAAAATATGTGTGTGAAGCTATAATTGATCTTTCCTACAGGGAATGACTGCACTGCAATAATTACAGTTGAAGCTAAAGACCTAATGAGCCATAACAGTCCATAATGCACTATTGCTGACCCGTTCTGTAATGAAGAGCTGCCATAAGTACAGCACTCACAGTGGTCATCAATACTTTCACAACTCTCATTCCCCTCTTAAATAGAGCTGCAGGTTGTTATTATTAAATGAGATGCCTACATTTTATGTCATGTTCAGCACGGTACAGTTACACCAGAGAAGGTAAGACATCGTTGGGACAGAGTAGCCTCACTGTTAGTGAGACTGTCAGTCATCAAGATGACCCGAACCAGCGCTCTGGGGCAGGGATGGACAGCCGTGTCTGCTAGGGAACATGGAAGTTTTGTTTCCAACAAAAACACTGCACTGGGTGGTTTCACTGATTTGTTTGTCTTCTCCTGTTAAAGGTGTTCAAGTCACAAAGTCAACCGCTGTAGTTTCTGATTGCAATTAAAATCTGCAGCCTTCCCTGACAAGTATTGCAGACTCCCATCTCTGCGGTAGGGAGTCAAATGAAAACAGACGTCCCCCGTGGTGCTCAATAAAGCGCCACACATTATTTAAACCTGTCGAGGAGAATGAACGGTGAGGAGCAAAGCACACAGTGATCCGGGGATGATTTCATTTGATTTAAATGAACTTGACGCTGTTTACTTTCGACAGTCTTTTTATACTGCATGAGCAAATCTTAAAGCGCGCAGAAAAATGTGTGGAACCGAGCAAATGACGTGTCCATTGTCACCATTTTTCCTAAACATCCACAAGAAGTTTCTCCGTGGGCATCACCGTGAATAATTCAAGTAGTATTTCGGCAAGATCCTGTGTATCCAGTATTGTCCAACCATCTCATATAATGTCACCTTCACATCCGCATAATGAGATATTGCTGCAGACAAGGGGTTGACATCACGGGGCAGCTGGGGTCGTAGGAAACAGCTCCTGAAGATGATGCAACTTCCCACATGTGACCTTGAAGACGATTCATCTCTTTCCCTCCCTCCACCGAGGTTGTTTAACCATCTGCCATCCTGGTATGCAGAGTGACGCATTTCAGCCATCTCGTCATGCTGCCACGAACTTCCTGTTGGTCCCTCCGTCGCCCATCTGACCCCCAGGAGGGCCCCGCTGCAGACCTGAGCTCCAGACCCTCACAATATCTCATTAGAATGGGCAAAGAGGACCTCACACTGTCAGCGCTGCGTGCTGGGCCGCTGCCAGCTCTTCTCCACGCCAGCCTGTTAATGTCAGCCCTTCCCTTACACACATTTCCAAATTCGCCACAGTTTTAATTCCCTCTCGTTGCCCAATTGACTGTCCCAAAGACATTTGAGGCGCAGGAAAGGCACACAGTTGATGCCAACTTCTTTTTTTGTTTCCCCCCCTTTTTTTAAATTTACTGGGTGTTTTGTCATCCGTGATTAAAACCATGAATAAGAAATGAAAATGGTGGTTGTTTATTCTCTCCGTGCCGTGGCAAACTGTCTGCACAACAGACCCTAATGACCCCAGGCTGCCATTACCGGGTGGCTTATCGCCTGTGAAAGCATCTCAGAGCAGTTTAGGCAGATGCTCACTGCTTTCGCTCACGGCTAATGTGAACCAGATTACACTGTAATTCACTCCGCTGTTCACTGAGGTCTGCTCGCTGCTGCACGACACAGCAACAAGTAGCTCAACTAAGGACAAGAGCCTTTTTAGTTAAGTTTACATTTAGCAGTGGATGACTGTACTGCAGGTCCCATCTAAAAGCTGCTATAATCTTTTTTTTTTTTTTTTTTTTTCATTTAACAATGAATTATATTAATCCACTCAACTTTCTAGCTTCTTTCAGCTGATTGTTTTAGTTTTCTTAGCCCAAAACTTTGCTGTTTTGGTTCACTCTCACTGCCTTCATCACCACTGTTTCCAGAAGCACAAGGCAGCTGTTTTCAGTGAAATAGTCAGTGAACTCTGCTGCTCTACCTGCCCAAAACCAGACAGCAGATAGACACAGTTAGTGATTAACTGAGACACAGAGACCAAAAAAAAGAGAGTGAACGTGGACAACTTTTATATTCAGTTTACTGCTTGTTTCTGTTGTCCCCTTGTGCCAAAAAAAACTCTTATTGCTGGTTTAAAGAAGCACTAAAATATACTAATATATCATGATGAACATTTATGATACTAATGTTTTGGTGGCGTGATGGACTGAAGCAATAAGTGCATTGACCAAACAAACTCATAGCAATGTAAGTACTTTGTAGCTGTTCTGAAGCTTTCGGTCATATCTCATGATTTTCATCAGCAGATGGACTTTGCCGATAATAGTTCTTATTTTTGTTCTTAACATTTAAAGACCTTCTCATCGATGGTGGCTTCACAGTTTGGTTGAGATTTAAAGTTTTGACCCAGAAACAGTGCGATCTCACCTCAAAATCTATGGGGTGAAAGTTGAACAATAAAAGCTCTTTAGTTTAGGAAATGTTGGTGGGCATTTTACATTTTTCCAAGATTTTATTGAACAAACTTAACTTTATTCATTAATTGAGAGAATAATCTACAGATTCATTGATAATGAAAATTATAGTTGGATCTCAAGGTGAGGTAGTTTTGATTTGCTTTTTCCTAACAGTCCTTACTACAACTACAGCTGATTAGTAGCTCTACCTGTGAATACTTACAGCTGATTGTTTGTACTTCATGTGTTTCTTAGGAGTCTGATGGAGGAAGAGGAGGAGAGGCTGTGTGGCCTGTGACCTGAGGCCCGAGAGTGCGACTGGCTAGCTGGAGTGCGGCTGGATGCTCCCCCCACACACGGATTAGAAAATAGACCAAACGTGAAAATAAATTCACCCAGATCAGCCCTAGGATGAAGCTTAAGGTACCAGTGCAGCGGTTTAAGCAGATGTAAACTTATCATGACAGATTAATGCCGTCTGGAGGCCGAAGCCGGGCCATTGATAACGGGTCTCTGGCAGATGACCCCGAGACTCCCAAGAAAGATGGAGCTGTCTAAAAACTGGTGGGAGGATTGAGGGAAGGGGAGGGGGCACAACGAGTGTGTATCCATTCAGTGTCTGGCAGGGATATTTCCTTAAGTGGGTTTTATCTTTACCAGCTCGCTGATGTGATTCATAAATGTTTTGTCCCCTCTTTGTCGAACCACACGCACAGAAAGGCAGATACACAAGCTGAAGTCGGCAGAGTCCTACCTCCTCGTCCATCACTCAAGCTTTGTCTGATTACCGGCTCTTAACCCCTGACCTCCTCACTGTTAGCAAACATATTGACAGCTCTGCCTTTGGTCACTAAAAGCATCTCACCTTCCCTTTGCTTTTACAGTCGTGCGTTCATGTTGGTTTTACACGTTACATCTGACGGTCGAGTGTGCGGGGTGCTGTTTTCTTTTCAAATGGTTCATGAAGTTGTTCTCCTGCAGCAAAGCGAGCACCTGGATCTTTCAACAAGAAAAGCCTGTGTGATTCATTATATCCCCTTTTTTTTAGTAGTTTCAGAAATAAGCATTTGGTAATACATTCCTCTGTAATCTTTTCCTTATTTTCTACATGACTTTCAAGCTGTCTGTGATAAATCATTTTTTGGTTTTCCTGCTTCTGCACAAGCATCAGAATGTGCTTTAGATTGAAATTAAATAAAACTAGTTGCTTGAGAGATCACCTCATACTGTGTGATTTCTTTTGTGAAAATCTCCTCCTTGTGAATCCTTAACGTTACGTTTCCTCCCCACGCTATAAAACTATGCAGAGAACAGGGTGATTTATGTTCAGTGATCCTTCTTTCATTCATCTTCATGCTTAACGTGAGATTTGAACATTCCCAGCTATTAACGATCTCAAAGGCTTGTTAGCTCTGCCATAAAGATGAAAAATGCAGCTAATAACGGATCAGATAAGATTAGCCACAGTGAGTGAGCTTGTGGTGATGAGGAGTTGGCCTCTGTAATAATTGAGTTCAGTGTCTGGAGAAAAGTGCCGGGGCTGGGTGGCCACGGTGACTTGTTTAATTGTCCCGACATGAAACATGGCCGGCTCGGGAGGAAGCCACTGTGTCTGTTTTCTCAGAACCGCAGAGCTCAATCAAGTCCTCAGAGGAGAGGAGATGGAAAGCTCTGTATCTCTCACATAAAAAGCTGGCGAACCACCCAATGTTCCCGACCCCATGGGACTGCTCTGCCTTTGCCTTGTGGTAAATACAAAAATATCTAAGAAAATTGTCTTCCTCTACGAGTTGTGCTTCCCCACTTTTCTCTTCTCTGCTGGGCCTCTTGGGGGAAGGTGCCTGACTGTGTGGAAATCAAGGAAAATCATGAAATAGATGGAGCGGAATAGTTAAATTGAGACTTTCAGGGAATTCATCATCTGTCCTGCTCTTGTAAATGTGCTTCTGTCTGGGAAGGGTGATCTTTGCATGATTGCATTCAGACAGCTGTGCAAGAGAATAAGTGAGAATAAGTCCAAGTAGCACCTGCACCGAACAACCAGTCCAGTGAACAAGAAATCAGATAACCAAACCCAACACCCTAAGAAAATCTGGGATGGGGCACAAGAAGAGAAATAAGCATTTTAAGAGCCAATCAGGTGTATTACTGTGGGTGAATAATAATAATAATAATAATGATAATAATAATATAAACAAATAATAAAACAGGCGATGTCAACTATTGAGGCAGATAAACAAACCAACTGAGGTGAAGAGATTGGGATGTTTTACAAAAGTTGATTCGATTTGGTAACTCCAGCATGCACAGCCTATTTTATAACACATTTAAGTATTTCAAAGAGTCTTGATATTTGTGAGTGCGATGACCTGTGTACTCCTCTGTTTTCCTTTGCCCCCATCACACGTCCTTGACAACTGAGAAAAATGCGCATTAACCCCTCAAAGCTGGTCAGTGACATTGAGTGGCCCGGGGCAGGACTGTGGCACTGCTGCTCCTTGAAGCTGGACAATTTGATTTGAAGGCGGAGAGTTTCAAAGCTGAGTCATGGATCAGTGGTCAGCCAGTGGCTTGGCCTTTTCATCCCTTTCTTTTTTCTTTTTTTCTTTTTTTTTGGCCTTGATGGGCTCTGTGGAGAGGGGGGAGAGAAAGCAGCAAAACCTGCCCAACACCAACAAACAAAGAAGTCACTGCTGGGAATAAATAAAGAGTTTGGTCCCTCTGGGTAACGTTTGCTCTGAGATTGAATGTTTCATGATGGTTTTCTCATGCTGAAAGAAACCATTTCACACAACATGTGCTGTTGACATAACATCCCATTAACTTCACATGGTGCAGGAATGTCTTTACATTAAGAGTGGCAGGGCCAGGCTGATAAATTATGACATCTGAGCTCGTTGTTTCAGTCCACATATCTTCAATCTGCAGCAGAGGAATCTGATTAAGGCCTCAGGTAATGGTGATCGAGGTCAGCTTGTATGACTCAGCTCAGCTGTCACCTCCACATAGGTATCCCCAAAATACTCTTTTCCCCTTCAGGTTCACCCAGACAAATAAACACTGTCCTCACTGAGAACAAAAGTAATTTTTTAAAGTCGCTTCGTGGCAGCTTGGACGTTCTGAACCAAGCTGGTGTTTGGAAAGCAAATAAATAAGAGAGGATGGGGGTTGAATCAAGGAAGAAAATAAGAACAGTAAAAATATACAAAGGAGAAAGAGCTATTGAGAAAGTATTTCCTTAACAAGAGGGGAACAAATAATAAATTATGGGGCCCCTCTCCCTTGAGGCAGGACTGGCACGCCTGAGGGTAGCAGGAAGTGGGCATCCCTCTCTTTTTATAGGGGTCGCGGACAGGCGTTCACTGTGGGAGCATCACATAAGACGAAGTCCTGAGAGAAAACTCCTCAAAGAAATGTTTACACACAAACACACACACACACAGCTCTTCACACACTATATGCTGTGCTATGCTGAATGGAGATGATGGTAGTGTGACCGTACAACCCCCGGGTCCCCCATTATGTCATCGCTGTAGTTTCTGCCCTCCTCATATCTGTACTCCCACTTGGCCTGTATAACTGAGAGACTGCTGACAGCCGTGACCCCATGTTTACCCCACACTCCCCCTCATGCCTGTCCCAAAGCAGGTGGCAAACACCCCCCTAACATGAGACTCTTCATCTTGATCTGCCATCAGTGTGTAATTTTGATACCTTTATTTCTTGGCAAAAACTTCCAATTCCTTGCGATGAGGAGATAAAAGCAAAGCAACTTTTTTTTTTTTATTTCCCCAAACTCCACACAGAGGGGTAGTCACGGCCAAAGTTGATAAAAGTTTCCCTTTTGTCCCAAAGTGTTCAATTAATCAACTTCACAGGGCATGCTGGAGGGAAGCGGATAAAAGTCTGGGCTACAGGGAACACGGGAGAAAACAGCCAGGATTTGTATTCTGCTGCAGTGGCTTTCATACCCATTAAAGGATGTTAGCATCTTTTTAAGCATAGTGACTTTATCGTCGGCTTAGGGCTTACACGGATCCGACCATTTGCTGTATTGGATTCTTGGCAGATGGCCTGCGTGGATCTTGGCCACCCTTGAATTTAGTTCTCATGTTAAGCTTCACCTTGTCAGTAAATGGGCTGCTCCCTGCACTTAACCTACATATAGGAACGTATGTCTCATTGGTAATGGTTTCTTATCAGCGAGAAAAAAAAAATCATATCTAGCTGCTGCAGGAGGCCCTCCCACCTACTGTAGCACTTAAACCGATTGTTTTTCTGGAATTTCTGTGTTGATAGATAGCACACTGTGGTATACAGTGAGTGCACAGTATAAATTATACACTATACGAATGAATTTGATTGATTTATATTGTATAAAGTGATCTCTCTTATAAAGTATAAGAGAGTTAAGAATACATAAGTGCATGTGCAGACCACCAGAAGACATAACATAATGACATAATGGATTGCAATGTATAAAATGCATCTTCTTTGCAATTTATTAAACCTGCATTAAATATTTTTTTGGCCTCTCAACAATCAATAAACCAAAGATAGATTTAGCATCTTTTAGCTTAGTTTTGGTCTCAACCAACTCCTGAGGGAGATATCTGGTTCTGTAAATGCTAAACATCCCACTATGTTCATTGCATTTGACAATTCTTAGCTGTGTAAATGAAATTTTACAGTCTATGAAAACATTTATTTCTGGTACCATTCATGTACTTATTCGAGCCCACAACCAATTCCTCTTCCTGTGCCTCCAAAGACTTGGGGCCAGAGCACCAGTAGTCCAAACTATCATAATTTGGGCTGGGAGTAAGAAATCACATGTGTCACAGTTTATGTCGGCAGTCGTGGCCTGGAGCGATGGCTGGTTTAGAATTTGGAACAAACTACGAAATCATTTTCTTTGCTCTGCAGTCATTCATCTTTTTCCCAGACACCCAGACATCTCAGGCCTGCTTCCTCTCAAACTGACATGACCGGCAGGTAAGCAACATTTTCCACTCTCAGATCACATGAAGGCTTTTTAAATTATAAATGAACATACATTAAAATGTAATCTGCTTGTAGGTGGACATGATTTCCACATCTTGTAGTGGAATGTGTGTCTTATTTGACAGAAGTCTTCCAATGTCATGTAAAGGACAGCAAAGTAAGCACCAAACTTAGATTACATTGTGATGTTAAGTAAGTTATCCACCAATCAAATCTCTGAAATTTCTGCTACAAGATTTACAATGGGTAGGACAGCTCAGATCCTCCAACTCTGAAGTGGTCTCTTTGTTCAGCTTGTCTCCTGAAACCTTTCTTTATAAGTGACCATTAAATGGATGGTTGAATGTTTAACCACCAGCGCGCTTCAGTAGAGCGGCTACACGGCTATATTGCCCTCGTGTCATTTCACCGCAGAGGCTCAGCAGAGGACACGTCATGCTTGCGATGTTTTACAGCTCAGTTTGCAGACAAAACACCTCACAATCAAATCCCCTCAACAACATCTGCTGCCAATTTAGCCGAAGGCATTCCTGCAGTCTGTGCTGCTTAATATTCGCAGGGGTTAGGATCTGCCGGGACAGGGGTGGATGGGGACGGTGGGGAGGAGGGGAGGAGGGGAGGGCAGCTTCCACAAGCCTTTGGTCTGTGGTCTGTCCACGGTGAAAAATGAGGGGTTAACAAAGAGTGAATTGGAGCAGGGGTGGGTTAACTGGGCTAATTTGCAGGGATAATAATGGTGTTCATGCAAGGCCTTTGGGGAGCAGCGGCGTGGAACACAGGCCTGATGGTGCAACCACACAGGAAGTTTACAACACGGCCAAAAATGTATTTAATCATCAAACAAGCCACGAGGAGCTGGCGGCGTGGCCAGAGCCAGCAGCCATCCCGAAGATGAAGACAAATGTTTGGAGAAGGGGCCAGGCAGAGCACCAGAACCACGCCGCGACCTTACACCATTGAAACCCCTGATTTTATTGGCCAACTCTAAGCACAACATGTCAAAGGTGCATATTTTCTTCGTCGCTTGCCAGTAGCCGTAAGCATGATATTAACATTGTAGAGTGCATTATATGTTTTTAATTATTCCCATGTGAGTAACTAAAATACGTTGTTGTGTCATGAAATGAACAATAAACCTAGGAGTATTGAAACATTTATAGGAAATTACTTGTGAATGGTAGAACTAAAAAAAAAAGTAATCAGTAATCAGCAGTAATCAAACTATCAGGCACATATAACAGCACATGTATGAGCTGCCTGACTGAGTTAAGAGAGAGTAATAACCCAGTTAATTGATAATTAGACACATGGCCTCCTTAAATATGGCCACACAGCGTCCTTGTGAATTTCTTATGGATGTATGCCAGACACTGCTAACTTTAGAAACAAGGGAAATCCAAACCAGTTTCTTTCTTGTAGTCCAAGTTTATCTGTTTATACTTATTTCTATGAGAAAATATATTTTGGTTAATATTATTTCTTAGGATATACAATACCTTGCAGAGAAGGAAACCTTAACATGCAAGGAATAATACACAGAACTTAAAATACTGAAGTTCAGCTGTATTTGTTTCAGTGCGATGTGATTCTCATGTGTGGGAATATTTACTTTTCATCCTGTGCAGAAGCTCTCACTAACTCCCTCCTTTTTTTTCGGTAAAATGGAAATTGATGTGAAAATAAATTGAGTCTATATTTTGCAGTGCGTGTCCTTCTTCCCAAATGAACGCGCCCACCCTGTTGAGACGATGGTGTTTCAGCGGTTGACACAACCGGGGCTGTGTAATGACTCTCTGAAAGGGTGATGCGGACTGTGCGACACCTCTGCTGCTCCCTCACTAAAGGACACCCCTCGCCATGGTAACTGCATAAACATCTGTCTCCCCATTCAGGGGAAGATCTGGAGGGAATATACGAGGCTGCAATTTATTATATATAAGGAGAGACGCAGCCATATGTATGGTCGTATTGCTGCTTTGTGGGCTGAGAGAGCTACACGTGATAATGATGAGGACATTAGATTTTCATATTTCTATAAAGTGCAGTGTGTCCTGTGTGCAGTGTTGCGTGGTGTGGACGTGGAGGTGCATAATGTGCTGTTAAAGGAAAAGTGGGAAATATGCCTATTTGCTTTTTTGCGTTCATGGTGACTGATACCACTCTCACGTCTGTACGGTAAATATATAGCTACAGCCAGCAGCTGATTAGCGTAGCTTAGCATAAAGCCTCGGACAAATGACAGAAACAGCAAATTAATTTTAATTTTTACATGCTGTTTTTGTATAAATTAAAATGGAGATTTGTAGATTAATTATAAAGACGTTTTGTGTTGCCAGGTTGTTGCTGGTCTTTATCCTCCTCCACAAATAGACCCATCAAATGGATGGGTTGACCTTCTGGAAAAGCGCAGCACGACATCTTTTAAACATTAAAACTGCAGACTTATTAATAAGTTATGAACATGTATGACAACGATGAATTTTTTCTAAATTGACTCATTATTGCTGACTCTATTCATAATAAATACAGAACTGATGCCCTACTAACATCTATAACTGCATACTTGATGGGTTATTAAAAATTGGTCCTTGAGCCTTTATCAATGATTTATTAATGACAACCTATAAACTCTTTGAAGGGTGGAGCAGATGTATTCGATGTATATCAAATTCATTGTCTACTTGTTTTCACCCACTGACCTGAAATTAAGATCATACTGACATTTTCCTTTCCAACTAAATATAAGGTTCCTCGTCTTGTAGTCATGTCAAAACACATTTCATGGATTTGTTGATACACGGCATTCAAGAGCCATCCACACTCTTTAACATGTTTTACATTCCCACCTCATGCCTTGCTTTACGCTGAAGAGGATGCTGACAGAGTCCCTAAACATTCATCCTATAAGGAACTGTTTGCTCATGCTGAAAATGAAATGACCTCAGGGCGATGGAAATGCACGCAGTGGCCTCATTTTAAAAATGGCTTAAAAATGATTCATGACAACGTGATTTATCACCAAACACCATTAACTATGTAAGTGGTGCAATTTAGGGGCAGGACTTTAAAATGTATTTCTTATTCTCAAAAAAACAAGTTCACTGTTTCTTACACAGTAATACTGATGAAAATAACTTTGTTCAAATGAAATGTGCTGTAAATTCTTGTCAAACGCAATAATCTTCCACACACAATTAAAGAAGTTAGTGTTCAGTTGGGGTAAATGACATTTTATGCTAACGAGTCCCATTATCAAAGACACAATGGTCTGATAAATACATTAAGTATTTTTCTTACCCTAAACTGAAAGTAATTTTGAACGTTTGTTGGTATAAAAAACATTGAGACCAGTTATGAATGACCATTAATAGGTTGAAAAACAAACTCTGGTTGGTTAAAACCACAGCCAGGAGCAGCCGATCTCTATCTCTACGCCTCACTCACTTGTGTTTGGCTTGAGCTTTCATATATTGTCTGGACTGTAAATGAAGCATGTCTAATGGGATAATAACCTGTCAGATATCCAGGCTGAGCACAGAGCTGCTCTGTTTTTCAGGAGATGCTGACTGTGTCAGAGGTTTGTTCGGGTGACCCTTTTGTTGCCTTTTGAGTTGTGTTTCTGGCTCACGGTGTGTGGAGAGCCGCCAGTGGCTGAGATCATTATAGTGTTAGTTTCTGGTGAACTGCAACCACGAAGTTGCTTTCACTGAATCACACACAGCAGACAAACAATCCCAAGTCCTCTGCTGTGGTTTACACTGGAGCTGTGACTGTAGCTTGAAAAATGTATCTAAATATATTCAAAGCTAATATTACAAGGCTAATAGCAGCATAAAGATCGTCCTATTAACATTTTGGTTTCAAATCCCTGTCCTAGCAGACGTTTGCCCCTCAGAGTACCTCTGAGGACGACGTCTTCTAGGAATAACCTTTAAATACTACTAATTTGCTGAAAATGCATTTTGGCATTTAGCAAATGTCAGTATGCCAACTCACCAAACTAATATAGCAAACACATAAACTTGCTTGACCTACTGCACTTTTTCAAAGGCTATAGTGGTCCGTTCCACTTTTTAAAGTCTGAAAACTAAAAAAACTAAGAAAAAAAAAAAAGACAAAACAAACAAAACAAACCCTCTAAGTAAAAGTAACTTTCTTTTAAAATTGTGTCTGTGTGAAGTTTCTGCCAATGAAGACTTTGTATTTGAAAACCTCCTTGGCTCTAGTTTTATAATAAAAACATATTTTGATAATCATATTGCTTTGAGGTGTAGGGCAGATATCAGGGGACTATCAATTCAGATTATAATCCAAGCAATAGTTTATAAAGTTACAAGACAGTTACATCTCCAGAGTGGTTTTATTCTACACTTTTTATCCTACGGGGTGAGTCAATTTATTGATCACATTTCATCATCACTTTTGCTGCTGTATATTGCTGAATAAAATATTTTTGTTATGACAGCTCATTTAATGAAGTGGAAATATCAAAATTCAGAAAAAACATGGTGGTGGTTTGTTCTACCTTGGATAGAAGTATCTGAAAAACTAAAGTCTTGTTAGGATTTGTACCCGTACCAACTGCTCCACCTTTGAAATTCTGTTTTATATTAATTCTATGGATGAAAATGAACCCCTCTTACATGTTCTTTTTTTTGGATTTGTTTTCTTAAGGCTGTTGATCATATTTTGTTCTTGTTTGGGGTACGACCTCATGGAGCCATGGATGTTCAGACTTGTTATATATTATTAGCATTACGAGGGAACCTTTTTGAACCATTGTGAAGAAACCAACCACAGTCAACATTCATTCTTTATACAATGCAATATTTTCTGCTCGAAGAAACAAAGGCATGATGAATGGTTTTGTGATTACGTGTAGGCAGTCAAAGAACAGAACACACAGAACAATCATATTGTTGGTTTAATATTGAAAAAGTTAACAACTTGAAAAACTTTAACCTTAATCAAAGCATTTTTGCTTCACAAAACATAAGCACTTTTCCTCGCTGGTGTTAAAGTCCTCTGCTCTCCATGCTCACCAGCCATCTCAAACACCGAAACATTAATTCTGTGCAATACAAGAACATAAAACCTCCTTGACTGCGTAACATTTTATCGTAATTAAGTTTCATTTGTCAAAACAAAACAGTGGGAAGCATTTTTAGGGGACAGGATTGTGCTGCTGTTCTGAATGTATTTTCCAACTAGTGATATTTTTTAGTTGTTTTGAAATTTCAAACTATTATTGTACCAGTCATGCTTGAAATGAACTTCTCTGCCACAGAACAATAATTCCCCGAATAAGAAGATATGAAATGCAACAAAAAAAAGTCTGTAAGCTGACATGTTTTTGAAGGATTATTTCCTGGAGGCGAGTTCCATTTCTTCAGCTGAGTGACAGTGAGAGAAGTTTAGTATAATGCACACACTGATAGGAAGACAGTCAGCTTATTCACGCAAGAATGAAATTAAACACAGATGCTGCCTGAAAATAATTTCTTCTTCTGTGATGAATTACTTTTTTGTCAGTGTCATGTCACTGGGGTACAAAAATGACTGATGGCAGATGTGTTCTTTTTAAGGTATGCTGACACCAGAAGGAATAATGTGAAGAGAAACATCAGCATTACTGGCTCAGGAAACCTCTGCTTCATTAGATAGTACTCAGTGGAACATGACAGGAAATTCAGGAAGGAAACAGATGATGTCTAGCAGAGGTCGTGAGCTGGTTTTGAACCCTTGATGACAGGAACACATGGCGTTCGCCTCCAGCCCGCTGAGCCACCCAGACCAATGATTTATCATTTAAGTTAACAATGTGCCACTGAATTTCTTCCTCTATCTCTGCTAAGCCTGGTTTTTGGCACTCACATACTTGGGGATTTTCAAAGTGCCTGGTCTGGTTTTATAGAGAGTCCCCCTGGAATGAGATTACTTTAAAAAAATTTCAGGCTGTTGTTAGTCTAACAGAGGTCGTGTTTATATGAGTGGAGTAGCTGTTGAAGGGACGGCCACGCGTGGGCCAACTCCACTGAGCTGCAAGGCAGTCTGGACCTTTCAGTGGTCAAAATGATGTACATTTTATTACACCCTGCTGAGCTCATTGGGTGTTATTCAACTGTGTTTAAGTTCAAATAAAATAAAAAATGATGAATGATGTGTACTTTAGAGGGGTAAGGAGAGTCCTGATATGTTCTTGTGTACTTGTTTGTGGTTTGTGTGTTAGGTAATGTGTGCTGACTCACTGTCTGACCTTTTTTGAGATCTGAGTAATGTAAAATAATCCCTAATCCAGTGTCATCCTTATCAGTCCATGTGTGCTCTGGAACCCACTGTGCCTTGGTTTTCTGACGTGTGATTGGTTGGCTGTGGGTTGATCCGTGTGGTCATGTTTACCTGTTGCAGGCAGATATTCTCCAGGAAAAGCAGGAACATGTCCTGGCTGCATGTCAGTGCTCTGTTTACCAAACACCCACAGCCAATACGTTCAGTTTCTCCTGATGGTGAAGTGGTTTAGAGTTGATTTGGATCCAGTCTGGCTATTAATCGTACGTTAGTCAAGGTCTGTGTCAACAATGCAATACAAAACCTAATCCTGGAGCTGTGAGGCAGCCACTCACAACCTTTTATAAACACAAATTACAACTTTAGTCTCGTATGCCAAAATATTTCATTTGATATGGTTATCCTCATGTTTGCTTGGTATGGTTTATGGAACAAAAATGTAATCTGTAAACTGTTTTGTTGAATGCAATGATGGAGAGCAAAACTAGGTGTGGAAGATATGTCACTTAAAGAAAACTACTGATATCAAAACATACTTAGTATTCATCTTAAAGAATGGCACATTTCAGTAATATGTATTATTGTGTTCTGATTATTGATGCATTAATACATAAATCACATGTAACTTATAAAGGTTTTACTTTATTACTCTGCATTGTAGCTAATTTATAGCAATAAATCATCATTTGTTTATTTTTAATATGAATAACTCTGAATGTGTACAGTAACCAAAGCTGTCAGATGAGTTTATATATTATATTTATACTTATATAAAGTAGAAATATAATGTGGCATTAAATGCAAGTACTCAAGTAGAAAAGAAGTACTTCGAAATGGAGTAAGTCTACTTCTATCTCAACATGAATGTATCTGAGAACCAAAAATACTGCAAATCAGCCTGGGTATGAATGAAATGTGATTATTTTGGATTACCATTATTGATTTTTGTTTGTTTTCACACCTGGGCACACTGTTGCTAAATTTCCATCTGTCATACAAATAGTAAAATTTTAAAATAATGTGGTGTGTGTGATTAAGAATAATATATAATAATAGTTTATCAGGTTTCAGTACAGCTTCACTCGAGGTTGTTGGGGCTGAATTGCTTCATAATTTGTTTTTGATGGATGTCTGTTTTCTGTTGTTGCTCAGGAACATTCGAGACTTAACGTTGCCAAACTGTCTAATCAGTCATTCCTTTTTGTGAGGACTGAAAAATCTGTGAAAGTTGGTGTGAACAGTAATGTGACTCTGGTCTGCAGGGACACGGGTCTGGAGCTGTTCAGGTTCTACATCATCAGTGATCGACCACATTACAGATTATCACAAATTATATGGTCATAAAAAGCACAAACAGCATTTCATTAAAGTCAAATAAATTCATTAATGTATGATGTATTGAGATGTATTTTTATTTTATTTTAACGTTAGCCTGCTGTCTCCAGAGCTCACTGTGAACGCTCCTCTGTTGTGGAAAAAAGGTGAACATCTATACAGGGTAGATCCTTAGTGAACTAAAGAGTTTAATTATTGAATTATTAATATCAATTAATAATAAATATAATTAATAGTTATAAGTCTACTGCTGAAGAAGCGACAAAGATATGTTTTTAGAAATGGGCACCATCTTGTTAACCTGCTAACGTTAGCATAGTTCAATAAAAAACAAGTTTTTTTTAAGTAAACCTTCCTAACAATAGGAAGAAATCACCACTGTTTGGTGGCTGTGAACTGTAGGTTTACAGCATATTGTCTGTATAGTTGTCAGTCACGTAAATAAAAATGCTTTATTGTGCAGCCCAACTCAACTCGAACGTAAATTTTAACGTTAGCTGTGCCGATGAGATGGAGGATTTTAGCTGGGATCATTGTGTGTTTGATTTTTTGTATTTGTCTTTGTGTTGCTAAAAGATAAAAGCAATGTGATTCCTGAAAAACACAGGAAGATGTTTAACAAGTCTTACAGCTTTTTTGAAAGTAGTGAGAAAGTGAAAATGAGCTTTCCCGGAGTTTCTTAATCCAAACAAACCTGGTAGCCATATTAATATTTAACCTGTTCAATTCTTATATTTGTCTATATTAATTTTATATTTATATACACCTATCAACACCATCATGACCTGTTAAAGGAGATATGAGATCTTGCCCCAATGGAAACAGGGTACAAATCTTTTTTATCATGACATGGATGGATATTTGTTGTAGGAATAGGCCTTGATTATCAATACCATAAGTGCTTTTAAATGACCCTCCAGGCTGATCAAAGTTTATCTTTATGAAGAATGAGTGTCTGCGCCTAAAACATATTGATAATACATGAAAGGAGCAAAATTAGGAAGATGTACTCACAGTATCTCTGCTTGTGTCTTTGTCAGCAGACTGAAATCTTAACTCAAGAGGATTGTTCACCTTCTTTTTGAGGAAAAGGTTGCATAAGACTAAGGTACAGTATAAAAATTATGTGACATAGCACAACATTGCCTTAATTTAGCAGACACAATATACAAGACGTGCTTTCAGCCACCCTCAAAAATTATAATTGCCTTTCATATAACAGCAATGTGCTCTCTTTTCAGCATTAACCTGCTGGTCCTTGATCATTTCCTCCACCCTCCGGCCCTCCTGACTCATCTCCACTGTGTCTCCCTGTGACACCCACGGTCAGTGTGCTTTGTATATTGCTGATGTCTGTGTTTACCAGCCTTACACGCAGTGTTAGCCAGAGATGTCACCTACAGCCACGCACACAGACGATTCACACAACTAAATGTGCACATGCAGATATCTGCACAGAAACACTGCGGTGGAGGAGGGAAAAGTCTTCAGGCTTTGTGTTTGATAAACAATTCAGGGGAGTTAATTAGTTGATAAGACATCACTTTGATTTACTGTGGGGACTCGACTGCATCTATTGCCTGCGAGCAGAGCCTCACTCACAAGCTTTGTATTACCATATGTTGAATTTTTAATCAATTAACGTCCTGAAGGAGAAATGGGAAAGTGCAGATTCGCTCCAGTGGGAATGTGAGGGCAAGGACAATACTCTGATATTTGCATACGGCTCATGCTTGCACTCTGTGCTAATGTGAGCTCCTATATGGCTTCAGCGACTGCCGAAAAACTGCTGTCTGCTGCTTCTAAAGTAATTAGTAGCTCTGACCACTCAGACAGCTGGCCAATTAAATGTGCTCGTGGCTGCTGCTGCTGCTTGATGTGTGTGCTGGGCTTCACACAGAGGTGTAGATGGGAGGACAAACTCATCTCTCGGTAGTGGGGGGAAGAGATGCCAGGAAAGCTTGGCTGTGTCTGAGAGTGCTGTGTCTGTGTGCCTCTCCACTGGCTGTGCGAGCAGATAAGAAAGGAGGCAGAGAGAGAGCTGCTGATTCTGGGTTTATTCCACAAACCCCCCTCCCCACCAGCCCCATCACCCCCCAATCCTCCTCCTCCGTCTTCTCCTGGTCTGTCTTTCTCCGTGCAGCTGCAGGTCTGGGAGCTGACCTGCATTAAGACATCAGAAACTGCCTGAGGGGCTAATAGGAAGAGTTTTCTAGAGCATCTTCAAAAGCTTGTTAAACTGTGGAGTTTTGGCAGTGATTTAAGGAAATCTGCTATTATGGTTTAAATTGAGTTCACCTAATCTGTGTTGGCAGATTAGAAATGCCTGGGCATCGCCCAAATATTTCCCCACTGACTGATGTCTCTATGTCCACACTAATGTATTTATTAAACATGTACAAACGCAGCCTACTTCTGTGTTGCTGAATGAATAAAAACCATGAGTCAGCGTTTCATTAAGCCCTCTTACTTTTCATGCATTAGAGCACTGTTTTGTGCAGCATTGTGCGATGATGATCTATCACTCTCTCTCTTAATACAGTTTTGGTCTTTTGACTTTTGCACTTTTTATTGAAGCACGCCTTCAGGATTCTTTCTATTTTATTGTAACTATTTTGTTGTTCTTGTTTTCTGTAAGCCCTCTGACGCAGATGGGGGGGGGGCTTTGGTTTGGAGTAGTCTAGCCAGTGGGCATCTGACAGTGATTTGCTGATCCTGTGCAATTGCATGATGGCTCTCATCCTCTAAGGCCACAGGGCCCTAAGAGCCAGCCAATCACTGCCCCTCAGCACTCTGCTGTTGGCAATTATGGGTCAGTGTGTGTCACGACATCATTGTCTTCCCTTTGAATGGCTCAGAACCAGCTCTGGTCTGCAATCAGTTATGTTTTTCTCTTTGCTATTTCAAGTGGACCAGAAATCCAGTAACAACATGACCGCTGTTTTCTGAATCACTGTTGTGTGAGTTGTTTTGTCAAATTCCAGGCAAATGAGAGTGAAGGCAATGACGAAATTTAGCTCCTTTTCTCTTTTTAAAGATCATCCCTTCAGTCAGAATAACACATTCCTCCAGTATGAAGCTTCCAACATTTGTGAAATACATCTTCACCTTCATTGATTTAATATTTATGTTTCACCTGCTGAACACCAGTTTAATTGTGAGTTTGAGTGTTAACACTCACTGCCATGTTTCACCTGCTTAATCACACTTATCTCACCACCCTGTTCATTTGCATCATCTGTACTGAATTATCACTGAACTGAGCAGACCTTAATGAAAACAAAACTCATTAGTGATAGAAATTAAGACACCTACATTACAATTGGCTATTTCATTGAAATTTTGTGTACTAACTAACAGTGCATGTTTGTCCATTGCATTATTGATAATTCAGAATTCTTTTATCAATTCATACCTGAGATTGAATTTTTTTTTAATGTGTGGATAGCTGATCAAAACACCTGCGTCTCTTGAAAACGTCTGTCTTGGAAAAAGTACTCTGAAAACGTGAACACCTAAAACAGCTTATATCACAGCTTCCCTACTGTGTTTAACCTAATTTACGTTTGAACTTGCACATAGCTGGTGCAACAGTCTGACCGCCTGTCATGTTTTTATACCTGCAATGTCTAATTTTGGCCTCTGAATAAAACTGATTTGGTAACAGTGTTTGTATATAAATATTGGTTAGAAAAGAATAGCTCTCCAAATATTGTCAGCAGACTCAGACAAAAGCATCCACCATCTCTCAGTGGACTTGAGCCTCTTGACAGTTCATTGAAATACTGTGAGGTGAAGTGGCTCGTGTTGTTTTCTAACTATATGTGTGTGTGTGTTTGTCTCCTTAAGTGTACATGTGGCAAAGAGGTTTGGACTGTTAACGCCTTTGTGGTTGGAAAGTAACGCCTTCCTGTCAGGATCGGATCAGCCCTCAGAGACACGGCCTCTTAACTGGCCCTAACAAGATAATAACACTGCACGTTTCCCCAGATCAGCGGCAAATAGTTTCTGTAAATGCTTTGGGTTAGGGAGAACGAGGAGTGGGCTCTACTGATGTAACCTTGAGTGGATCTCGTCAACGATCTCTGTAAAGTCTGGGATGTGTTATCAGATAATCAGTGTCATGCACACAGCTGATAAACATGACGTTTTGGGTGACACCCGTATGATCTGCTCGCCCACTTCCTGGCTCTGGGCACGCGATGCGTACATGTGTATAGTGTGGTTAAAGATAGGACTAATCGCAAAAAAAACTCAAGGGCAACTTGACTCTTTAGATTTGTGTTTGAAGCTGTTTACTTCCTATGTTGTTAAAAATACAACCTGTAGGAGGGCATGAGGATGTTTTAATGTTACAAGCATCCAAACAATAGAAAACATTCCTGTAGAGTCCTTGCTCAGTAAAAAGTTTTAGCTCTCTATAACTTGACAGCACCGCACAATATGCTGCTTTACAATGTCACATAAATCCCCAGAGGGCTCCTTGTTTACCACCTCGAACACGACTGTAAAGATTTCACTTAGCGAGTGTCCCCATTCCCTCAGCATAGACGACACACCTGCTCGTGCAACCACGATTAAGACAGAAAGACAGGGAGGCGGGTGCCAACATTTCTTAGTGTAATTGGAAAGGAAGTGTCCTCTTGGCCCCAAATGAGGACACTTGAGGAAAGGCTTAAGGAAGCTAACAGTTTATATCCTAAGTCCATCCATCATCAATGTGTAACGTTCTAATGATGGGAAAGTTATGACCCTGATTATATTAGCCTTCGGGCCAGTGCACTCGCTTTGTTCCTGGCCTGTGAGCTAAAGCTAATGTGGCTAAGCTGCATAGTGTATAGAATAATCCTGAAGGAAGTCTTAGCTCGTTCACAAGGGACCTGGGTTCAGAGAAAGGTGCAGATTCACTATTGTCATGTTTTAAAAGAGCAGGGAAAGGTCAAAATCACAGTAAATCCCAAATCACGTGTACAGTAGAGGGGAAACTCATGGCAACTCATGCATCCACTAGTTCCTCTCTCTATATATCACCCCCATCTCAGTTTTTGCATTTCTTCACCAGCTGCCCCCCCACAAGCCCCCATCCTGTGTTTGTGCTGGCTTTGTTTTTATGACCACTCCAGTGATCCGTCACCACTGCAGAGCTGCTGGTGTTAACACAGCTGAGGTGCATTACATGGGCTGTTGTTCCTGCCTTTTACCTGGCTCCAGGCTCTGTTTGCAGTCAGGAGTTTTTTTGTATATCACTTCAAAGGCAGATACAGAATTGTGCATGCACTTTCTCTCTTACACATACAGTCACGCACACATACATACACAGGGTTGGAGGCAGAGTGCATCACTGTGACTATGTCCTGTCTCCACGGCCTCCCTGCATCCAGTCATCCAGCATAAAGTCAAGGGCAGGATCATTGCTCAGATTAAAATGGAGAGACGACTCACTGTGCCATTTTGATATTTAAAAAGGTGACGAGGATTGCGTCTTTGCAACCAACAGAGTGATGAGTCTGTCGCTGAATAAATGATCTAGTGGTAGTTGGATATACACGCCACATCTCAGCCCTCTGTGCTGAAGCTATAATCTAGCCAAAAACTGACCACCGACTGAAGCCAGCTGATTATAAATAACAGCTGGAACTCCTCAGATACAGTTTACTTTTAAGCACATCACATCAGTATCTTAACCAACTTAATCTTAATCTCTGGACATTTACAGCTGAGCACCAGCTTGTCCTGTCAGTCTGTGAAACTACAACATTGAGGTAGTTTGTCATTTGTCATTATTACCATGAAAAGACAACTTTTTAGGCGCTGCCTAGAAATATAACTCTAATTTCAAATGTAATGATTGGAACAGTAAAAACATGGGCTGTCCTGATGACCAAGAACTGGAGTCATGTTTCTATTTTATATTTAAAATGTGTAATTATGAATGACAAAGTATGTTTAAATATCACAGTAACATATTGCATGTAAATGTTAGTGACAGTAAAGTGGTCTGTTTAAATTCTTTAAATTTGACTTCAGGTAAAATGAAAGCTGAAACAAAAGGCAAATAATTTATTTACTGTTTGACATACAATGAATCTTTAACCTTTTGGAGAATTGATCAGTCGCAGTTGAAGCAAAAATTAGCAAAAATAATAAAAGCCACTGATGTGACAGTGCTTTGTTTTACTATTAGTTGGACAAAACAGTATATATTTTATGCTGTCCTGGACTAATGAGCATTTTTTTTGCAATTAATTGACACTCCATAGACCAAATGATTATTTGACTAATTGTCATTACATGCAGTCTTAAGTAAAATATTGTATGAAAGGGAATGAAAGGAAAACATGAAAGGATTGTCTTGATTGCCATTTTTTTATTATATAAATAAAAATGTTCTAAAAAGTATTTTGTAGTTGTACAGGTGTGACAGTGTTGGTTTTGAGCAGTGATTCTTGGCTCAAACGCTGCATATACACACACCCTGTGAATCATCTACTTGTTGCTACATAACCACACTGACAAAAAAGAACAACAATGCAGTCAAAACTTTTGCAACACCTGCTCATTACATGTGTGCTTAATTTGCAATCACAATCTGCACATTCTGTATAATTTGAGCCAAGGTGGTTGAGCGACAGCAGTGCGCTGGGCAATATCCATCAGTGTGGGTTTGTCAGCGGTTCTCTGAGCTTTGTTGGTGGTATTGTGGGAGAGCCAACTGCAGTGAAGTTTTTTTATGATGTGGCAGAAGTTGATTCTGGTACTCTGTGCCAAGAGCAATCCAGATGTTACCTCTATGGTCTGTTTCTGTGGTATATAGATGTACATACATTGAGTAGTGAGGCACAGAGCACCACATACTTCCGATCTGTAAACCCCTCTGCTTTTCCTCTAGCTGAAGGGATGTTGTCAATAATTTAAAGACTGTCTGACACTCATTATCCACAGTACCTCACTCATCATCCTGAAAGTTTTTTTTTCCCCCACAACAAATCCAATATACCCAACATCTCCTTCACCCTCCCCCTCTCTCCCAGCAGTGTACTGGTGGCTGGCAGGCAGTGACACAAATTCCAGCAGTGATAGTGAACAGGGCTGGAGCCGCTCTCGCAGATGGACCTTGAACTCTTTAAAGGGACGTCTGGCCTAGCAGTAATGCCCCATCGGCGTCCCTCGCTGCCCAGCTACAAACTGTAACTCTATAGCCTCATTGTCACACTCCATATCCTCCCAGTGACCCCGAGCCCAATTATACAGCTGACCCAGGCTTGATGATATAACCTTGGGCGTCTTTTGGGGCTCAGGGGTGCACCTCTTGTCTATCATGACATGTCAGCTTTGTGCGTTAACCAGACACTTCCCTGAGTGGTCCCAGTGGGGGATTTGGGGGGGGGGAAGAGTGGCTCCCATGTGAGGCCCAGTATGTTTCAGCACTTTTCTCTTTTTACACAAACAAAGTAGCAGTAGTTGTTGACGTAAAATGTCTAGTGTAAAATGTTTGTGTAATTATTAGGCATGGATATACAATTGCTAAAGAGAATCTACACATATTTATTTATATATTAGCAAGTGATGGAGTGTTTTTTTCCAACAGTAAGTCTTCCAAAAATATCAGAAATATAAATGTGGACACACCGCGTTTACTGAATTTATTTCTGATCAGCAGTAAGGAGTGGAGGAGCCTCCATTGTATGTAGATATGACATGTATGCACGCTGAATTTCAGTGCATCTAAATGTATCCCTAAATGTTTCCATGCATGCTCAGCAGCTGTGATGCATTAATGTGCAGCATGCTTAGTATGCACTATAAGCTCTGGAAAGGCTACCTGTCACTGGTGAAGTATTCCTTAATGGATGAGGAGTTGATTCACATTTCCAAAGGCATGAGCATACTGCAGCGAATTAATTTCTACACAAGATCCAACTGAAGGTAAAGGTTAATGGCCATGACAGACGGGTAAATATTTTGCTGCTTTCTTCCATCTTTTGTAGACTTTCAGGCCAGGTTCTGCTACACAAAGATAAAATATCAAACAACGGGGCCGGTGCAAAGTAAAATATACAAAAATGAGTGTAAATCTTTCGTACCTGATGCTGGATGTCAACCTTGCATTTCTGCATGTCACTCTATTATCACAACTATCTTGTGCATTTGACTTCTCTCTGTTGCTCAGTATGTTGGTACTGATTGCTGCAGCTGCAATATGAAAAAGTCTTTATTTAGGGCCACCAATAGGTCAAAGTCTTGGTTTTTCCAGTTAAATATCTCCTTTGGTGGGCATACAACTTTGTATAGACATTCATAGTTCCCAGAGGATGAATCCTGTTCATTTTAATGATATCTTGACTTTAGTGCCACTTTGAGGTTTATTTTTGTGATTTTACGTGAAATATGTTTACAATTACTGGATGGATCTACGTGACATTTTATGCAGACATCCACGTCTCCTAAAGATGAATAACAAAAAAGAGGTTAGCATAAACAGATTAGCATTAAGTTCAAAGCTCTGCTACAGTTCATCGCTAGCATGAAGCTTTGTTTTACTTAATTTTCATTACTGTAAACTTTTTTTTGCCAAAAAGACATGACACAGCATTTTCTTAAAATAAGATTTTTAATATTACTTATTATCATAAAGATATATTTACACACTTTACAGAAATAGAAAATAAAAACACAAAGCTACGCATGAAAGGAAAAAAATAAAATAAGTACTCCAAGAGCTAAAGCTTATCTTTTATAAATTAGAAACCAAAAGTTCAAATATGTACACAGTATTTCAACCATTTCTGATACACTTGTTTTATTTATTTATTTATGTCATTTATTTTTGCCCAGTTCAACATCAAAACAGAGACAGGGACTGTACATTTGGCCTGGTGAGTAATATGAGCACACACCATAAACAGAATATAAGTTTCAAGAGTAATACATTGTCTTTTAAATGGTATCTGCTTGAGACCTAGTTAACACTGTTGCGATGGCGTGTAAACCTACAGACTGCATCTCTCCTCAGATTGTTCTGAATGTAGCTGATGTCGGACACAGCGGTTACATAGATGGAGAATGTGTCGCAATCAAGGCAGGAGGGGCCTGTGCTATTCTGGGTGTAGGAAGTCTCGTTTTGAGGCTCCAAGATAATGACAGATCTTAGTCATTTCCCATGGGAGATAAAATCTAGTTATCCTTTGGATTGCCCAGCCAGTGGAAATGTGTGAATGCATTGGATTGAATATCAGCCACTTGATCTTGCAGACACCCACTCTGAAGGCCAACGTGATACAGTTTCATGGGCTTAGAGATTCACAAGGTAAAATCATGGAATGTGTTGCGTGCCAACTCTGTTTCCATTCCTACAATGAGTGAAAGGATTGGTTGGTCGTTTTAAAGGAATTTTATCTGGTAGAGAACTGAATATAGAATGATGATCGGGTAAAAAAAACAAACAAACATAAAAACCTTGTGTTTTTCTGTCATCTTTTTTGTGTTGGGGGGTTGTGTCTACATCTATTGGGAAACAGAGATCAATGGCTAAGCTAATATTTTAAAACCTGCTGCTAGCTTATTCTCTTCTCCACCAGTAACACAAATCTATCTCTCTGCTCGTCCCCACTCCTTACACACTCCCAGCCAAATGCATTTGGACAAAAAAAGAACTAAAAACAAAGGGGTAAGTTCTCAGAACAAACATTTTTCTACCAGGAAAACATGCTAACAAGTGCATAGGAACATTACTCAGGCCTTGTGATGGTCACAGAGAAGAGGAACTGGAGAGGAAACATTGAGAGGATAGGAATCGTTTCTCTTGTGTAAGCCTTGCTGGAAAAGACCATTAAGGAAAATGGTTTTGCTCCCCGAGCATAATGTATTGGTTTACCATTTCAGTTTGAGCCTGGACGTGCTTGTCCTTCCACACCACAAGGCCCATTAACCTGATGTGCAGGGGAGGACTGTGGGCTATCATCTACAAGAAAAGAACGCCTGAAAGCTTTCACGTGTCCACGACATATTGTGCTGCAGACTACTTTTCTATTTTGTTACATCCACAAAAGATACAGCTTTTCACACTGTATTCAAAAAGTAAGCTTTGGACAACCAGCTAGACAAGAATCAGACAAAAAAATTGTCACAATACACTGGAAAACCATTCCATACCAAGAGACTCTTGTTTTCAGGGTGTATTTTTCCAGCAGCATAATGGAATTGCAAAAGTGCAGCCTTGCGAACCCATACAGAGAAGCCTTGGAGCAAAGCCACGTCTATTTGTTGGGACTAGTTGACACCGGAGGCTTTGGATAAGTGGGATATTTGGTTTTTGATTTTTGGATTCAACTGATAACCAGACCAAGATTAAAAAGAGTACTTTACATAAACATTGGTTTGCTCTGGTCTCTGAAAGGGCAGCATGGCTGGTGCAGATGGTGAGGATACATTCATGAAGAACAGTGCGGATACAGACGTTGCTCGGCTCCGTAACAATAACTTCTGAGATGGGGGAAATATTGATTTGAACCCCTTGTCATGACCCAGTCTACTACTTCCAGCATCCCAACTCCTGCGGCTTTGAACTTCCATCCCCAGCTCATATCTTCTTACTATCTTCCCCAATAATACATGAGACATCCTGAGCAAAGCTGTCTCACTCCCGAGGAGCATTAATGAAATCTACATCTCTGTCTGAGAGGGTATGAAAAAATAATGGTGGAACTGAAATTATTACTCTTCACTGTGCCCTAGGATTTAATACATTTTTAATCAAGGTGAGCTTGGCTGGGTGGATTACCACTGTGATTTTAGATGCTCTCATAATAAAAGCTTCTCATGCTGGGACTAAGAAGAGTCTGCATTTTATTATAATATTTGCATGAGACATGGCGAGAGGGAAAAGGCGTTGGAAATCTAGGTTAACCTGCCAGTTGCTTATGTGGTCAAAACTGACTTGAATCGGAGTGTTTGCTGATTGAATCGCAGTGGATTGAAATCAGATTTTTCACCTAAAATCTGAATGAAAAAACAACAGCAACAACCAGGGAGTTGCTCTGCACACCTTGTACACAAAGAGCAATTACAAGGTGGCTGCTCTACAGGTTACAGTCCTAATATGTTACATGGTTACATACTGAATCAGCAGGAGTTTGAGGATTGGAAAGGGGGAAGGGTGCGGCTTCAGTCTAAACCAATTTAACAATGAGCTCAGACTAAGTGGCCCCGGCCAGCCTTGGGGAGATCCATCTGAGAAAGATTAACTCTTGGATTTAATGAGCATAATGATCAAAGCCACGACCACCTGTGCTGTGGAGGGGCAGACTAGAAAGGCAACTGTACCCAACATAATGTAGGGAAAGGATCGTGACTAGAAAGGACTGAATCTGGATACATAGCTATATTGGTGAATACATAGAGGGAGAGTAAAGATACGGTATACGAAAATATGCTCATATAAGCTTTAAATGTATTGTATGTTTGTGTTTTTGTTAAATAAATGCACAAAATAGACTGCTCTAGTACAAGCTTCTATCACAGCACCCTGAGAAAAAAAGAAATAAAACTACTTGAACACAGAAATAAACATAAACAGTAATATATTCCAGTATGATGGAAAGGCATAGCATTTCGTTAGTGAAAGATATCGGTCAAAGGGTCAAATCAGCCTTATGCTGAATATTAAAACAGCCAGAGCACTAGTGGTAGGCTGATCATGGTGGCATATTAACTGAGCTGATATTTACTTTGAAACGGTTTCTTTTTTCTGGTCTAATTTAACTGTCCTCCCCGCTAACGTCTCGCGTGGGATTTCTGTTAGCAGAAATTTAAAATGCATAATGTGTCAGTGTATCAAGACTTCAAACAAGAGGTAATGTGTTTCTCCCTAACCTTTCATTCCTTCATTCCTGGCAGCATTGTGGAGAAGGTTATTATTTGGCACTTCATTAAAAGGCAAGGCAGCCTGTCGGTGGAGCAGACCGCCCCTGCCAGTTAACAGTCGTGTAGAGCAGCTGCGCAGGGCAGCAGTGTGGTGAGAAGGCTGGGGATTGGGGACAGGATTGGGATTGGGATTTGGGGTCAAAGGACTCATCCAAGGTGGGACATGTTACAGTAACCTTGAGCGCGTCGGCCATAAACCCCGCCCCCTAAGGTGTTAATGAGTTCAGAAACACCAAAATAGCTTTGGATTAAAGAATCTCCTAAATGAAGGAATTATTCTGTCACTTAAATAGATTGTTTTGACAATATGTGCTCTCTTTTCAGTCCAGCTTTACTTTGCATGTGGACGTACTGTCATTAGGAGGTACAAAGCACCATTAATAATGATAATCAAACGATGGTTATGATGTCATTGAAATGTGACACTCTTGCTCTTCCATTTTAAACACGAAGCCTTTTATTCCTTCTCGCAGCAGACAGCCAGAGTATCATGAGTGAACTTAATATTTGCTATTGTCAACTATTAAAACTGACACTGCCCTTCCACATAATCAAGCGCCCTCTCCCGCTAGTAAAGCTGTTAAGTAGCTACACAGCAATGAAATCAGCGGCTGCAATAACCTTGGATCTGAGAGATGGGAATACCACACCGTGGAGAAGTGACAGATGCTTTAAGACTCAGATTGTTTTGACCGGGCTCCCTCTCCACCACATGTCATGCAAAGTGTGTGAGACACTCAGGGAGATCGCTATGTTTGGGCTCTATTAAGCAAATGATAAGAAAATTGAAAAAAAAAAAAAAAACACTTGGGAGAAGACAGAGATAGATAAGTAGTGAGGGAGTGAGAGAAAGAGAAAGAGAGAGACAGAGAAATAGAGTCTGATAGCTCGGGCTCCATACCCCCCACCCCCCCTTCCCTGCCCCCAATTCCTCCTAGAGCTGAGGGTGAGCGGCTTGTCCTGGTTTTTTGTGGACAGAGTTGCTTGAAGAACCAGCAGGTGCTATGGACATCACTCTTCAGGCTGGGCAAGCGTAGGCCCTTCGTTGCAAGGCCCCCCAAGGCAAAGGAAGAGCATAGAAATCAGAACCTGGGGGAGGGCGCTCAAAGCAGTGCCTGCAAAACAGGAAAATAACAGAAAAAGTGCCATCAGAATGCATTTCCTTTTTTTCTCTCTCTCCTAAAAATCATTTCATGAGTCCTGCAGACATTTCAATTTCCTCTCCAGTAATGGTGCCCCTCAGGGAGTTTCTCTTTGAGCTTTCTTTGTGTTGTACCCTATCTTATCTTGCACTTGAACAACTAGAAAACAGTGAAGAAAAGGTTATCCCAGACATGCTCTAACCAGATTACATGGTCTTTGCTAGAAAAGTGCTGCAGGGAGTAAGAAAAACAATTGTATATCTCGCCATTGAACACAAGCCCAACATTATACCACGCTCAGGGCTCTGGATCACTCCTTAACAATGAGGAAATCTTTTATCTCCCCTCCTTGCCTTTTATCTTCTCCTGTTCTGTGATCATTTCCAAGATTTCGGATGAGTAGTGAACTAAGCTTTGCTGCATGACAACAAGGTTCATTCATTGATAAGAAGAGCCGGCTTTTGTTTCAAGATGGCATATTTCCATGGTCGTGTAATACCCTGAGAACTGATGCATGGTATATCTAATCTCCACTGAGTTGTGTTGTTGTTTGTTGGCGTCCTTTGTGCTTTTGGGTCCGCGGGACGATCTCAGTTCAGCAGCCCGTTTATGTCACATTACATCACAGGGTGTATGGGAGGAGTTGCAGACGTGCTCTACGTTGTTTTGATGAAAAGAAAAAAAATCTCATTCACTGAACTTACTCACACTCAGGGTCTCGAGGGTTTTTCATAAATTGCCTGTGGCTTTAAATCTGTAATATCCTGTCGTCTTTTAGACTGTCACTGGCATGGCTTAGATCCAAGAGTTGTAACAGCACGTTCGGATCTGAGTCTACTCAGATGCTCAAACAGGATGACCCGGATCGCCATCTTTCTTCTCAGAGTCGCTCACATCTGGAACATGTAATGATGAAAAGTCAAACTTTTCCTCAGGTGTCTCAGGAAATAAAAGATGAGCTGCTTTTGACACTGAAATGGGGAGATGCCTCTAAATAGCAAAGAGTTGGCGGATGGGCACTGTCAGGTCAATCGTTGTTCTTAATCTCTACTTTAAGGGCGTGGTAATTATGTTCAGCCCGATAATGACATATCCACATACAGTCTGTCTGCCTGCGAGTCTTACCAGTCCTCAGCTGGATGTCTCCATTGAACTCGAGCTTTGATCAAACAAAATGCATCTCCAGCTGCTTCCAGAGGTGTTTTTCCCATCATAAGCTCAAACTGGAGAAGAAAGCAGGACACGTGAGGAAGAACAGAGGCTTTCAAGACTGTTGTTGTAGGACGGTTTGATGCCAGATATCGGGATCTTGTGAAGCCCTAATTCCTCCGGTCAGAATATGTCATGCTGAGGCAAAAAGAGCAAACTAGGACTGAAGTGCGAAGAAGTTTCAACTTCTTGGGTCATTTACTCACTGAAGGTTTGTAGCATTATCACTCAAACTCTATGAACAGATTCCCACACTGTGATCAGGTTGGGGTAAATTGGCACAGTATGTGAGGAAACCCTTGAACAAGGTGAACTATGAACTCAACCAGAATGAGAGGGAGCCGCAGTGGGAAGCGAACAAAAAAAGGAAATCTTCAGTGTGTTGTGCTTTAAGTGTTTGCAGAGACAGCATTGTGAGTCACTGAGCCGTTCACTTTTACAGAGCTTCACAACTTCCTGAAGCTCCCCGTATTGTGTGGCCGGCATTCTGGCACCGAACACAAGCTCTGACCACTCAGCTCGCAGAGAGGATTCTCACATTTTACTGGCAGGCTGAGGAAAGTTGGAGGCACCCGTGTTGTCCTTGAAGTGCAGACTGCCCCGGCCTCGTCTTTTCGCATTGTTTTCACCTTTGTGCTCAGCCTCAAGAGTCTTGTATTGAAAGCAGGAGTGAATTCAAAAGAAGTGTATCCCTTTCAAAAATACAAAAACCAATAATGATCAATAATTCGCTATAGATTGTAAAACCTTTCCGGGTGCTTCAGAGGAAAGAGCTTCCAAATTTCTTTATAGCTTTGATCCCTTTTCCTTAAAAACTGATTAACCATGGTCTGACACTCTCAGGCTGCAGCCTCCTCTCACTACGGCTTTAATTTATGGCGACCCACTGCAGGTCAGTGCCGTATGGTCGGCACCTCCTGCAGGGATATTGTGTCTTGTCAAGTTTCCCTGTCTCTCACAGCGTCTGGGGGAGACATGTGAATGGGTCCCTTGCTTCTTAATGCAGGGACATAATTGTGCTGCTGCAGCCTACTATTCACAGAGATGAACTAACATTAGAAAGTGCAACAAGAGTTTTAATCTGTAAATTTGATCATGTTTAATTAGTTGTATGTTTTAGTTTCTCAAATGAAGCTTGATCTGTTTTTGTATTGAAATACAGAGTTTGTCTTGGTTCAGAATAGAAAATCAAACTGTGAAAAGGTGATAAGTAAAATATTATCTCTGATTTCGGATGACAGTTTTCACACAAAGTCATTGTTTTACTTAAAAAGTAAGTCAAACATTTCTTCACGGGAAAAGTGGTGCTGCTGGGAAACCCAACTCTGCAAAGTATTATCTTTGGGAAAAGGCTTTTAATTGACTTGATTGAATGGAGAAAAAAGATGTATTTTAGCTGGATTGACTCCCACATGAGGAAATTAATGACGTAGCCTTCAAAACAACCTCTGTAGTACTACGAAGGCGTGCAAGTTAGCAGGCTAAAGTCCAATAATCTGTTAAGACATGCACTTTATTCAGTGCCAACAATAACATCCTTGTGTTGGAGTTGAGTCTGGTTGTGGTGGACATTAAGAGAGTTTCCAGTGTTCCTATAAGAGTCAGAGTTTCCCATTCGTCATCGAAGACATCCAACATCCCATTCTGCCAACAAAGTATTTTCATATTCCTCTTAGAAATTCCTTTATGAAATTGTGTTTCCTCACTCGTCAGCAGTTACGATTTAGTATATCGGGAAGTGCTTTTGCTCATATTCTCGAGAGACGTTGCTCTGACTTGACAGAAAGTTGGACAGAAAGTTGGTCTGAACGCAACAAAGATTGAACACACTTTTTCACTGGAATCCTTGGAGAGTCGAAGTCTTTTTACTGCAGGACACTGACGTTTTTATTACAGGTTTAATAGAACAATACATAACAAGCGCCTTTTCACCCCTGAATACTGTCGTAGAAGCTCACCTTGCTCTAGAACGGCATGGGCCCCTTGTGGGAAAGACGTGGCCGTGGGCGTCTCCTCTTCCAGCCGGCCGGTCTGTGGGTCTGACCGCCCCTCGCAGGGTTTTGCTGGACCATTTTTCTCACCGTAGCCGCCTCTTCCAGCTCTCTGCCATGCTCCGTGGAGGCCATGGGACCTGGAGGACACACATGAGAAGAGAGACCAATTAGATCCCTCAAAAGCGACCTCCCCAGAAAATGGTATTTCACAGCCTCTTCTCACCCAGAGTATCAAATTTTGACTATGAGCCAAATCCATCACTGCCTACGGAAAATGCACAGCAAGACCCAAAGAGGGATCACCGTGGTAATGGATTAGGAAACAAGAGACATGTATAGATAAGTGTGTGTGAGAGTGTGCGTGTGTGTGTGGGGGGGGCTCTTTAAGCCCACCCAGAATCTGAGTTCATCAAGTCAGTGTGGTGGAACCAACAATCACAGCAGATAGACGTAGCCCTGGACGACGTGAGAAACCCAAGACCCTCGTGTCTCATGTCTCTGTCACTCTCTCTCAAGATTACAAACACCGCTCAGCACCAGACCTTGTGGAGGTGCATCCTGCCGCAGTGTTTGATCCAAGATTAGTGATGGGTTTAATAGCAGTGGGTGTCTCACAGAAGTGTGTGAATGTCCTGGGTGTGTGTGAGTACATGTGTGCTTGAGAGTGATCCCAGATGTTCTCAGTAATCTCTCAATAAGTGTGGCTTGATCCCCTTAAGCCCCTCTTTTCCAAATGGTTCAGTCCACCTCAAGTGTCTCTATGACCTTTCAACCTATCAGAAACTGAGAGACCACCTCTTGGAGATCCAGAGATTTTGTCAGAATGTTTTGAAGTAATATTTTTATTTGTAATGGGATATTTAACGTGGATGACCTTTCACACTACAGCCAGTTTTTTAGTCCAATAAAATTTGAGTAGAAGCAGAGCAGGACTTTTTATTTGGTCATGTCAAAGTGGATGTATCTTAGTGACAAGTGATTACATGTATTACTTATAAAGTGATGCATTTTTCATTTTGATCAAACTAGATACATTAACTTTCATTAAACTTAATTTAAAATGTAAGTTACTGAAACTCATCTATGTGTAGATATGATTAAACTCCATTAATTTAGTAGACTCACAAGAGTTATCTTGTGTTGTCTTTTAGTACATAGTATGGTTCAAACTTCAAAATCCCTGGATCCTACATTTCCTGTAATGAAACTCAATAGCATCTTTTACAAGACCACCAAGTAAATAACCACTTCTTCCAAATGCCACACCTCCAGTTTGTAATGTAAGCTCTGACCAGAGTAATAAAAGCTCCCTCCAGAGCCGTGGAAGAAGAAGATCATACAACTGAATTCACTTTGTTACAGTGCACCTTTCTGATTTTTTAGAATTAATATTATATTCTATTCACTCTTCTGCATCTCTAAGTCCTAACTAACCCCTTTTCTCAAAAGAAACTATAAATCCTCATTGGGTATTTCCTGTCAAAAAGCTGATTGACATCATTCACATGGGGTCATGACATTCCTGTCTCCTCTCCTCAGAGACACTGGTACCATTTTTAGAATTCCCAAGAGAACGACCTTCCTCAGCTTTACGAGGGCTCGGGTGAGGACACAGCTTAAGATAAGTCAGCCAGTCGCCTGCAGAGGTTTGGAAAAGCAGCGAGTACACTGAGGACAGCAGCTTACAAACGGCGAAGGATGATGATGGTTTACAGCTTCCTTTAGATTCTTTTCAGCAGTTTGTGTATTTAGCCGTGGCAGAGTGGCGATACCACAGGCTGTTATATGAACAAGACACAGCTGTGCTCTTAAGGATGTCGTCTGATTGAAATGTTAAAAACCGTCTCTAAAACCTGTTCAAAACACTCTTCTCTAATAGCCAAGATCAATTTGTTTGAATGGAGGGCAGCTTTCTTCAAGAGCACAATTCAAAATGCTATAAGGATAAGCCTTTTTTAATCATTGACCTTCAGCTCTGGCATATTGAAGACATTTTTCAAAGAACAACCTTCCGTAGAAAAAGAGGAAAAATAGAAGAGTCTCCAGCCTTCAGGTTTACATAATGGCGAGCTGCAAGACTGAGCTAGACAGCTTGTTGAATGTTTTAGATGCATATCCCTGAAACGCCAGACGTCTCAAGTTCCATTTCCACACTAATCTTCTTCCACAAGCACATTACACACTATATTTGTGGACGAACAGTGGGCTAATTCATTTGCAGCAGGGAAAAACTGCGTTGCATATTTCTGCATCTAAAGCCCATCTTTGCCCCCAGGGGCACTAATCTGCGAATTATCCTTTTGTTATTTTTCTAGATACACAGTGAATGAAGGACATTGACACATTCTGAAGGCATTCAGCTAATTTCTTTCAAATCCACGGGGCTGAATGTTAATACACTCTCTGTTTGAGTAGGTTTTGCATATAACAGAAGTATTATGGGGGGCCCTGCTTCCTTTCACCCATGAAAAACCATTTAGATGCAGAACACAGAAGTACAAGGCTGCAGTCTTCACCTTTTAAGGTTTCAATATGCTCGTTTGATGTCCAAAGACAGAAGTTGTTCTTGCTGTTTCATAGAGCAGGATGATACTCAATAATTGTGGAATAACGGTGCAAACTTTTAGTCAGAATTTCCTCAGAGATGTTCATAGTGTTGAACTTGGCTGTACACATGAAAAAGAGCCAGAAGTGAATGGAAAAATGATAAGGAACTCGAGAGAGAAGTAAAAAACATGCTTGCTTTCTCGCCTCAGCATACACAATGAATCCTGCATGAAGTGAGCATGATTATTGGTTTCAGAGTGTTACGTAAATTGTCAGAAGCAATCATAACATTGAAAAGGTGTCGGGGGAGAGGTTATTCCAGGCACTGGACTCTCACTCTGCCTTAAGTGTTTCACAGTGATACCTGCAGTAACTACACAATGCCCAACAGCTGATGTTTAAGTGATGGGCCACTTTAACAAGTGCACACACACATGCACAGAATTGCACACACACACATATACACACTGCAGTGCAACATGGTAAAGTAATTGTACCTCGACTCACACAACTCATCTGCAGTCCCTCTCTGGGTGGCTCAGGCTGTCATAACCCGTGTCCATAATGAGACAATTTAGATGTCTCCTGCCATAGCAAGCTGTCACCCACTGCTCAGCACTGGGGTTTGAAGGGAGAACATCTCCTGATTCTACTGACAAATCTCAACCTATCCAATCTGGCTACAGATAGAAATGTGTAATGAAAGCTGCTATAAATAAGCCGGGCCCCAGTGATAACACTGGCAGTATAGATTAACTCTTGCAGCCTGTAGGAAAAGCGTCTCTATGTTTTATGATATGACATACCACAACAGCTATCATGGTGTCTCGACACATCTGTAGTGGAACTCCTATAGATTGAATGTGGCAGCATTTGTTGCATCTGGATGAGACCTTCTGATTGTTTCCCTTGCAGGTTTATCATTGGATAATGCATATTTCATCTCCATAAACAAAGACATCTCAGCTATCTTATTGCTCTGAAATTGGATCCCGTCTCTGTAGTATCCCATTTGATCTGTTCCCACGAGACCTCTTGCGTTTATGTTCAGCTGGTAAAACAGTAAAATGGCAGGATAACATAATGTCTCACAATAATGTAAGCGTCTTATCTCTACTCCTGATGACCTTGGAGCCCCAGTTTTGACCTCTTTCCACCAAATCCCAACACTTCTTCCCCCACTTGGTAATTCCCTAATTAAAGTTTAATAAAGGGGGAATTTCAGGAATGCCTGGTTATTACTACTACTGCTGCTTGGGTTGCTGGTGCCTTCTGAAATAGGAGACAAGTAGGAGAGGGTAGAGGAGGAGAGGTAGAAGTGGTCAGGCGGAGAGGAGAATAGTTGACAGTGTCACAAACTGGCCAGTCCCCAGACTAATGATGAATCACTGGTTAGCTGCTCCCTCATTCCCCGCCCTAGTTTCACCACCACCTCCTGAGGTGATATCTGTTATGTTTTCTTTTTCAAATGGCCAGCTCTCCATCTTATTACTGCCCAGCGGACAGTGGAATAGTGACAGCTTATCCCTGTTGATTCTGCGACAGTCCATCAGCCGAGCTCAGAGAGATATACATCTTCCAGCACTTGTCCGTCCAGTCAGAGAAGAGAAATGGCTGTCCTCTGGTTTAACGCCAAGTTCATCAGCTGCCTTCATGGCCAAACTGTATATCACAGTGCTGTGTGTCAATGCAGGAACACAGACAGCATGGCAAATGGGCCAGAGCTGCTTATTAATAGTTGTAAAGCTGATTTGTGTGTATTGCCTGCCAAAACGACCACATAACAAATGCCTGCACTTGTAAATGCGGCCAGAGTTTAATGGTTTTTCTGCCACTAGGACATAAGAGATTAACTATAGCAACAAGTCAGTGCAGGGCTGCGTTCATTGTTTAGAAACTGTTGCATCAAATGTAAACATGCATAGTCAAGCATGGCCTCCAAAATGTATTCCTTGCTCTGTTTAATTTTCTCTGTGTCACTGCAAATTGATTTGCTGTCCTCTTGAATCTTATCTGTTTGTTTACTCATCTTGCTCATCACTCACAGTCACGCTGATTATGAATCAATTGCGTGCAATTTCATTGATCCATTTTCTCGGTTGGCTGAGCGTCTCGAAAACATTTAATCTCTCCTGTTTCTTTACAGTTCGTACATCACTTATCTGACACCTCTGCGTCATAAATCTTGTCCACTGCAGTTTGTGCAGATGTATCATGATGTGTAAACAAACAGCTGGGAGAATGGGAACAGATCGGTACTGAAGTCAGAGGAGTTAACCCTTAGTACCGAACTGTGAGAATTTCACTGTTTCTTTAAGTTTAATTTGTCCTCCAAACACGTGCAAAACTAATAATATTCCCATCATCCTCAGCTGTACTTTGTGTTTACTGCTAACCACCAGATGTTAGCCTGCTGACACACTAAACTAAATGGTGAACGTGATGAACATTATACCTGCCCAACATCAGCATGTCAGCATTGTCACTGTGAGCTTGTTAGCATGCTGACGTTAGCATTTATCTCAAAGTACAGCTGTACCAAACTGCTCGCATGGGTGCAGACTCTTAGTCTTTGCTTCCCTCCCTATTTGCACTATGATTGGACTCCATGTGAGACCAAGATAAAGCTTGCCCTCTTTTCTTTTCTCAATTACATGTCATATGCACACACCAAAAACTCTATCAAAGCTAAAGCATTCCTTAACAACATATTCCAGTTTCATGGTGGATTGGATTTCTATTGCTAAAATAAACCATAGTCTAGTATTACAGTATTTGCTGGACATGCACAGTAATATAAAGATAACAGCATTATTTATGTCTATATGGGAGGTAGTTGTAGCTTATTATCTGTGTGTGTAATCCTTATGGGTAACAGAACAATATTTGTGTTAGTGGGAGAGAGGAAGAATAAATACCCTGGTGTGTGTAGCCATGGTTATTACCATGACGTTGGAGGAGCAGGCCTGCTGTCTCCATCGTGTGCCTCCGTCCTTCATTCACTAAAAGTAGCTTTAGCTAATGAATCCCTCTATAGCATGCCATTACCACAGACATACTAACCCACACAGCCAGACAGAGGCATGTCACGAGCAGAGATGCTTCCCACTGCATAAGCACATTAGGGGATCAGGATTATTTAGCCAAGGATGAGATGTGTTAATTGTGCCAGATATAGGCCAAACAATCTTTTAACCTCTAATAAGCCATAGCACTGTGGATTTACTAGTTGCCTGATAGCCTCCACACACATCAATAAAGGATCTTATCTTATTCATTCGGCACATAAGGACCGGTGCCAAACTATAAGGTGGCTGCTCCTCCTTGTTCAGCTCTCACAATCCAACATTTAGTGTCGGAAATGCTGCTTATCGCATGCCTACCAGTAAGTCTGGGCCTTGGCAGAAACTGGTACCGATCGCTTGCCGACTTTCAGACCACGTTACCATGGCAGCCACCATGAAAGGCGTTCAGTTTAGAGCAAAAAGAATGACATTGTCAGCTGAAATCGAACAGGTTCTCAATTTACAAATTTCACAGCACACGGTCTGAATCCATGGGCAGCCCTGTGACTGTGTCTGTGATGTTTTTAACCTCCTCTGTGGGCCGTAGCACTCGACCTCTGAGTGTTCCTCTCAGGGGGGATGGGGCGGGGGGGGTTTTGTTTTGGTCGTGAGCACTTTCTTTTATTTCTGTCGGGAACTATTTGATATGCAGCATTGTTGCACTGTGATAATGCTAGGCTTGTGGCTGAGTTGAAGGGTGGCTTTGTCCGTGCAAACTCCAGTGAGGAAACCAAAGTGCATGAAAAGTTGCTCCCCATTACTGCAGCTTTTAAACTTAACCCCATGTCCGCCCTGTTCTGGAAGCAACCCCCACTCTCACTGAAGGTTCAGAACAAATTTAAAACAAACTGTGCAGCCCTCCAGTTTCTGGCTTTCTGCAGATGTCCCTTTGAGTCAGTCAGCTGCCTGTGAAGTGTGGTGTGGCTATATATGCTCCTGAATTAGAGAGTGTATGAAATGATGAGGTGTGAGACTGCGTACTCTGCTATGATCAGAGCGCTGTTAGTTCAAAGGGCCAGCAGCAGCATTGAGCCAGCTAATGAAGCCACTGACTCCCCTCACCACTTGACTGCCTGTTGGTTTATTCACAATCCCACTCCAGTTAAAGGGGTGAATTTGTGGCTACAAGGTTACTGTAGGTTGGAGGCTACTGAACACGAGCAGTCAGGGAAGAAAACGTAAAATAACTCCAAGGGGAGATTTCTTTTCACAACTTTCCTTAAGGAGTGTCACATGGGCTGAGAGCAGGAGCGGGAGAGACGCTGGTGTTTCCGTTAACAGCAGCGGGCTAAATCTTTGCGCATGGCAGGTAGAGTAGGCAGGTAAGACTACCAACCGTTGCCCTAATCTCCAGAGATTGCATGTCAAGGGCAATGGGATCCTCCAACCATCCGTTTCCATGGGCACACTAATCAGATGTGAAACACAGCCCCTCCCTCTTCTGTGTCATCACTCCCCCCCATGCTGTGAACCTGCGTGCCGTCTCCCATTTGAGATGTGAGAGAAAGAGAGAGACAGAAAGAGGGAGAGAAACGTCACTGCGCAGGGTTTCACTGCAGCTTTTAATGCCTGAGGGGACCATCACTTCTCCCCTCATACAGGACTATTAAAGGAAAATAGCAGCAACATTGCATCAGACTGCGTTATATCTCAACCAAACCAAAGAATGCAAAACAATGGCTCTGACACTTAAAGCTTAACTGGGTGGAGCCTCATCTGCAGTGAGATATGAGATATATGCTAAATTACACTCAAAATAACAAAATTGACAGTCAGTGGCATAAGCTGTGTTTCATTGTACCAAACTCTTCAAATATGTAAAACAAAACCTCAGTTACTAATGTTTTTGGTTTGTAATGACATTTTCTTTTAAAATTCTTCTGGTGAATTTGGCTACAGTACATTTTATTACGGCCATTAAGTCTTGCTGTTTGGATGGCACACTTGTTTGTAGGACATTTAAATGCTCCTAAACAGAGTTTTATCATTAATCTGCTGAGAATATTGGCTAAAGGTTATGCAATGAAACGCAGTAAGTATTTCTGTCACACATTTAGTGAGCAAATAAAATTCATGAGGATTTTTACTGACAGGTTCAGCTGCTCTGTGCTGCAGGTGAGCTTAAGTTTAATGTTTACTGGCCCTCTGTGTTTACAAGGTTTTCATCAGCTGTTAGGATGAACTGTTTGCTTGATGCGGATTCATGTTTATGTATTTCATATATTGTTTTGCTCTTCCATTTTTTTTTTTTTTTACAAACATCTGTTCATGTTCAGGGGCCCTGGGAGCATGATGGACTCTCTTGAACTGTGTACAAGACAGAGGGACACAGCAAGGGGCCCTGTAATAATCCAGGAAACAGTGTGTGGGGAAATCCATGCCATTAGCCGGTAGCAGATCATTTGATTGACCAACGTTTAAGCGTAGACCTGTATGTGTGAAATAGTCTCCAAGGGAAAATAACATTTGTGATCAAAGACAGAGCTATTGTGATGAATAATGCATGATTTCATAAATGAATGATTTCTGTGTTGTCACAGAAGGGTCCCACTTGTGTGTAAGATGGAAGAGATCTTGTGATTTTCATTTTCAAGCATTTCATTTAAGGCAAAAACATGAGGTGCATGACAATTTGAAACCACATGAGGTGCACCACAATCCTGTCACACATATCCTATAATTCTCTGACATGCACATCCTGTTGCCTGAGGCTTGGAGTTTAGGTGGATCCCAGTGGGGGCGTCACTTAATGAACCCAAAATCTAGTAAGTCCCTCTACACCATCCATAGCCCCAATCCACACTGCCATCCTCACGGCACTGAAATGAAATTGTATGACTTCGAACAGTGTAACAACAGCCAGCTGCCGTGCATTAAATGAAACCTCACTGATCCATGATGGCGCCTATAGAGGTTTGACGCTAATGGCGACAATACCCAAAACCATATTTATTTGATTCTCCAAAGTAACTCTGTGTAGCTTTTTAGCTGCTCAAGTATATATTTCTACCACAAATGACATCTCTAAAGCAATATACAGAAGTCATATTTTTCCATTCTGCGTTCCTACAAATTGAGCATGAAAGTAATTAAAGCACCTGCATTCCTAAAGACCGCAATATTTATTCTGCGGTCTGGCAGCCCGTTAATAAAAATGTCCACTCAGATCTTGATCAGGAATCTGATCTGCCTGGACTACCGCTATAAATGTAACACTTAATGTTCAAAAAGAGAGTCATAAATCACTTTAATACTGGATACTGGTGGAAAACAGAACTTTTTTTTTTTAAATATCTGGCTCTAATTAAGTTGTGAGGAGTGCCCCAGGCCTGAGGATAGGGTCTGGTGATCACATAAGGTCTGGTTAACACAGGACCTCCCTACACACCCCCTGACAGCCCCTTGCCTAAACCTTTAAGGTTGTGCCCTGAAACTCAAAGGGAGGCCTGGACTGCAAAAGATACATACATACATAAGGAATCATAATTTAATTTACAAATAATTAAGCACATTTACTAAACAGAGATATCTATATTATTCCACATAAAAAATATGAAATAAGACAGATTAGACCACCAGCTGTGAGTTTTTAGTTGAAGCACTGACTTCCTTCATGGAGAGCTTACACAACCTTTCAGCCCACAGATAGCCTCTCTTCCTGTCTGTGATTTTATTTTTCTGTCCCTTGGCCTGACTTTTACTCCCCCTTTGCTTTTTTCCCCTTCACTGCCTTTTCTCTCAAGGGAAGATCTAAGTGAGTAGATTTATTCATTCAAAGAGTTCTGAATTACATTACAGCAGCCCAGCAGTCACATATGCCAAAGTCTTCAACAGCTGAGCTCTCCGGGGAGTGCTGGCCCAAAGGTTAGCCTTATATCCCTACCAAATGAGTTATGATTTTTTACTAAGTCTCTTCCTCAACCCCCACCCACTCCAGAGCAATCGCGAGTGCCATTCACCAGGCTTATGTAGGGTGATATTATACAGATGTGAAGTGGTTTATCACAGAAAGCCTTTTTTTCTCTCCTCATTGTAACCTATGGCTACACTGAGTTGCATATTGAATCATATAAGGGTGGCAGATATGGATAAAACCTTCTATCACTTTACATATATATATGCACTATATTTCATAGCATGATGATGATATATTTTGATGAGGGAATTGTTAATAGATAATGTAACTGCATGTAAATGTCTGTTTTTGGCTAATTCAGCAAAGCACTTCATGGATTTATTCAACACTTCATGGATCACCATAAAGTAGTCCTGCTTATTGATTTGATTTCCCCAGTGGTCGAATGCCAACGACAATGGGAAGAACTGGAAAGCCTCTGATTATTCTGATTTGGGAGAGCTTACGCATGATTGTTTCAAGATACCTCGATGGCTAACCCACAGTTAAAGAGCTTTACTTTGCCTAAATTAGCTCTAAAATTGACAAATTGCTTTTATTAGTGTTAATATTGGATAGCATTGAGATGCACTACCACTTACAGCTATTTTGCCAGAAATATCAAAGGGTTGGCTGCCACAGTATAAATAGTGTGGGATGAGACAATTTTGTCTCATCCCACATCATATACTGTCAAAAGCCCACCACTAAACCCAAGCAACATGGATATATACTGTCTGGATCAAGACAACATAGCTATGATGCTACTGTTTGAGTTCACAATAAGACAAATCAACAAATGGATAACAAATCACTCTTTACTCACATCCTGAACACAACTCATGAGTGTGTGTGTGTGTGTGTGTGTGTAGCAGATAAACTACACTGATGCCGCTGAGGCTGCTGGCTCTATTTCCTCATAGTGCTGCATGAAGAGGAAATCCAGGTTCTTCGTGAAATGGATTTCATCTGACCCTGTGTGTGTGTGTGTGTGTGTGTGTGTGTGTGTGCATTATTGTGGTGTATGTGTGTGACATAAACCCAGCTGGTGCTCAGAAGCTCCTGTGCCTCAAAAAAACAAAAAGGAAAAGGCCCTGTGATTCTCTATAATCCTGTAATAACCTTTCCACTGCTTCCCCTTTGACACAAATGTTTGCCCAGTGTTATTATATTTTGTCTGGACATCTGGAAAAGTTTAGCTGCTTTTGTTCTCTCCATGGCCACCGTAATCACGTCCACAGGCGCAGACACCTTCTTTACATTAGAAAACCCGGGATTATGATTTAAAGCTTCCTGGTTATGGCTGGTTTAGGTCTATAGATGTTGTTAACAAAACAATTACATCTAGCTAGGCAGTGTTTTATGCCTCAAGGTGCCTTGATAAGTGGTTGCATGCACTGGAGCCCTCCTCTTTTTGGCTCTACTTTGACCCGTAACACTTGGTTGAGCATCTGAGCGAGACCACAGTACAGCATGTATGCATGATGGTGCCACAGAGCAGCCAGGCCCAACAATACATCAAAGTTTAATACGGAATAATAGCACTGCTGACAGCTCTCATAAAATCACCTCCCTTCCCCAAGCAGACGATTTCTCTGCCAGATAATGGCTCTGATCTGGGCCTCGTGCCCTGCTCAGGCTCACAACTGGCTCACCTGTTCAGCCCAGGCCTCACAATTACGCCGCCTGTGTGTATGTGCATGTGGGTAGGTGTATGTGCATGTCTGGGCCAGCTGCTATTGTTTTTATCCCTCGCATCCCTGGGTGAAGATTAGCTGGGTGTTTCCATGGCAGAGAAAAAAAATGAAGCTTTGATATCCTCTAAGACAGACTGTGACAGACAAGAGTGTGTTTTGAGAATACAGTCTGTTTATACACCGGTCTTAAGAGTTACACAGGGAGGAAGAGTGATCGGCCTCTGGATGAATTATGGATACCACATGTCTAAAGCTGGAGCCTACTCTTGAACCAGAGTGCTTTTCAAGGATCGGTAATTGAAGTGTGCTGCTAAAGGATGCTAATATTACATAGAGAAAGCCACAGCAGCTCTTTTAGTGTACTGAATGAATATTGTAAGTAGTATTGGGTTGTTGAGGTGAATTGCCTGTTGCACCAGGAGTTCTTGCTAATTTGCTGATATATCCACAAATACAATCAAGACTCATGCACACTTCCCCACCCTACTGTATATCAGTCAGATTCAGCCCTATATCCATCGCTTCCTGCAAGTGCACACACACACACACATGCGCGCTCTGTCTCACTCTCTGTGGATCTCTCTCTTCTTTCTCAGACACACATGTACACACACAGATGCCTGAGAGAGAGAGAGAGAAAGAGAGGGAGAGAGAGAAAGCCCACTGAACTGGAAAAGCGTTTGTCTCAAGATGAAAGGCTTCACACCCACTGCCTACATGCAGAGCCTCTTCCGACACCTTCCCGCGACAGCGCATACTGTAGCAGAGGCTTGTGCTACGCAGACACACTCCAGCTAGCATCCCTCCCCACACCCATCGACGCCGCAACACACTTGCATCCCCTCCTCTCTTTCACTCCCTTCCTCTCTCTTCCTCTCTGTCAATGGAGCTCTGATACTACAGCAGCAGCCAGGGGACAGAGAGGCACATAAGCGGCATGACTTGAACAATGTTGAGAGGGATAAGCTCCCATGAAAAGCCAGAGGCACAGCAGCCTTGTTTTCCCCGTCGCTGGTGTAGCACGGTGGGCTCTCAGGCGTAGAACATGCTTAGCCACACGCAGGGCGTGAAAAACGACACTGACCATGATGCTAGATAATTGCTTCCCATTTACTCATGTGCCGAGAGCCTCAGACAAAAATAGCATGTCGCTGTAACGAATGTGCTGGGAAGCATGGGAACTGTGAGTGCTGTGGCCATGGATCGATACACAGAGTGGACAGCATCTTGCAAGCAAAGTCTACACAGCATCTTCCAAACACAATCTACACAGCACCTATCAACATATAGCCTGTAAAGCATTTAACTATATATATATGTATGTATATATATATATATATATATATATATATATATATATGTGTGTGTGTGTGTGTGTGTGTGTGTGTGTGTGTATATATATAATGTATATTCCTAGGCCTATATTTTCCAAATTGCAGTGTACACAGCATCTTATAATCAGTCTATGTTACATCTTATGTTCTCTGTATCTTCTATAGTCTGCACAGCATCTATAAACACAGCTTCTCTATGTGTGTCTTCTAAGCTTCTGTAGTTGGTGGGTAGGTGATAATCTCAAGAATGGTCCAGACATTTACACAGGCCTAACTGTTGTTTTTTCACACCACAATGTTACCTGCATCACATCTGCAGACAGACGCTCTCCAAACTAACCCCCAGCCACATTTCTCAGAGCCCATTTACTCCCTTGAGCCATCAGAGAGGATATGCCCTGCCCCTGTATAATAGTCCCAAGTCAGTGTTTTTGTTTCAAATATTAGACATTTTAGGTCCACACTGGAATTGATATCTAGTCCAACAATGGTTCAGAAGACACAGCAGAGCTTTACGGAAATTTACTGTGACAAGGCATCAAGACTGAGCCCCTCAGGAGACGATCCATGCATCTGGGATCTGTGTTCCCCTCATCGATGCGTACAACAATTACAGTCCTCATTATTGTCACCACAGGAGGCATGCACGCATGTATAGGTGCTGTGTTGTCCTGCTGTACAATCACAGTCATGTAATAATCATTTAGCACGTGGGTCAGATGGAATACATCAAGCCATAAATTAATCTCCCTCCACCTTACAGAACATGTGCCATGCATATCGTACATTTCATAACAGCCACAAGAGTCACCCATACACCCAGCACCATCTATCACTCAGGAATAGCTCCACACATGAACGTCCATCAACAAAAACCTCTTAATATTTCATCTCCAAGTCTTACATCAAGGTGAGGCAGGGAGGAACATGATGAATCTAAGCTAGAAAAGCACATTCAAGTTTACCATAACAGCCATGGCAGTACAATAGCAGACACTATAACCACTGCAGTGCAGTACTGTATACAGCCAGGTGCTGATATTCCTTCCTTTTAGAGCCCACACAAGGCTTACCATGCCGGGTAACTGATCAACTACAGCTGCCTGCACAAGCCCAAGGCAAACAGAGAGAGAAATAGAAAGCAGAGGGAGACGACCGGCGACGAGGCTGGCCGCTCCTGTACTCACCAGCACTGGCAGAACACAGCAGAGACACCAAGAGCACAATCACCAGCGTCAGGATCTTCACATTCATTTCTGCACTCCCCTCTGGCTCTCCGCTAGTCACTCGCTGATATACTGTAGTGGTGTGTGTGTGTGTGTGTGTGTGTGTGTATGTGTGTGTGTGTGGATGGGAGAGAGAGAGAGAGTGAGAGAGTGTGAGAGAGAGAGAGAGAGGGGGGGGAGAGAGCAGCTGAGCGAGCAAGAAAGAGAGAGAGACTGTTTGCTCCCCTGTGTGAGAGAGAGAGAACAGTGAGTGTGTCAATTTGTGGGAATGTGTGTGTGTGGCTCCCTGACGGTGCCTGTGTGTTTGTCTAAATGCGTATTTGTATATCAATGTGTGACAGCGCCACTCCAAGACTGAAGGCACGTCTTTATCTGAGCTCTCCCACGGAGGTGTGTGTGTGTGTCTCTTCTTTTCTTCTGTCAGAGGAACGGCAGCGTGAGCCAAGTTCAGTGGAGCTGTGAATGTGCTGGAAGTCCGCTTGTAGGTCTGTCTGTGGACGTGCGTGTCCTCGTGTGTGTGTGGGTCTAGTTGGTCATGTGGCTTATGTATCACTGACTCTGTGGGTCACGGAAAAGCCCCCCTGCAACCTCCACCCTCCCCCCACCCCACCATCATACCACCCTCTCCACCCCTTTTCCACAAAACATGCAAGTGCACATGGCTGAGGAAGGAGAAGGAAAGAAGTAGCACAGGGAGGGAGGAAAGGGGGGGAGAAGGGAGGTGAAGGGTGGAGGGGGGTGGGGGGTGTATGCAGGTTTATGATAATACCCAAACAGATGCTCTTGTTGAAAACTCTTTGAATTGCACGCAGGGCATCTTGCCAGGAATCCAGGAATCAAAATACCAGCTTATTAGGAGAAGTAGATGAAAGAAGGGAAGGTGCGAGATGAGGTTCATGCTTTCCTGCTTTTGTGTCTACGCCAGCTGTATAGACCTTTCTTCCTCACACTATTCTTTACCCACAGTGGCGCTTGGCAGCCCCGTCTCGCTGAAGGTATGACTTAAATCATCCACGCCGTTTGAAGTTAGCGTCTGTGACACTGGGAGTAACCGCAGGAAAAAACTTATCAGACTCTGCCTGATCCCATCGCTCGCACTATTTGTTCTACTGCCCCTGAAGTCATTTGTTTTATTTTGTTCCACAGATTATATTCTTCCGATGAACAAAAGCCGCAAGAAAACCACCACCCCTCATGGCTGTAAAATAGAGCAACTTGTTTTTTTTCCTTTTTTTTTCATTTGTTTATCTCACAATAAACAGGAAAGGTTGCATTTCTTGCTGTGAATTGTGAGAACTGTAAGTGGGCACTGGAAGCGCGACAAGTTTTCTTATCGCGTTTAGACACAGAGCAACATCAATGCAACAAGAAGAAAATTGTTCGGGAAGGACCATAAATTTTGTATGTTTTAAACTGTGCATACAGAATATGTTAAAGAAACATTGAACTCCACCCTATTACGACATTTTATACTCCACCCAAGTGCAAAGAGTCAGATCTGGTCCAACAACCCTCAGTAGAACTAATAAATGTGAAGAAAACTAATTACCACAATGGTAAAATACACCCAAGTGAACTTATCATTAAATATAGGTGTTTTTATGAAATACTGATATGTCTTCAGTTCACTTTAGGCCCATATATCTGAGTCCCCAAAAGGCTGAAGTGACACATGATGAATGGACCACCTTTGGTCACAACCTCCAGACACAAACCCCCACTGCCACAGTCTTCCACACAAGCCCTTTTCTATGTGTTGTCACTAAACAGTCACTTTAGTGGTATAGACCTGAGAAGAGGGGCCCTGTGACCCTGGACTCCACAGCTCCAGCTTCACACAGCTTAGCCATTGTTTCCCAAAGGCCCCGGGTCCCAGAGGGGAACATGTCTGTGCCACCCACTTGAGATCCAACAACAAGAGCACCTTCCATTTTTACACGCAGCACTTGAAGCCTTCACTTCATGTGAAGCAATCCTCTCACCTCAGGTGTGGCCAAGCCCCCGGGGGCTAAAGATGCTTATCCAAGCCTGTCCTTTTTTTAGCTGAAAGATAATTCTCCCAAGTGCCTTTAAAAGAATCTGTTCACAGCATTTTCTCAAAGGTGCTCACTGATCACTGACAGAGAGCGTGACCAATTCTTTCCAATTGTACATAATGGGAGATAGCGGGGATTATAGCGCCATTACCAGCCCACTTAGTAGTAGGAGTAATTCAAAAATTCAATTTAGTTCAACGTTCAGGAATAATTTCAAAGCAATGTGGGATAACTGCCTCCAGAGTTATTTCAAATTAACAGTTAATGTGGCTATCACAAACTGACATTGAGGCAAATATCCACAATGTGCTGAATCCAGGTGCTACCCGTGATAATTTATGACTGCGGATTTACCAGTCATTAAAATGTCCTATGTATATGGATAAGAATGTGTGAGACATTGTAAAGTTGGCAGGAGGGGCTCAAACATTTGCACTCTATTAGCTTTAATTGTCTTAGCTTGAAGCAAAGCCTGCAATGAAAATATAACAGATGGTGTTTCCTCTGAGTGTATCGGTGGACTGTGTGCCATGACGTGAGTGTAAGCCAGTGGAGGATTGCCTTCATTACATCCAGGGATGTGGAGCGAGACCTGGCAGTGCCGCACGGGGCAACAACAATTCAGAGGGCAGCAATACAGCCGCGTACGCCTCAACACAGGAAACACTTGGTTGTTTACAGGAAGTGTTTGATGAAGGAATGCGGCGTATGTCTGGATTCGGACGCTGGTGACGACTTTTCCTGATTATTTTTAATAACAGGCAGACATTCCACAGATAAGTGTAACACACAGATGATGGAAAAGGCATCTTTGCATTTCCTCTACATTTTCTTTCCGAATATCAGTCAGACTGTGCCGCAGAGACTGTCAACAGGTGGCCTCTCAGCTGTGGCTAAATTAGTCCGCTGATCTCAGGGAAGATTTGCTGCATTATTTACTGTATTCACAATTAATGTGTTTCCTGTTTATCATCCGCGCCTATATAAAGCTCCTGATTTCTGAAATGCTAATGAAGTGCGCGGATGTTTGTTTGTATTGTTGTTTTGATGATTGAATGAACAGTGGCAGGCCGCTCGCGTTGCCGTTGTTATTGTTGTGCAAAAGTGAACGTTGCACTTCCGCATCCGCTTCCATCCATTTCCATCACGCGCGGCGCACCTTTTATTAAAATGGAAAACAAATCAAACCTCCATCAAGATAAGAGTCAACAGCTTGAGCGAATGCAGAGTGTCAATGTGAGATCAGGTCGCGGCTGCTAATTAGCTTCTCCGGAGAGAGCAGCAATGAGAGAAGAAAGTGTGACATCTTCATTAGTACATTTCAAAGTCTGTTTTTCTTTTTTTTTTATGAAGATATGAGAGAATCTGAGCTGAAGCTTAAACAAATGTGATACTTCCCTCAGGCGGGCTGTGCCTCGTATCATGAAATGTCAAGAATCAAGAGGCCTGGTGGATTAACTTATCTGCCTTTAATCGTGACATTATCAGCAGCACTGAAAATTCAGCCGAGAAATGTTCTGGGCTCGCCAAAGCCCCCTGGAAGATAGGGCAGAAATTTTCTGCCAGTCTGTGGTTCTCATTTTGTCGACTTGCCTCAGAGCAACCGCACACATACGCACATTTTCTGTAATTTCATACTTGCTTGAATAGGGTTCCTAGTAATCATTAAACGACTACAAAGAACTGCTGTTGCCCTGAAATACAGCAGTTAACAATTATCTTAAACAGTTTCTGCACAACACATTTTTTTCATGCTGATAACAAGGTGAATTATGAAGTTGCTGTCTATTTGGGAAGAAATTATGACAGACAGGAGGTCTGTTTTATCCCTTTAATTTGAACACCAGCTGGAATTTATCTGTGCTAATGTTGGACATGCTCGTGAACTGAGAACAGACACAAATGCTTGACATCATAGTGCAAAGAGGAAAGCAATTTTCAGTACAGTAATCATATAAATACAAATTAACTTCTCATCTTCCTCCCCTTCTTCTTTCTATTCGGCCAGATTCGCCCTCAGTGGTGTAATTTTAAATACAAAAATAACCAAATAGAAATGATTACATTTTTCATCATGAGCTTCCAAATCGTTTTCACTGCTGCGCTTTTCCTGAATCGACCAGATGAATTATCCCCCCGGACCATGTGCTGTGGTGTTGCGTGACTTTCATACAGTTGTCTCCATAATCAGTCCAGCATGGCTCATCAGTCTTTGGAAACAAAGCGGCCCGCACATCTGAGAAAGATGCGTCGCGAGATGACAATTCACTGTAACTGCCCAGATAAAAAGGCAACTTTTTACTTCCAGAGAGCTCTTTTCACCAGCAGTTTTATTAATCAACAACATCCTTGTCAGGTGACTTCCATCTTAGCAGATTAGTAGGCATGAAGGGCAGATTTTTATCCTGTGATGTTGCACCTGCAGTACAAGTGTTTTTTAAAAAATCTATTCATATGACAGAGAGGGTCTCCAAATCATGAAACGCTCTTGTATTTTATTGTACATTTGTCACTCCGGTTTGCAGCAAGGGCAGAATCACGCTCAAAGGGCAGGTACAAAACACGCTTCACACCCTCATAAGCCTGTCAAACACAGATTCCCCATAGATATTGTACAACAACAAATAAGGGAAGTCTTTTGAATCCGTCTGCGCTCTCTGCAGTCTAATCAGTAATAAAAATCTACTGGGGGGTTTCTCCAGGTGGCAGGTGAGACCAGCCCAGCTTCTGACATCACCTTCAAAGCTCTATGTCTCACTGCTAGTGTTGCATGCCTCTACAGTACTCGGAAACTTTCTTAGGTTTGACTTCTCACCTCTAACTTTGCGGTACTCGTTGATGTATATTGGTATGTGCTGCAGAGAAGGGAACTGATGGCGTTGCGCCAGCTTTTCACACGCTCCCATGCACATAAAAATACCAATCTTCTGGTCCCTGAGTGGACTATTCTTCAGGAGTGTTTTTTTTTCTCATCATTCAGAAGATATGATGATCATCCACCCCTCCTTTATTGTAACAGAGGATCAACACAGTCAAAACAAGCCAAATGAAGGAGGTGTTGTATCCGAAGTGGCTCTCTTCCCCTCTAATATTGTTGCAGTTATCAGAGGTTGAATCTGTCTGAACAGCGGCATGTAGTTTGGAAATGGCTGATTTGTTTCTTATGGACGCTGGTTTTTTTTAAGTGCTTGGGACCGAGCATGCTGCAGCTTGGTCGTGCTGACATACAGCGAGACAGAGAAATGTGACTTGACAGATGAGAGATAAGGAAATGTTTTCTGGGGGAGAAGACAGATTCTGAAAACAGACATGAGGTGTCTTTGAAAGCTCACAAAGCCTGAGTCTGAAGAGCTGAAGATCAACGTCTGCCGGAACAGAGCTCACTGAACCTTTCACTGAATTCACTAATTTCTTCCGCCTTGATACAAGTTGTGGGATGTTTTAAGGAGCAAGAGAAGTGCTCCTTTGAAAAGAGGTTCACAAGTGACTGTTTAGTGACAAAAACACAATTTTTTCAACTGTACAAGAAGAACCTGAACTCTTAAACCCCTTTTCTATAGAGGTAGTTTTCATTTGTATACCTCACCCGTTATATTTCTCCTGTTGGTCATTCTACGTGAGTATGTCGTCAATTTCTTCACACAGTAACTCCAAGACAAAACACACTCACACTCAGCTTCCACCTATAGAAAACACTATCTGATTACATTTTGGAGCACAGTGTTGCACAGCTTTGCATATTAATGGTGGAAATCTGATCTTCTTGAAAGGTTGGAGAAATTCTATATTTTTGTTAATGCCAACAAATCTTGTGAAAAGACCAAAGCGAGCAGTGCATCAGAACACAGAAGCTTTCCAAACTTCCCCAGCCTGTCACTGGCCCTCAGCCCCAAGCTTATTTGTTTCTACTGAAGTGAATCTTTTCTGTAATTTTTTTTAAAAAAAGGATCACAAATATATACACTCCTCTTTCTACTTTTTAGTAAACTTCACAAGTAAATAGATCATTTGTTAAGGACTATGTTCAGTGGCAGATTTATAGACATTTGGTGCACGGGTAATTTTTACAGCAGCAAGAGGGTGTAGGTGAGACTGATTCAAAACAGAGCCCATGATCATTATAATGAAGAAACCCTGGTGGCTTTGGAAAATGATGGAGGCCTATATCAGGCTTTGGCTACACAGGAAATAATCTTAATTATTGATGGTTTTTAGATGTCTTTACAATAAGAAAATATAGAATATCACCAGGTTTAAGATCTGGTCTCGCCAGCAATTATTATTTCTTATTAATTCTAATAGACTCTCCACTTCTTAAGTTTATATTGGTGTGAAGAAAATCTCCAATTGTTGATGTTGAATTGAACTTTTGTGATTTTTTTCTCATTAATTCTGGCAGGCCGTCTTGACAGTGCTGACCTTTTAGGGACTTAGTGGGTTCCCTTCCACTTTTTTGTGTAAGGATAATCCTGTTACCCAGCCACTTTCAGGTGTAGCCAGCCATCATTTCTTTTATAAATTAATATGCAGAATTCATCATAAACATACTCAACTCTAACTAATGCATAATACAGCTCAATTATTGGTACCATTAGTTTAATACATTATGCTCATTATGGTGGGACAGCAGTGCAAATGCTTATTGTTACTGTGCTACTATGATTGATTTTTTTCTTTTATTCATACTGGTAGACAGTGTAATGGTGTACGGTTTCTTTAGGTTGCGACTGTCTCTTTCAGTTGAACGTGAGCAAGTACAGAAAAGTGAGCATTACTTAAAGAACAAAGTGGAGAAACTCTGGCGATGTTTTGAAGTCACTGCTCTTTTGTGTCTTATCTATCTGTAAAATTTCTCTTTGATGCCTTGTCACCTTCCCCCCCATTATGAATTCTCTTTGCTCTTTCCGGGAAGAAAAACTCCACAATCCCTCATTTCAGACATTCTCCTTTTTATTTTTCCGATACGTGCAATCAAAGTAAATTATTCATGGTTTGCACAGACTATAAAGTTTAAGCAGATCTGGTAACTATTTCCCCAGCTGCTATTGTTATGAACAAAAAGAGGAAAAGGGCAAGAAAAGGCAACTTCATTAATGACACATTATGTTTTATGGTGCACTTGGAACTTCAAGTATCCTGAACATAATTTGTTTCTGTTTTATGTGAGCCACCCCGGTCCCCACCTGCCTTGGCTGGGGCAGATGAAGGGCATTTCTCAACATGAGCTTTGAGATCCATTAAACAAGCTTTTATACTTACCTCAATGAGACGCAGACGGAGAGCACCTGACAGTTGAATGAGAGCTCACATCCCTCAAATTCTTCTCTCTGCTATTTGGTTTGCTTACTTCACAAATAGTAGGACACACTATTTATGGGCAGCATCATCAAAGTCTACGTGCTGTTCAAAAAAAAAAAAGAAAAAGAAATACGGTTGTTTCTTTGTGCTGTGGCCATTTTAAAGAAGTTAAATACAACTGTGGAGAGTTTAAAGGAAGAAAAGAGACAAGAAAGACGGACAAAAGGGAACGATAGTCTGCCCTTTGTACTTTTGGCATGTTGGCAACACTTGATGAATGGACGTCTCTCAAGGAGCCACGTCTCCTCACAAGGAACGCCCGACCTCTCTCGGTTACGTAGCAACTAGAAGTTCGGTGGTAGGAATTGTATTTCACGTCATTTTTATCTATGAATGCACACGGCCATAAATCTAAAGCGGACGTGCGTGTTCCATTAAAGAAGAAGGATAACATTTTCTTAAGTCTTTCTCTTTTAACTCTCCGGCTCATGTTGGGGGTCAATTGAACAGTTCCTGCTATTTGGTTTCACTAACTGCCAGACATTATTTTTCTGGCATTAGATCCGACACAGCCCGACAAATGGCGAATGCCTCACTATAAACTCTTCCCACCAACCCACAAAACATGTGTACACACACACACACACACACACACAACCACTCTAGCAAATCAACACTGGGAGGCTGTAGTCCTTCACACACCAGAGCCGAGCATTTTAGTGCTGTGATGTCAACACGTAGCTACATACAGTTAACACTTTTTCGCTAAAACATTTGTTGAGGCTTTATTTTGAAAAGAAGGGTCTAAAATAAAGCCCACAAGTGCCTGCAGATAACTTGCACATTTTTTCAAATCACTGACTTTGATTCAGCTCCTTCAGGGGACCTTGGAAAGTAATTATGAGAAAATGTTTTGTGGTTGTTGCGCAACACATTTCAGCCTCCCCGCAGCTTTAGATTCCCTGTGTTTGGTTATTTTGTGCTACAGTAATCAAGCTCTCCACTCCAAACAGCTTAAAACCAACTTTTTAGGAGGTGAAGTCTGATAAGAAAAACTACAGATTAAAAAAAAGCATAAAGAATGTACCTTTTAAAAAGCACATTGAAGTTGTTTAGTTATATTTGGTGATTAGAGAGAATGAAAAGAAATCAGTACACTTTAAAAGTCTTCCTGTTTCTAAGTTGGTCATTTGGCTCTTTGATGTTATGAACTTATGAGCGTGAAACTGATGACCAGGCTGGAATTTGTACTTCCAGGAGTCGTGTCATGAATCTGGCTGCACTCTATGTTGGCGTCTGTCTCTCCTGCCTCAGGTTTCAGCTGTTGGAAACATTTATCATTCCCATCAAACCATTAAAGCACAGTATGAACTCAACAGACGAACCCAAAGACACCTACCTCACCGCCACGATCACAGTCATTTGGGTCTGCTGTCTGCTTGGCCAGCCTGGTATACCTAGAATTACGTCCACATTAGATGTTTCTGCACCCCACAATTTACGTTTAATGCCAGCGTTCAGTACCAATGCGGGAAGCAGTTTACACCATATGTAGTGAGGTGGAAAGTAACGAGGTAGAAGTTGTGGTGGTGGGTGGGCGTGTGGCATGTCTGACGTCTGGATAAAAAAACGATTTTGTCTTTACAGACTAACTTTGGGGGATTTGCACTTGATTATCTAAGGTCAGATAATGCGGGACTCAAAAATGAACAAAATATAATAAAAATGAACTATTTTAAAACTTGTAGACATTGTTTTCTGTATGTCCAAAGCAATTCATTCAGGGTTTGTTTTGAATGTTCTGTTTAGGTAAGAGAGGAGATAATATGATGATAAAAGAAATTCACTGTCATAGTTGGGAACTAAACAGAGCAGAAGACAAGTCACCCGCCCAAAAAAACGCCACTTACAGTACATGAAATTATTCCTACCACCTGTGTCCCAACTGTGTTTAGTCAAACTTTGCATATTGCATCTGTTTATGTTGAAGTATTGTGCTCGCTCCAGAAGAAACTGCCATGCTGCAACCCCACATGTTGCTTTGAAATGTTATGCACATTAAGTAAACACTCACATTTGTAGTTTTTTCCCGTCAGTGCTTCTCTTGTAAAAGACAAACAAACCCACCAAAAAATGCTGAAATAATTAGGATAATTGCGATACGATCCCTCTTTTGTTTGCCCTCATTCTGTAAGTTGTGTCTTTTGTTTGTCTCTCAGTGGTTCGGTATCTGCATGTCTGGATTTCAGCCGCAGCACCGAACCTTTCTGACAGCTCTGTCTGAGCTATCGAACGCTCTACAGAGGAGGGAAAACAGCGGATGATGCTTGGTGGGCTGAGGTGTCCAACATGGCAGCACATTCCCCTCTCTGATCACCGCTCCAACTGGTTTGAACGAGAGCAGACAGTTGCCCTCCTTGCCCTGATGTGTTTGTGATCAAATGAGTGGTCGGGCCCCTCGGTTCTCACTCATTATCTGGACACTGAGCCTGCTCTGCGCTGTGGGAGGCTTTTCACCTCAGATAAGGCCGGTATGCTCCATGTTTGGTGTCACTTTAAAGCATACAGTGCAATGGGAGTGATGCTGCTTTGGTTTGAAAACATATTTGTGAAGAAAAGCTAAAGATTTGGGGGATACAAGTTATTTCTAATGAGTGGAGATCAATATTAAAGAGAAAACGCTTTGTGAGCAAAATGATTAGAGGCATCATCATTTATGGAAAAATGTCCCTATCCGATATCATTCAAGTGTGTGAAATAAGCTCTATTTTCTGTTTTTTGCGACACGTTTTCAATCCATATAAAGTCGTTTTCACACTCTGCCTCCCTTGGCAGCAGTTGCAGTGTGCCTCTGTGGGTTGCTGGAACGGTTGTTTGTTGCACATGAAAGAAATGGGTCTGAGCTGCTTTCTGCAGATGTTTACTCGCCGTGGCACCGCTTCAGCAAAAGTACAAGAGAGACTGCTCTCTCTGCGGTTGGCAGTTTGTGAATTAATTGATTTATCTGGTTTTGGGAAGATTGCACACGGCACATATTTGGAGCAATCAAATCAGCAATTATGTGGTTTCAGATTTCATGTTTGCGCCCAGCTGTGACAAGCTCAACTGTCCTCAGAGAAGTCTGGCTGGATTAAATGTCTGTTGAAAAAGGCTGATTGCCTGGCATCATAACCAAATTTAATGCAAAGCAATCATTCATTGACACTACAGAAACACATTATTATTGAAATATAGTGGAATCTTCCAGGTATTGAAATTCACATCTTTCATCAGTCTGTGACAATGTCATTTCCTGGATCTTTGGCAATTAAGTAGAAAAATTGTTTTCTCAACTCTCCTGGAGTCAAGAATGTACACATAAGTCCAAAACAGTGAAACACCAGGGAGGACCAAATCAACAGAGTAGCAGGAGATGTAATATATTCTGTATTGGATTACATGTAGGACAGATGCTGTATATTTTCTCTATTGTGCAACATGTGTAGTTCTTCCTTAAAAATATTCAGACACATGACAGCTTGCTGAGAAGATATTACGAAATATGATACCTCTTTTCTGGTGGGAAGACTTGGAGTTTAATATACATAATGTCTAAAATAATCTGTTGATTTGTACCTCCAGTGCCATGGGGCAATTTTTCTGATGATCAGGTGCCTATTTAGTATCCTATCCTATGCTAAGTGGTGATCCAATCAACGTACCTGCCAACTGCAGAGAGTAGTAGTAATGCAAATGTGTGAAGCATGACCAAGAAAGAAAAAGGAGGGTGAAACATGATCATGTACGTAACAGGGCTGGATTTGGCCTTCCAGCTAACTAGGGTACTATAAATAAAAAGTTCTCAGTTGGCCAAAAAATTCCCTATAGACAACCATTATTAAAGAGACATCTGTAAAACTGTGGACATGACAGTCAACTCTTCTTTGTTCTTTGTATTATTAATATTTAAACCCTTGAACCGTTGGACTGAAAGCACATTGGAAAGCCCTTCAGACAAATGGGCCATTTTTGGGTTACTGGACCTTCTGACTATTGGTATGCTGGAACAATGGGATGACGCTATCGAAGATCCATGAACATGAGTTAGTTAGGCAATGCTTTGTGAGGTCTCCAGGATACACACAGTACATACAGCACAAACATAACTGTGTTTGTTTATAACAAAACTCTACAGGCAAGGTCCACCTGAGTCTTTAAATTAAATTTAAAGCTTTACTTTTTAAACAATTTATTAGGTTTTTTTTAGTTTCACCTCTTCGACTTAAAGGTACACTGTGGTGTTTTTAATCACTAGTGGTCCTGTGCTATCCCACTGATCGGCATTTGCCAAGAAAAGCAGCAATATGTCTGGAAAGTTGGTGGAGAAAAATACTGCAGGATAGAAACAATGTGTTTTTTATATTTATTTTATAGAAGTAAAGATAATGCAATTTTTTTTGGCTTCAAGGATATATTTTGTTTTGGTGAGATATAGTATATGTAAATGTGTTACAACAAAACTCTGTGGAGTACTTTTAATGTAACACTAAAAATATTGATGATCGATGTGTATATTCATAGGTATTTTATTGCATTTACATTCACCGCATCCACCTTCTTTAATGCTCTAGCAGGTATGGCATCACATGCATCAGCCCAAGGGCAAACAACGATGGGGGTGGGTGGACTCAACTTTGGTGTGGGCCATCTGTGTGCTATTTAGTCCAGTCCCAGCAGTCATGGCTGCTTAATTCAAAAACTGTCAGAGAGTGTCATTAGGTGCAGCCATTTAAAAGCTTCAGATTTCATTAGCCACAGGAAGGGCCACATTACCCTCAGGATTAATGTCAGGTTTCGCGGTTCAATGCTACCAGCAGTGGACTGCATTAATGTGACTGGGTTGACCCTCTTGTTTAAATACACCCCAACTCATTAAGCATTATGTAGACCAAGAGCAGCCCTTAAATAGCCCGTGAATTATGGACATTTTGTACAAGCAACATTCTTTTTACACCTCAAAAATCTTAAAAATCGCCCACCACTTCCTGCACAGGCTAAGATTCAATCACAGAGCACTAAATCTTCAGCTGAAGGGAGTTATCTGCCAGTCCACAGCCAAATGTTTTGTTTATACTCTTTAAGGCAGCATTGCTCCCAGTGTTGCATCATCGTGGCTGTTTCATAACAAGTTGTGCTCCGCAGTGTCTTGATGATGCGGGGTGGGTGGCGTGCGTTGTAGAGGTGGCACCGTACTGAACATGCCAGGAACTGTCCTGTCAGGGAGCCCGAGCCACGAGCTCACTATCTCGAGGAAGACACAGAGAGCTGAGTCACCACGTAGTGAGACGCCCAGAAAACCATAACTCACCGATATGAGCCGAGTCATCACTCTCCCTGTTTTAATTAGGCAACGTGGGCCCTTCAGCAGCCAATCATCTCATCTGCTTCCTTCCCTCTGATGACTACAGACCGGGAGCTGTGTTAGTTGGACGGTGAAAGCGTCTTGAATTTCAGCAGATCGATTGCATTTTCTTGCAGGAGGTTTAGATATCACATTTAACCTCCCTTGCTTAATAACGAACATGAAACTGTCAGCGCCAGTGAAGCAAACAAGACTTAATCGAGCAACGTGCGGCGTTCTCTGCAGTTTTGCTACATCATGTTGACATCTTTCCAAGGCAGTCTGTACTCCTGAGGGGGGGCGGTACTGTTTGTTGGGTGGGTGGGGGTGTGGGTGGGGGGGTCACGGAGCCTCTGTGTTTCATCACTTGCCCATTCATCACAATGTCACCCAAGTGCCTGCGTGTCAGGACTCTCAGCGTGCGTTACCAGGTGTGAGAGGGGTCTGAATTTTTGGGGGCTCTTAATCAGGAAATGATCGCAACCAGCCATGATTCATGGTGTGGTCTGGTTGTCACACTATATATGTTGTAGTCCAGAAGCAGCATCTTAAGGTTGAAAGTTATACTCCCTCTCCTGAGAGCCATACCTGCTCCGATGGGATCTGTGGAGGCCTGAGCTCACTTTACAGAGTTTTGACAGATCTCAAGAGCCAGAACAATATAAATGTTTGAAACGCAGTTTGGACTCAATTCCCTTTCATCTTTTTTTCCTTCACACAAAATCTGCAGACTGTTTTCTGTGTCAGCCAGAGGGGGTTAGACCTTTGTGGAGGAGCTGCAGCAGCACTGCCATACCGCTGACTTGGCAGCGAATCCATTTTTTGCAATTAACACTTTGTTTATGCTCTCACTTTGGTGCCCGATGGGCTCTGAGGTAAGCACATAATCTTTAAAGTGGGAAGGGGCATCACCGTTTAATGCCTTTTATTACTCAAGTGCAGCTCAGTCAATATCTCTGTCAAAGCAGAGGATGTCAGACAAATATTTTAAATATATTCCAGGCTTAATGTCAACCATAGACTGTTACCGCTGAAACCAGCAGGATATTTAGCTCATTTGTTCTGTCACATTTGATGTAGTTTTCATTCGTAATGTGGAGTTTTAACATCCTCATATGCAACCAAAGATTTTCTGCTTTGAAGATAATGATCACTCAATGGTTTCTGTCTCATTGGGTTTCTGAAGCATATTTATTCAGGGTTTACCTCAGGAAATTGGTCACCGGAGGTGCTAAGAGCTCTCATCAGTTTCGGTATTTTCAATAAAACTGTATTGGAGCATGTCCTTGTAAATAAATCAGCACATGGCTTCAGTTACCGGGAGGGGATCGGTCCAGTTAGAGATAGCATTAACTGGTAGCCTTACATTGACTTGAATATTTGAGCACATCTCCCACTTCACCACTGGCATATTTTGTGATTTATAATTTTGTGTTTTAAAGACTGCAGATGCAATGTAAAGATTTCAGGCAGCGTTTTTAACTCTCTTACTCTTGGATCAGTTGTCAGATATTGGTTCATCTTTACATCTGTGGTGCTGTGATTAATTACCACGAAGTGAACATACAATGCGACTGATCAATCCAATTTTCACCAATGTGGTAACTGGTAATACTTTTTGTACCAGTGCATAATTACAGAACTACTTTATTCCATAAGTTTACGTCTTGCTCCTTCTACCTGTATCAGTGTATTGGTTTGTACTGTGTTATTGAGACAAAAATTACACTGTAAACTGGGATGAATTACCCTGTATGTTATGGGTACCTCCAATATGACAAATGGTCTAGTTTGCTCTAGATGACATATCTCATTTAGCGTATTTTCATGAGAAATGCAGCTAATACTCCAGTCACAAGACCCCACAGCTTATATTTTGAGACTCCTGTGTTGATACAAACATTTAAACAATCAATACAAAGTTGTCCTTTTAAAAAAAAAGTTTCGATAGAACAGCAGGGAAAGAAGTTGTGTTGCAAATGATTGTGTACTGTTCTTTCATGTACTTTGAGTGTGTAACTGCTGATAGACTGGGAAAAGACAATGTTGTGAATGAAAGGAAAGGACCTTGACCCACTTTAAACAACAAAGCCGTGCCGTGGGAAATGAATGAAGGATAATTTAAAATAGAGGTGAGATGAAAGAAATACACCCAAAAACGAACAATGCTGGTATTTTTCTTACATCTGCCTATCTGAAGGCGTTGCCAACAAGTAGCGTACTGTTCACTATGGTGGAAAAATCCTAATGATGACTACACTTAAGTGTGAAGAGCTTATTGAGTTTTCCCTAGGAAGCCTCCCCAGTGCATCGTTTGGAGCTGTGCTGTAGGCAGTCACTGCAGAGACTCCAATTACTGACCAAGTCCCACTTGGCTGGCTTCTAACTGTGACCAGTAAATTAGAAAGAGAGCAAGAGAGAACAGGGGGAAGGAGAGAAAGGCACGAAAGTTTTGGTTGCAGTGCGATACTGGCATACAGGAAGCCAGAAAAGACAAACGTCAAGCAGAGTTTAACAAGTGCAGTGCCTGAGTGGAGGGAGAGATAGGCAGCTCTTTGTTCATGAGTTGGACACACTCCAAACGCCTGCTTCATAGGATGCTCTTCGATAATCCAGCAGTGAGCGGCTGATTTATGACCTGCATTAATGTTCTGACTGAACTTCCTGAACAGAATCTTTAACTATAACCAAACTGCCTGGAGAGGGGAAAAAAAAATAACAAACATGAATGTCATTTTCTGGAAAGCACGGAAAAGGTGTGAGTAACACCAGTGGCATTATAATCAGACTTTTACGAAGAAATTTGTTGTGTTGTGTTTGTTTTGGCTGTTGTATTTTAAATGACAAGTGTAGAAAGAATGAATGGAGGTCAGTGTAAGATTTCACTCATGGTGTACGTGCAGATAAGTGCATGGTGTGGTTCTTGGCCAAAAGTGAGGAGCTGGTGTGGTAATACTTCCCGTCTTTGAAACGCTTCATATGTTTGCAACATGTAGAAGTCACAGTGTTGTGGCTCTGCATTAAGCCACAGTTGTGATGAAAAATGGGGTAAAAAATGATTCAGCGCCTCCAAACAAAACCAATTATCCCGAGGTTCACGGGCCAAGAGCAGCTGCCTGTTGTAAAAGAAAACAGAGGACTGTCCTCGTTTTTTTCAGTGTGTGTCACTGAGCACTTTCAAGGGATCCCAGGCACTTTCAGCCCATAACTTATTTCTGCTCTTCTACTGTTTTGACGTGATATCGTGTTTCCCAAGACAGGGGCTCGTACGCTCGGGACGGGAGATGGATAAGAGTGGATGTGCCGCGTTTGACATTGAAGTAAGATTTCTCTGTTCCCTGCAAGCAGACACACATTAAACAAGTGGGAGATCAGGGAAGCAGAAAGGCAGATGAGAGGTAGATGTGCGTGCGTGTGCTTCCACATGGGGCTTAAGAGGCAGAGAGGACAGCTGCTTCACTCATCACTACTTTGCTGTGTCCTGGGCTTTAAAAAAATCCCAAGGGAGACATTGTTTCTACTGGACATAACTGCTTAAAAATGGACAACAGGATTTTCTAAAGTAGCTCAAGGTGTTTTCTATTTTTGAACCATAATGGTGTAATTACCACCAAGTATTAGCTCCTTGAGGAAGATTATGGTTTGTGTTATTGGGCTATATAATTATGATGGGCCTAACATTAGACTGAAAATAGAATAAGCATAGTTACGTTTCTTCTCATTTGTCTAAGAAATCTGCACAAAAATATAAATTATTTATAGAAATATTTCATATATAGTTACTGCGTTACAAGCTTTCCATTCTCACAAAGTACATATGCAGTTTACGCTGATATTGGTGGCAGATTTATGATGTTGTTGGGCGATTAACGTCGGCTGAGGTCACTTGATTGTAAACTTCCCAAGATCCAATAAAGAGCAGGACAGAGTTGCAAATATTTTCCTTTGATAGCATCCAGGATGGCTACTGTTTCCTCTGTGGATGTCCTTGTTGTGAACGGGTCTTTTTTCCAACATAACCTGTAACGCCACAAAATAATTTGTTAGCTAATTAGTCTAATTAGGTCTAATTGGTCTTTGTCTCAGCTCAGACATGCTAACATTTGTAGGTTATATTACTGAGATACTACAGGCCCTTACACAACAATTCAACACTTTCAACGCACAGAAATCCAGAGTTTACAGGCTGCCAAGCCTAGTTATAGTCGCTCAGCTATGATTGGACAAACACTATTTGTGGTTCAGATTTAGCAAATTGTCACTTACAGTCTTATAACACAAAAATATATAATTATTGTCTGCAACTTGTTGTAAATAGGCAGATGCTTTAATAAGAAGCACATGATTTCAAAGCTGTAATTATTACAGGATAAATAAAATGATGTATAAACGCCATAATGGATATTTTGCCTGGGGAATGTAAGCAGCTCATAATGTTACATACACATTTCAGCTATTATCTCTGTCACTGGAATTCATGTTTGATTAATCAGCAGGTAAAGTTTCATGTAAGCAAAATCTCAAAAAAGGAGAGTTAGACTGAGCTGTCTGTGGGAAGGATGACGTATTTTTTCCTGTTCGGACTGGATTCTTGCTTATCTTTACTCAGTCTACATTCGCACTTTGCACAATGCGAGAGCTGTAGTTTTTCACTCCCACATGATTTGGTGACACTTTGATGAATTTTTTGTCATCTCACAGGTCTGTTTCTCTCTCCTTAAAAGGTTCAAACTGGTGTTTACCTTTTCTGTTGTAGAGGAGTCTACAATTCCCATCTTTTATCCTGGGAATGATGAGTTAGGAGGAGCATCTTTGCTTTTATGAGGTTGAAGGAGTAGAGTAAATTGAGATATTTTTCTGGATGTCTGCAGCTTGGAGATGACATTCTTGTTGCATGCCAGGTGTGTGTTGAGAATATACTGCAGACACTTAAAAGAAAAATCTCTCCAGGCTTTGGAAGTCAGTGCCAGATTTGAGGAGACACTGCAGGTAAAGCAGAAGATTTGACTGACCTGTTGAGGTTACGCTGTCTGTTGTCAGTGCACCTCTCCTAGTGATGAAAACATCCTATTGGCTCCTCACGCATGGCTAACTCAGACCCATCACAACAACTCTGTCTCTCTGGGTCTGCCAGACACTGTGTGTATGTGTGTGTTGGTGTGTGTGAGATGGCGTGTCAGACGAGGGAGTGATGGACTAGAAGTGACATACGACCCCTAAAGCAGCCAAGGATTAATGACTTCAATAGGTGAGCCCCTGTAGAAGGATGTGGACGGGTAATAAGGACTTCCACCAACCACGGTGGATCTATCCATCTGTCCTTCCGGATCCATGCTCTCCTGCAGCTGGAGTTTCCAGATGTGGAGCCACCTGTGGAAAAAGGGACACTGGTTTCCTGCTACAGAGACAGAGAGGATCCCTCCAAAAAAAAAAAACGAAAGAAAGAAAAAACTTAAACCCCCTTATGTTTTGTGCACAGGGAACAACATTCTTGAGTCAAGGGCACCTTTGGTGGTCTAAGTTGGAGATGGTTTTCAGGTGAGGACGGCTTCACCGGTGGCGTGACAGTTTACACAGAAACTGGGGAGGCGAGCTATATAAGAGACTGCAGGGACTCCAGTCAAGGTCCAGAGGAAAATGAAAACATGGAAAATGTCACCGGGGTATTCTGACATTTTGCACTTTAAGCGAGTCTGAAAAGGTTCAAACACCAACAACTGAGAAGTGAAAGCGGCAGCTCTGAATATGAGTCACCTGCATGAGAAGACATGTTATAGAGGTTTTCACTCCTTATAGCCTGTCTACTTCAGAAGTGTTAATATCAAGAATCAAGAATCTTTATTGTGTCATGTTTTCACATAATGAATTTTCACTTTATGTTGTTCATTTATGTCTGCCTGTGTGTGTGTGTGTGTGTGTGTGTGGGGGGTTATTCAAAGTGTGTGTGTGGTGTGTGTGTTTATGTGGGGAGGTCTGTCTAGATTTTTATGTTTTATGGACCTCCTGTAGATTTTTATGATAGCCACTCTGACCTCCTTGGTCTTGCTGGTGTTCAGAACAAGGTTTTATTGTTGTTTGAGCACTTTATAGTCTGAGTAAGGTGTGTTTGAACAGATGTTATCAAGTCTGTGTGTGTGTGTGTGTGTGTGTGTGTGTGTGTGTGGTGGTTAGTCTCTCTGGTAGATTTTTGTGCTTATGACATCCACTTTTATGGGTCTCCGTGTGTCCACTGACCTGTGTCAGAACAAGTCTGTGCTGTGTGTGTGTCCACTCTGACCTCCTTGGTCTTGTTGGTGCTGAAGGTTTGAACATCATTGTCCTCTCTGATATGATGGTGGTCTCATCATTGTCCGATATGATGGTGGTGTCGTCTACAAACTTTACGATCGTGTTTGTCAGCAGCAACTTTCTATAATCCACGTGCATTTCAAACAGTATCTGTTTCATTGACCAGGATTTGAACACACACAAGGAATTTGCCTGATGTTGTTACATCGTTCTTACAGTATGTACACAGATGTGTGTGTGTTGGTGTTTGTGTGTATGTACATATAAATCAAAAACCCGAATGCTTACAACATTCAGTAAAAATATCATGAATATTATGAATATTAAACTGACAAGTAGTGAAATATTCAGTTAGATTCTTTGTCTCAGCTGTTTGTTTTTTTTTGTTTTGGTTTTTTTTTTTTTTTTTTAGATTAAAAAAAAAAAGTCAGCCGGAGCAGAGACTTCATGGCGTCATAATGACGTCACTGAAGGCAAACCCCTACGGTTGACTTGATATCGCTTCTTGAGCGTGATCTGGTGACATCATCAGTCAACAGCAGCATAAAGTCAAATCCAAACTAAATAAGTTAAGTGAAGTTACAAGAATGACAATCACAGCAGCTCCTGTCATCAGCAGCACACTTAAGAGGAATTTTACAACCTGAGTGTTGCCAGTAATATTTTATTTCAACTGGAATAAAATTATGTTAGTGGGTGATGAGTGTTCTTTGTGTTTTGTCTGGTTTTAACCAAAAGTAGAATGAGGGAGTTTTGGAAAATCCCTCATTTCATAATGTGAATCTTTGCTTCCTCACTACGTGTACAGTATCTATCTATAAATCAGAGGTTTTATCAACAATACTTTTCAGCATTTTTTTGTGGTGCATATAAAAGATCAGTTCAGCCAAAGTACAAAACTAAAAATGTCCCTACTTTTTCATAGTGGTACTGACTCATGCAGATAGTTTTTGTTTTATCTGCTGAGGTTTTCAGTTTTCTGCCATCAACCTAATGCAATAAAAAGAGGAATTTAGTCAGTGCTGCTCAAAGCTCTGAAAAACGACATTTGAAAAAAAAAGTCAAAAGCAGTGAACTTTTTGACCTTATTGCTTGTCAAAACAGCCTTAACTTAAAGTCCACTTACTGGATTGTTGGCTTAAGCAACTTTGCTGAACTGTTAGGACGTTGCATCAGTGTCATGGAGATTAATCTCCATGACAGACCAGAGATATCCATCAGAGATATCCATCCCAGTTTACAGATTCAACCTTTGGTTCAGTTTTGACTGAAAATACATACCATTGTTGTGTGTGTACAGATTATCACCAACAATTCAGGAATGCTTACATTCATTTTACCTCCAAATAAAATGTTTTAGATAAACTGTCAGCTCCTTTACAATCAACATGATCTTCTTTAGTGCGATGATCCCAAATTTTAAGAATAACTTTTGTGAGAACTAAAGGATAAAAATGATGGACAGAATTACAAAAATATGACCCCAGTAGTGATTAACTGAAATCATCCCTTAATGGATCTGTTTGCTGTATATTGAGGCTTTCCTTAAAGTTGGTTTCTAGGACAACACCCTGTCACTTTCTTCTTCAGACTGCTCTGTGTTTACCTCTGTGGCCTCAGAGAGAAATCACAGATGAAAGTGCTGTCATCGGACATCAAGAGGACCACGAGGCAAAACACCTGCTGTCACCATCTCCCACTCTCAAAACCAGCATGAACGCACAAGGTCAAATAGCAGCACTTCACGTCCCAACCCATTAGATTTTCAGATGCTCCGCTTTTCACCAAGATCAAATCACTTCCTGCCAACCAGATTAGAAGTGCTGGTGGGGGGGTAAGGAGAGGGCTCGTGGGCTGATATTAAAAAGGACCCATGCTGCTGACAAGTCTTTGAACAGGAGCAAGCTACACATTCAGGAGAGAGATTGTTCCCCGAACCTGCTCTGATGGAAATCTGACTGAGGAATTGTCCTTGTGACTTCAGTGAAAGTTTGTGTTGCCTCCCCTTGTTGTTTAAATGGTGTGCACATTAGCCGGCATATCTGAAGTCATTTTAACACTTTGGTCCTCTACTTAATGTCAAAATTTCTTCCTCACAAGTAATAACTACCCAAAATATAATCACACTAAGAAAATGAGCTACTCTGCAGTTTAAATAAAGACCTTGGCTGTTGTTGACTACTGAATTTTTAACATTAAGCATAAATTGGGAAGCATAGTTTTGCTGGTTTAGATTTAGAGAGGGCTGGTTTGTGCTGACCACATTTTTATGAATGATTTGATACTCAACTGAAAATTGGCGAATCAGAACTTGGATATGAAGGTTAATCTAAGAGCCTATGAAGATAAATTGAATTTTTTCTGTTTAGGGAACTCAGGCTGTATTTTATTATTATATTATTATTATTCTCTGAGCTTTTTGAAAACAGCTGTCCACTCTGGCTGGTGAGAGCCGATTAACTAAAATGTAAATTTGCTGATCGTAAAACCAAAACAATGAGCTGAAAGATGTTAAAATGCACCATAAAACTGAAAGCCAAGTTATGATTATCTGTGGGTTCCTCACTAAGATCCCTTTCACATTACATAATCATTTCATTCCCTGTTAACATAAAAAATATTTGTTAGTGCAGCCTTAAGGAAAAATATCATTGCCTTTGTTTTGAACAATCAAATGTAATCAGGTGGTAACATTGTTAACCTTTCATAGCAATATTACAAATCCTACACATACATTAAGATATTGTTGATAATAATCCAATACATAACACATAGAAATACATTTTATCATATGACTTGGAATAAATTTCCCACCATTTGCTATTATGTTGGACAACTTTACTCTGAACTTCATAATCAAATGTCAGCTTTGCACTGATGTAAGGAGGCTTATTTTGTTATAAATCAGTATTAAAACATTATGTTCTTAATCTTTCTCTAATCCAGAGTATTTCAGCATTTCCACTTTGATATCCAAGGACCAACTGATCCCTCTTAACTGGTTAATTTTCTAATTGTTTAAATCCAGACACACAATGTAAAGAGACTTGTCTTATTGGAGAGCTCACGTGTGGACTAGCTCACTGGTCATCTGCCCTGTTGTCCTAAACCCAAAACAACGCCCACCCATCAGACCCGCCTGGGCCACTTAAACAACCTCGAGCAAACAGACTCATTGTAAAATGGAAGCGTATGTTTAGTTAATGTGGCTCAGCTGTCCAGTCAGTTTCACTCATGTATATCTCCTAATCTGGTGGTGGCTCTGCGAGGATAAGGGGGGGATTTCAGAGGCGATACAAACAGACAGATAGCAAAGTGTGTGGCAGAGGCCTGGCCCAGGATGTCAGTGTTCAGGGTGGGTGACAGTGTTATTCCCTGCCATCTGTTTCTCAGGCGGCGGTCCAGCAGCGCTATGTTGAATGCACAGGCATGAGGGAGTAAGGAGCAGCCCACCACGCCACACTATTGGCATTGCAGCATTTCATATTAACCTAGCAGAGTGGCTGCCCCCCCGGGCCTGTTTGTAGGGGCGAGATGGGTTCAGTTTAGGCTACACACAGATATATAAAAAAAGCTCTCGTACACTCAGACTGCCCATCTGTCTATCGTCTGTCTGTTTTTCATGTCTGTGGCACTCTGTCAGCTCAAAGAAAAAGGACTGGCACAATAATGGCCACATTGCTGAGCTATAAAGTTACAGAAGACTGAAGAGGGAGATTATTGAATTAGTGCAAGTAAAACTGTTTGTTTTCTCCGTACATTTCAGCTTAAAACTGTCGCTCCGTGTGAATTTCCCATGAAAAGTCGCTTCTGCTCTCTTTTATGAAGACAAACAGAACATAAGCGGTGTCAGTGTTTGGTGACATGGCAAACGCCGTAAATGGCATATCATTTTCTGTTTGGGTATGTTACCCAAACAACAAAGGAATGTTATGAGAGCAGTGGGGTCTCATCGCTCAACCTTTTATGAGAAGAACTCACAAAGGCCTGAATCACTCTTCCTCTCTGTCTCTGCTGTCACCCTCAGGAAAAGTGAGCATGCCGTAAATCACCGTGGCAGCTCTGTGTTTTGAAGCAGCAGACTGCCCGTAGCCAGTGTCATTTTATAGGTTGTTATTTTACTCCATGTTGTAGGCAGAGCGGCTCTGAAATCATGTTGCTTTCAATGCCGATGTGTTTGCTTGTGAAGTGGTGAACCAAAGTAGGGATGAATGGAGGGACATCCACAAGAGGACGGCCCAAAGTTCGCGGGGGAACCTCAATCCAACCTTTGTCCAGAATCTGAACCTCAAGGAATTCAGCTAATTCTTTTAGTATGGAAAGTGGAGGCTTTATTGCATTCTTTGAGGACGTGAACCTGAACGTATACGTGTTAGCTTGCATTAACATGTGCGCTTTATATACAAAGAATTACTTTGTGTGAGGGCCCATGGGAGAGGTTTAGAGGGAAAACCATAGAGGGGTTTGGTTTGGACCATTCCTGCACAGATCTGGGCCATGTTCTGCGTGTCAAAGTGCAATGATAAAGAAACGGAAACAGCTCCAGAGACTTATATCGGCTTTCTCTATTTCTCTCACATGTGCATGTTAAGCTTTTCTGTTTGATTCTGTCCCAAAACATTTAGACACCAAGGTGATGCGTCATATCTGAGTTCATGCTTGCATGCATAAGTCTGCACAAATCCCAAAACAGGCGGTTCATAAGCTCCGGAGAGAGAGCTGGATTATTTCTCCCTGATGCCCTTTGTTTGAAGAAAAAGGTGTTGACTGACAGCTGAGCTCCTGGACCCTACTCAGCCAGGGTTCAATGCGGATGCCTGGCTAATGAGGTTGACTACAGGGATTATAATCAGACAGGGAATATTAGCGTTCTCATGTGTCAGTCAAGATAGCAAAACCTCCTAGTGTTGCAATGTCAAAGTGAACTTTTCAGCTTCCGACTGGTTCATATTTACCATACAACAACACAGAGCCATGTCACAGCATCCCCAGGGCGGCTTTAAGACGCCTCAAGCCTGACAGTTAATGGTAGAAGGAGTTATGGTGGGAAATCTCACCATGGGTTCCCGGCGGACACTGAGGGCACTCCAAAAAGTACAAATTATCTCCTGTCGACTTTTTTTGGCAGTAAAAGGTGGTGATTTTAACCTCAGAGTATTTAACCTCACAATAATCATTCAGCGAAAGGTAGACTTCAAGCTGGGGCTGCATCCCCACCTCGCACTGAAATATATTAATGGGCATCAACATTTGACCCTTTCCAACCTCCCCACTCTGGCCATTTTAAAGAGCAAACCAGAGAAAGAGATGAGAGATGGAAAGAAAAACATTTGGGGAAAAAAAAAAGCACCAACTCACGAGTGCGATGCGACATATGGAAGCCATCACAGGCCTGGACTCCCATCTGTGTCGGCAGTCGTGGCCTGCTGGCACCCACTAGTCACTGCGCAGGATGGGAATAATCCAGGACAGAGGAATTGCGATAAGAGGAGTTTGAATCCCTAGAGGACAAGATTTCAGCGTTGGGGGATGGGAGGGATGGGCTGTGAGTGGAGGGTGTTATTGTGAGGTGCAAAAGCTCACTGCTGTTTGCAGAAAACAGGTGCCCGACAGCTCAGTGGGGTTCAGCTGGGTTTAGCAGGGCTCAGTTTCTCATGTTTCTGCCTGCAACAAATACCCTACACACGCCTGAAACTGCAGCACTCCAACTTCCTTGTTTTACATCAGCCTGTAACAAACTATAAATGTAAGTGACACATTCCTTCGCCATGGAATTTAAACAGTTTGTAGTGCGAAGCAAACGCGCACTTCCTGCCCTGCAGTGGCCAAGATACATTTGATTTATTTCTGTTTGATTTCTGTTTGGATTGCAGCGGCATTTTTTTGGCAAACATAACAAAGTGGAAAAAGACTAAATGAAAGGTGTAATTGGAAAGGGAAATTGGCTCCTCATCTTAATTTACATGTTTGCATTGTTGAATTCGCCTAAAGGAGCGAATTTAAAGTGTGTTATTGTAAGGCTCAGAGTTGAACGGAGAGGTAATTTAGGAGTCTCCTGACCACATCCATTCAAGCTTCATATCCTGGTTCACTGCAGATCTAATCAGCAAGTTGAATGATATTCTCTCCCTCCAGTCATGTTCTATTTTATTCTCGCTCTAAAAATGGCATCACATGCAAACAACAGGAGCTCTTTAATCAATCGTGGTAAGATAAAACTTTATGCACGACTGGAACAATTTAGGCAGCAGAGAATATTTGATTAAGCATCAGCAAATGTTGTTTTGAGGTTTTGTGAATCCTCTTGACCCGAGCCTCTTCTTCTTTGCCAGACCTCACTAACTGGCACAGTCCAAGTTTTTTGGTCAGTGAAAAATTTATTGTAAAGCAGTAAATTTTTTATCACTCCTTTTCAGAGGACCCCTGATGGTAGGCTGTGGAGCTGTATCAATCTGAGAGTAAATGCCCCTCAGCTTTTTCATGGGCATGCATCTCCACACAAACACTCACACACACAAAAACAGTGAATTCAGACAAGGAACTACAAAGACCACCACTGAAACTTATCTTTGATTTGAATTTCTAGCAACAGAATAAATGCAACATCTGATCTTGTATGACAGTGCGGTCAGGTCTCTTGGGTGCTCCAGCCTCTACAGCTCAGCGCTGCCCCGAGGCCAAAGGGCAGGACCTTTCAGATTTAACACCTCGCAGACACGAACACCTGGGATTTATTAGCCATCGAGCCTGTGTGGCTGCATGCAGACAAAGAGTCTTGGCCTTTGTCTGGAACAGAGCAGAAAAAGTTGTAACTTTCAGCCTGGTTCCTTTTATTCTTCTTTACCTGCGTTTCATCTGCCTCCCTGCTGCTCTTCCATCTTCAGCGGTCTCGTGGGGAGCAGGGGGAGTCTTTTCAAGCTTGACTAATGTGGTTCAGATAGCGTGCAGGATGATGATGGGGGAGCACCTCGATCTGGGCCATACCTTGTTTGTTATGGTGGCTTTACCTTGGCCGATTCTACTCTCCTTTTTCACTCCTCACCGCTGCTGCGCTTCAGCGACTCAGTCAAACGAAAGAACAGCTGCCTGACCTCTTTCAACCTGGTTGCTGTGGTCAGGAGCCTCAGGACAGAGTGTCACGCTGAGGCCATCTCCAACAGGATGTAGGCCTCGTCATCACTGCGGTCAACACTTGCCTCATCTCCCGGCCGCTCGCTGTAATCTAGCGTGTCTCTTATCAGAAGGAAGTATTTCTGCAGGAGATATTGTTGTGTTTTGTTTGTTGTTTTTAAACATATTCATTTCCTCCATTGCAAACAATAAGACAACATCCTCGGACGGGGAGGGGGAGCGTGCCAGCGCCGTGTGGAGCTGGAGGTGACACAGCATGCTGTGGTACAGTAATGGAGTCATCCATCAACAGGCCCCATTAAAACACCTTGACAAGCCAGCTGAGGCCAGTCCAGTGGCCATGGTGACCAGTCTGAAGTTTGATGTTTGCTCTCAAACAGTGGCTGCAAAAATACTCAGTAAAGACAACACTGCTGACATGGATCTGTTCATTTTTTTACAGTGTTTATTAGTGTGTTAGTGTTTGGATTTGCTTAATTAATAATCTGCTCATGCAGTGACAGTATGAGCATGTGAAGCGTAAAGTAAATTATCCTGTGAGTTGAGGGCTTGCAGAATTTCATTTTGTGTGTTTACATACACAAAAATTACTACACTACCAAGAGTTAGCTGTTAATTCACTGTCACAGATGTAGTCAGACGACTAAGATCAGCTTTGCTTTGTTACAAACTCACAGATTTTCAGTTTACAGAATAGTGTTTGTTATTAAATGAATTTAGCTGGCCTTTTTTATGCAATTATTTCTGTCCACAGTCATTTTCAGGGCAGACAGAAATAAAGACAATGAATGGAAAAGTGTCTTGGCAGAATGAAGATGACAAGTTTCTCCTGATCGCTCCAAACATGACTCAAATGATGTTTTCTGATCTTCCGCTTCTGTTAGTCTGGTTAAGTTCTAGCAGCTAAATGTTTAAAAGTTAATGAGTGAGAGATCCCGGTAATGTTTGTCATGATCTTTAGAGGAGACCAATGCTGATTGTTGGCTATATCTTTCACTGACCTTATCTCTTTAGCAGTATAACAACATCACATTACTTCTACTTTTGGTACGAGATGTTATTCACATGAGAAACAAATTTCATTTATTAACCAGTGCAGTCTATCCAAAATAAATATTGAGAATCAGTCTGTGTATTTGTCCAGTTCAGACAAATTCATTTAGTTAAAGAATCGTTGCATCTGATAAAAAAAGATATTAGTTTAGTTTTTATTTACAGCCTGGCAGGTCAACAATCATGTATCTTAAAAGAGATATAAAATCATGAATTAAGTGATTATATTTTAATAACTCACATGCGTTGTTGGCCAAAATTTTTTTTTCCCTGTCCTTGTTGCTGTTTTAAAAGCTTCGTCATTTGTTCCCTGCACTTTAAGCCCTCTGCAAATTCACTCAAGCTGAGATAGAGCAATTATGTGCAATTTCAGCTCTTAAGCCCATCTCCAGCAATCACCATGGAGATATTTAAAATGTGGTTCGAGTCAGACGGCAGACGCAGAAAGTGGTAATATGTTCCCTTTTCTGCTGACCGCTCTTTGTTCTCTTGAGGGTTTATTTATAAACAAACACATTCTTCCTCAAATCCTTTTCACTGATTTAAATGAATTTTTCACCACACAGACAAATTGAGAAACAGTTACGACCGGATGGCTTTAAATTATTGCATTGTCTGTTTGGGACAAACATCGAATCCCCAAAGCCCTGTGGAGGGGTGTTATTCCTCCAGTTTTCAGTTCTTATTTGTATTTCAGAGCCCGGCTGAAAAAGTCCCGGCGAGCCCCCAGTGTGTAAACTATCTTTGACCAGTGATCAGGATCCTATTCAGAGGACCGTATCTCCCCCATCTGCCGCATGTCGACAGGCATCCTCCTGCATTCCAGCCCTTTTGTTTGCAGAGGTAGGGGAAGGACATTAATGAGTCTTCCATTGACTTTACATCCTTGGAAAGTCCGCCTTGGCCTCACACCTGCTGCCTATAAGCCGCTGGAATCTCTGCTTCATCACTACTGAGGATGTGCTCCCTGGAAAATATGCGGGCCGCTCAAGGCCTCTCAAGGTAGCGCAGCATGCATCGAGGAAACAATGAAGAATGTCAACCTGGACATCGCCTCCACATCCACCAGCACGGCCAAGAATGCAGCCATTGTTTAATGAAAACCGGCTCTTCATCACTGATATTGAGCACCTGTAGACTTAATATACTTTTGAGCTCCATTGTGTTGTTGTTTGGACTGGCCTGTGGAGGCAAAGATGAAGAGGCTGTTGTGTAATGACAAAGGTCTGATGGATTGTCGTTGTTTATTAACACAATGAAAAATGATGTGCCGGTAATGTCTGCCAATACAAACATTCGATCAGCTGTGATAAGCAGATTGAGATCTGGACAGTGGCTAAAAAAACAAATGCGCATGAAAACACATAACCCTCCATGCCACGATTGCTTGTTTTTACACTTACAGCGTGTTAACCTGTGAGCTTCAGAGGTGCTGTTGGGTGGATTTAGTCACCTTTGGACAGAGCATCTCTTTCCAGACTTTATGCTAAGCTATGCTAACCAGCTGCTGGCTGTAGCATCATACTTGCAGTACAGACGAGAGAGTGGTGTTTTTCATCTGTCTTCATCATAAGATGTAGTTTCTTCCTGAATGCAGCTGGCCTCTTCAGCAAGGCCACTGGTCCCCACTAACGCTGGCTGTTATGCCCCCACCCTCTGCATGTTATTTCTGTTAAGTCTGCACACTTTAATCAATGCATTACAATAACGCACATCCTTTGGACTTTTCATATTTCAGATATTCTTTAAACTTAATACTGCGGACTTTTGCACATCCATAGCATTTTTTTGGCACGCAATCTATCTGTCTTTTATTTACGTCGCAGTCCTGTTGTACAAGTTGTCTTCACCTTCATCTTTATTCATTTTTATTTTATATCATTTTATTCCTAATATTCTATTGTCTGTTTGCATTTAATTTATGCTTCTGACTTGCTGTACTTGCTTTGACCCTTTCTTATATTTTTCTACCAACTGTGTTTACTGTTATGCAACAACTTTCCAAGACAAGTTCCTTGTATTTGAAAATGACATGGTGATAAATCTAATGCCTATTCTGGCTCTGATCATTTCAAACTATTGCTTTAAATGAGTGAGTGTGCAATACACGAAAAGCTACAGAGTAAGTGATGCTGATAGTTGCTGTGAAGGAACTGAGCTAATGTAGTGGAATACAAAGAGATGTAAGCCCAAGTGATTGATGAGCATACAGCTTTATATTCAATGTTTTTGTTTTCAGCTGTTTTTTCTGAAGCCATTATCCAAATCTTAACCCCAACCGAAGATTTTCGCTCCATAAATTCAATTCAAAGGTAGTTGTCTAGCTAATCATAACTAAAGTTGGTGGAGAAAAGCTAAGTTCAAAGGTACTTAGTAATAATTCAGAGCTCTCAGTCTTCATGATACAGGATATTGTTCCCAAAGGCCAAGATTTAACTTCTGTGCACAGATAATTGACGTTGTTTTGCATGCTTTAAGAAAAATGTTCTATTGCCCGTTCATAAAGTTGAGAAAAAAGATTAAGATAAAAAAAAAAATTAAAAAAAAGAGATTTTAAGAGATATTCTTATATTGACATTTTTTACATTACAATGTTTTGGTTCATGACACAAATCAAAACTTGCATTAAATGTCTGAACATGTTTTTTGGTCACTGCTGCATTTGACAGAGACGTGGTTAAAAAAATGTGGACTGAGGCTGTTGACAGTCAAACACCTAAACAAACTGCTTGTATCAGAGCGTCTCAGGCAGAGCTACAGTGCAGTTTCTGCCCTGTCAGTATGCGTTTTAGCATCCGTGACGATAAAAGCCAGATGATACCAACTGTATTTGACTTTGATATTTGATGGCACCTTTCCTGAGCAGCACATCACAGCAAGTATTTTATATTATCCGTAAAAGCTACGACTGTACATCTGATCATCACTGTTACTGATCTACTTTGTCCCAGTGGAACTAGCTTAGAAAACATGAAACAGACTCGATTGAAGTAATGGTAAGCCTTAAATCTCAAGCTATCAGCACTTAAATCTGTCAAAAATGTTATTTAATGTGACAAATGTACAGGACTATTCCAATGCACGCTCCCACTCCAATGTATAAAAAATTGCAGTATGGCTTAAATGTCTGTAACAGCCCCATAGACACCTGTGTGCGCTGTATTTCTGGAACCGCTTTATGTTACGAGCCCTAATAGACACATAAGACTCTGTTTGACAACTCAAGGAGGAGACCGTTGCCTGAAAACAGTGCCCTCTCATAGACAGACGGAAATATGTGTTTTTACCACATACATAAGACGGACATGGTCGACTTTTTATAGTCCTGGCTTAATCAAAATAAAACGGTATCACTTTCTATGAGAACATGCCGTCCCTTCAGTTTGACCTGTCCTGTCTGCAAAATGGCAAACACGCACTCCCTGCGCAAAGATCATGTCACGCACTGCAGGCCATCACCAAAATTGCTGAAAGGTTAGACATACAATCAGGAAATTCTCCATGATGAGTTGAAGCAGCCCAGCGGGAGCTCAGATTCCCCGCTGTTACACCGTGTCATGCCTTTCCCTTTCCTCTGTGACCCCCAAACCCAGTAGGTGCCACACTGCTGCGCCGCGCTGAAGACCTGGAGGATCTCAGAGGGGCCTCTGGTAGATTTACGAGCACCACGCCTTTGTTTAGCCAAGGCGTCCTGCTTATTTTTGCTTCAGTGTTAGAGACTACAGGTTGAGATAATGAATCAGGGACTCGGTTTATGGATCCACGGGGAGCTGCTCCTTGCCGCTCACCTGGTTTGACCATTTTGTTCAGTTACAGTCGTTGTTTTAATTTCTTTTTAGCTTACAGAGAATGATAAGGCTCAAATACCTTAAATTATTATACTGAATGTGCTGTAGTTATTGACAAACTGCATAATTTAGTACTTTGGTAGTGTTGTGGTAAAATATTCGAATACAAATATCATCACCATAATAACATCACCTCTAGATTTATTCATGCATGGATTTTGAGCATGTTAGCATTCTGATGTTAGCATTTAACTCAAATTAACACTGTGCACAGCCTCCCAGATGTCTGGCACGGCTGTACACTCTCTTTGTCTTGATTCACTTGTTAAAAGCAAGCTGCCAAATTTGAAAGCTGGCTCGATTTTGCTCTTCTCATTGGGATGCTGATGATTTGTTCGGTCACAGATGAGTAAAGATTTGATTGATCTGAGTGATTTTCCTGAACTTGAGACTGACCTGAGCCTGAAGCTTCACACAACATAATGGCTTTATTCAATCAACAGAATTGCACCAGATAATTTATTATATATGTATTACTCTCCTTTGTGTGCTTGGATACACAATTACATGTTGCCAAATTGAGTGTTAATACATGCACATGCTATATATACACTGAAGCAATTGCACTGCTTATATCCATCAGGGAAAGTCAGCTATGTTTAATCAAAAGCATGTTGAAAATGCAGCACAGCCTGTACAACAATGCCTCAATGCACCATTATATCTGCCTATTTTTCACCTCAACCTCTGAAATCCTGTTGCTGCAGCATCAGGGAAATGTATCATGACCATAATGCCTTCCCTGTTCTTCCTTTGTCAACGATATATTAAATGACATGCTTGGTTTGTCAGACTGTCAGGTGCTGGCAGTTTTAAAAAGGCTAAAATAACATTTGCTTGCAGTGATGAAGCCTGGAAATGGGGGCTGGTTTAATCACTTTAAATTGTAGATAAGGGTGCAGTGAAAGGTGTAGCTCAGTAATAACACAGCACAAATGTGCTATAAATAGCATTTGTCATCAGAGCTGGGAGAAGAAGGTGCTTGAGCTAACAGGCAGACTGGATGATATGTCGACTGAGGTCAGCGTGTGCGTGCCGAATGCAGCGGCTCCATTTTTCCATTGGTCACTGCTGACACCCATAAAAGTCCTGCACATGACAGGGCTGCAGCAGCAAGGTCTCATCGCCCAGAGGTTTGTTTTTATTCTCCTTCCAAGAGCAGCTTTAAAGTCAGTGCCTCGAGCTAAACTTGTCACATAAATTGTATTGTTCTCTCAGACTGAAGTGACAAGTTTAGCCAATTCAAAATGTCCTTTTTGATTTTAGTTTTTAGTAGTGCACAGTATATAGCTTCCAGTGTCAGATTTGTGGATGGTGGAACGATTTATAGATTTATAGCATTCCCATTCATATTAAACACCCAACGCATGAATATCTTTGTTCTTTTTTGGTGTTTTCTTTCCCTACAAAACAGTGACTCATCGCTAATATTAAGATTTCATATTCTGAGGTGTCACAGAGCTTGTCTCTAAGTTTCCTCATTATCTTTCTCTTTTTACATGGCAGTTTCCATGGAGGATAATGATGACTTTTCACATTATAAGAAGAAAAAAAAAAAAGAATTTACAGTGTTTTTCTCCACTGCTTTCCAAATATGCCGTATCTGCATCAAAAAAAGCGGCTCATGGGCTTAAAGCTCCCTGTGACAGCAGCCTCAGCTCTGTTTCAGTGTTAGCCGGAGCACAGCTTAACCCCCAAACAGTGCGGGCCAACTTGACTGGCCGAGTTTGACATGCAGTCCTCCCTTTGTAATGGAGGTCAGGGCCTGCTATGGTGGAGCAGTTTACAAGGGGAGGAGGACTTTGTGGGGACAAGACAAAAGCTGCTGCAACTGAGATGTGGCTTTTTTTCTCTCTGCTGCTGTCTGTTCGCAGTAGTGCAGAGGCCTTATTCTGAAGGGTCAGGAGGTCAAGTCAGGCACAGCGCTAATCCCTTCACAAGCTTATTATGAGTTCCTGAATGTGTGGACACGAGCTGTGCAGCACTTAAAGTCATAAGTGGAACCAAAGCTCTTGATATACTCTCATTGTTTCAGCCATATGTGACATTTGAAGGACCCTTATTTCTATTCCCTTTCCTTTATTTATATAGTTTGGTTAAGCAAAGTTCTTTGTATTTGATCCTCTACATGAACTTAAATATCAATTATATCTGCTGGTATTATTAGTACAGAGAGTCCAAGAGTCTACAAAAGATGAATTCTAATAAATTTGGTGCAACTTTAGTTGCATTTTTCTCAAGTGACACCATCAAATTAAAGTTATTCAGTGAAGTATCTCAGCGTCTAATTAATGGACTGTCACCACGTTTTGTACAGATATACAGACTGACTTTGATCATTCTCTGGCTTTTCCTCTAGCACTATCATCAGGTCAAAATTTGTCAAAATGAATGACATTGCCATCCGCCTCAGTTGTATGTTGTCACTGTAAGTGCAAATGAGCATATTTTAGCATGCTAACATATTGAACTAAGATGGAGTACCCTTATATCTTCCGAACATCACCACATAAGCATGACCATTGGATACATTTTAGAATAACATTTAGTAGACTCTTGGTCTTGTTGGTCAACCAATTACCACGCGACTCATTCATAAAAACATTTATCTACCTATCGATCGATTGATAGATATATATTTTTTAGGAAAAAGTTGGTAATTTAGAATCAAGATGATGTTGACCAAAAGTGTGTTAAAATATGATGTTGACTGGACCAAAACAATGAGCTGAAAGATGATCCATTGTTATTCTAAAAAACATTAATTATAGCGGTTATAAGCATAAGAATTGTGGCTCATTAACCTGGAAGTCAGCAAATGCTTTCAATGATTTCTCATTAGATTTTTCCTCATTTCCTTCCAATCCGCTGTCTCTAATTTACTTAAAACTTATCCATGATTAAGGATTAGTGGAAAAGAAGGAGAATATCCAATTCTAATCAAGCTGCAGGAATTGAGCCATGTAATGTCTGTGAGTAGCACACGTGTTTGTGTATGATGATTTGATCATCCGCGGAGATTAGTGAGCACAATGGCATTCCTCCACATACAGTAACATCCTATGCAATTAAAATGGAGCAAATTCCAAAGTGCAATTAATGATACCAATTATAGATATTTCTGTACAAACAAGCTGACACAATGACAGATTCACTGACTCACACACACACGCATACATCCACACACACACACAGGATATCCTAAAGTAAGGAAACACTGTGTGTCAATAGGAAACAACACAGCGTGAGCTGGAGTGTGTCCCGTGTCCCTGAAGGCACCGTGCACTTGAACCAGGTGCCTTCCTTTGTGTATTTTCCTGTTTACTGACTCGCCTGCCTTTTTGTTTGGGTGTTTTCTTTAAATCAATATCTTCCTGTGGACTATGTAGCTCTCGTCTGACTTCACTGCTCTTTTTTGGCCACCAGACGTCATTAAGAGGTCTCAGAATATCAGCCGAGGGAAGTCTAATGGAGTCCAGTGTGCACCGCATTGTTTTGAAATCATGCTGGTTTGGGCTTTAGCTATTTCTGGAAGCCCAGAGCTGCCTCCTGTACATCAACTGTATTCAACTACAAGAAGTCGTTATTTTCCACCTACGCCTTCAATGCCAAATAAAACAATGCCATTTCCAAGGACTTCCTTTAAGTATGCATTTATTTCCTCTCTCCGGAGTGACTATTTTTTTCAGTGGCTCAAACACTGTAATGTTTCTCAAACTGTTGTGTGAAATATTTAAACATCACAACACATATACCACGTTTTCATATGTGGGTTTTTAGAATTATTGATATATTTCATGTTTTATTCTGACAAACGAATTATGTGAGAATGTCAGTCTGTCGTTTTGTAAAGACTCTTAAGGATCTTCTTTTTTAGTCAAATGTCTGAATAACTATTGAATAATTATTAGATGGATTACTATGACATTTTTCAATGTCACATTAATGTCCCTCACAGGATGAATTGTAATAGTTTTGGTGATCCCCTAACTTTTTATCCAGTGCCATCATCAGGTTAAAAATAGTTCTGCAACACTGCAGTAAAGTAAGGACATTCCTAACTTCCTTAAATTTAGCTGCACTTTGTGTTTACTGCTAACTTTTAACAAAGATGGTAAACATGGTAAAACATTTTTCCTGCTGCTCAGCCTCGTAACGCTCATGAGCATATTATCATGCTGTGTAAGGACTCAACTTTTAGTCCACTTTCACTCTTTCACTCACTCTCTTTCACTTTTTTCACTTAACCTTTGTGTGAAAAGACACAGCCCCCTCTTTCTCATACATATAGGGTCGGGCATGTTTCTGGTGTATTCCTTTTGTATTACTACCATTTGCTGGCAATAGTTGCATCAAAAGATAAGAAACTTGCCATCCTGATAACTTTCCTGGGTTGCGAAATTCTGCCTTAGAGCTTTATAAACCAGTATCTGAGAAGCCTTCAAATTCACAAATATGTTACTGGGTTTCCTGAATCATATTTTATATCTCCAGTACCTGAAATAACAGGCCCCAACGACCTCTCCATTATTTTAACACAGTGTTGTTTTTGGTCTCAGTGCTTGCTCAGTCTTGTCCCGATGTGTCCACTCTTTGTCTTCAGTGTAACACTCAGATTGTGTGTCAGATTTGAGAGAACACCGAATCCAAATATTCAGACTCCTCGTGGCATTCTCGAGCTGAAGTTGTGTTCTCACTCAGATTTGGTTCTGTCACACTCAGTATCTGAGTCACTGATTGGGCCTTCTTAGTGTGACCTTTGTTTTTGTTATCAGACACACCGTAGACCCCAGACTGCACGAATCACATGGTCTCGCACAAATACACACAACTCTGTCTGTGTTTGCTTACACACCCCAAATCTTTGCCGCTTTCATCCCGACCCAAGACAAACACTCTGATAACAAAGGATTAGTCGGACTTGTTCAGAACTGCTCCGCTGACTCTTAACATATCATACATTCACACCAGCCTTTATCAGGCTTTTATCAACTGAATTCTGCTACTCTAACACTCATCTACTGTACGCTTCACCCCCTCGCCTGCAACAAGTCGGGTTATTCCCTCAGAGGTTTGGTATTTGACAACAAGTCTCCCTGGTGAGGGTCCAGAGCCCCGCAGTATTGGAACAAGACCCCGTCACCTCACACCAAGCACACACTGTTATCATCCTGCACTCTGCCGAACATGCCAGCACCTCACCAGCTGCTCTTGAATCAGCCAGTGTTTTTTAGCCTCCCAGAGTGGCAGCAGTCTGTGCCCTTCACAAAAGCAAGCCATTAGCTTGGTTCAAAAAAGTAGAGAAAAACAACCGCAGGAGAGAAACAGCTCAAAAGTTTGCCGTTACTTATTGAGTGGCGCTGGTAATTATACTCTGACCTCAGTTTCAGTCAAACCAAAATTGATCTCATTTCCCAAAATCAGCCTCTGAATGTGGGCATGATTACTGTCAAATAAAGCTAAAATATAAACCATGAGATTTGCCACAGAACAAGCCTTAGACTGAGATGGTGTATGTGGTCAATATTCCTTTGATATTTCATCGCTGACACTGTGCTGTTAGTAGGCAGCGATTTTTGAGGTTATTCCAGGCTTGATTTAGCTTTTCAAGGTTATATCAGGCTTCAGGGATTTGAGGTGGTTTCCCCAAATGAAACGCTTTGAAGTTATTAATTCTTTTCTCGGAAGCTCTTAAAGGATCGTGGATTCCTTTACCAAATACCTTCTGACATATTACACCACCATGCTTCTTCTCAGCAGTACAGTATTTACACAGTAGGTATTCACGAGGGCCTACGGTCAGTGGAAAGTGGCAGATTGCATGTGATGGTCTTGTTAAGGAACATAACTCAACCGTGCCCCAAAGTTCTGCAAATTGCCTTCACCATGCTATCTTATAGCCTAAAAGTCGATTACATTATTGAAGACAGACTTGAGGAATTGCAGACTCCGGCCGTTTGTTCCCAAGAGCCCCACACGCTGCTGTACTGTAAAACGCGATACCTCTTCATTAATCCTGCTGATTGGAGCGCAGCCCAGTAGGATGTTTGCAGTTTGAGAGCTGACGGCACAGCTGAAGTTTGTGTGTGTGTGTGTGTGTGTGTGTGTGTGTGTGTGCACGCTCATATGCACACATCTGTTTAACTGTGAGCAAGCGGGCATGTGCATTTACATCTAAACATGTGTGTGTATCTGCACATCGTAAGTGAAGCATTGGTGCCTCGGGACTCAAACCCCTCCACGTCTGGGTGTGTGTGTGTGTGTGTGATTTGAGCTGCAAAGGAGAAGTCTTGCATCCATCTCAACTGACAGCCCCCGACCTTCCAGTAATCCCAGTATTTCTCACTATCTCACTGCCCATTACCTCACACATACATACACATACTCAGGGACAGCAGGCATGTGACCTGCCGCAAGCTTCAAAGGCAGCAAGCTCATTCATCTGCGGCTGAATCGGCAGGCAATCGCAATCAGGACTCCATCATCAGCTACTGCCCAAAATCTGTTGTCATTCTAGCTGCATTCCTGCTTTAAAGTTCGGAGTCCTCCTGTCCGTCTCATATCATCTTTCATTTGTCTTCAATTGCTGGAGAAATGAGAGACTCCGCTGTGATCACATTTCCTTTTTATTAGCCATGCCAGCGGCGTAGCTCAAGGGATGGCAATGTTGGTTCGTCTTTCAGCCAGTCTACCACTTTGTTTCTAAACCACTAAATATCTCAGCAAATATTGAAGGATTGCTGTGATGTTTTATACCGCTATTCATGGTGCTCAGAGGATAAAGCCTTGTGATTTCCCTAAGACCCTGACTTTTATCTTTGTACCACTAACAAGTGAAAGTATTCAATTTATGAGTGAGATATTTTAGTATCTACAGCTTGGAGTGGCATGTTTATATGTTGCTTATAAATGTTCATTACAGGGGTTATAGTAAAGTCTTAATGATAATCTCTTAAATCTGAGCTGTACTTTGTCTTTAATCCTCAGTAGCAGATGCCAGCATACTCACATTTTAAGCTAAAATAGTGAATTTGGTAAACGTTATATCTGCTAAATACAAGCATTTTGTCATTGTGAGTATTTTAGCATGCTAACTTCTGCTCTCAGCACAAAGCACAGCCTCCCAGAGATGTTCGGGTGGCTCTATATTCTTGCTCATCTTCTGTAAATGTCATGATCACTGTAGCTTATATTCAGAAACTTCTCCTGAACGTGGTACATGGTGCTGCAATGAAAACGTCAGCACATTATACCAAGCAGATTTTTACAGAAGCTATAACTCTCCTGGCTGTTGCTACTGCAGAAAGGTGTTACTCCTATTCTATATGTGAATCTGCAAAACCTTTGTCTCCCAACAGCGTCTGATTTACCGGCTGTTATCGTCTGCTTCCTCTATCTCTCTGAACAATCTGGTTTCACTTGGACTCCCAGCACTATTTAAGAGCACTTTATCATCACAATGAGAAGAGGAGATATTCCTCCCTGCCAAAGCACCCCAAATTATGTATTGTGTCGTAAAGAAAAAGAGGGAAGATCTATTTTATATGGCCGGTGCTGAAATCTTCTAATTTCTTCAAGATGTTGGGATCCTTTATGGCACAGATGAAAAGATGTAAAATGTTTCCAAATGCAGCATGCAGCATATCTGCGATCAGTGTTAATCGCAAGTGAAATCTGATGAAAAAAACATACTGTGCTATGTGTAAAATTTCATGTAGAAGCACTAGAATGGCAGAGGTAATTATTCATCAAAATAGATTTGTAATGTTAAAAATATTCTTAAGAAGTCTGGGTTATTGGGGATATTTATAGTACAATCGAAGAATAGGTATCCAGAATCCAGAATCCATAACATTTCAGGTTAACCTGAAACTTTATGTTAACGCTCTGTGTGATAACTACAGGCTTTTGAAGACAAATACAAATGCATTTTTCCCTATTCCTCTGTAACTAATCTGTTTAACTGCAGACTTCAGACTTTAGATGTCACTCAGCTATCACCACCTCAGCTCTGCTAAACTTTATAATTGTTTTTCTAGCTCGAATCTTCAGTTTTGGTTCAGTCTCACTGCCCTCATGAGAACAACCCTTTTGGTCACAACAAGAAGCCGTTCTCAATGAAAAAGCTCTGATGAACTCACTGTACACAACCTGCCGACACCTCACAGCGCAGTTAGCAACTAGCTGGTGAATATTTTGCAGCATCTGACTTTTAAAGAGTCAGCAGTTTCCCTCAGGAGTTGATGGAGACCAAAATAGAGCAAGAATTTGACTTTCATTCATTTGGTAGTCCTAAACATGCCTCCAAATAAATAATTATGTTTTCCAGTGTCTGTTGGATGTGCAAATAAACTATTGTTTGGTTACATACAATTTCTATTATGTCAGTGTTTTGTTAATAATGTCTTTCCTCTGCTGTTTCTTTGTTCGTTCTTCTTTTATGTTTCCTTGTGTAACTACACCTCCTAGAGGGGTCACTGTGGAATAATGAACAAATCTCAGCGTCTAAATAGCGCCAGTATGTACCAGTTTGTGATATAAAAATAACACTCCCAGCCTTTTCAAGCAAATATGAAGTTAGAAAATCCACCCTGAGTTGTTTGGAAATATTTATCTGTCATGTAGCTGTAATCTAGGGGAAGTGGCAAGATTTGTAATCAGCTTCTCCGGACCTCTGCAGTGGCACAGCAAACAAAGGCAGCTCGAAGATTGGAAGTGAGTGACCCCAACATGGCCAGTTGTTGTTTACTTTATACAGAGGCTGACAGCGGCATACAGGACTGCACTGTGTATACGTGACTGAAGTCACAAAACCCTCGATGCTACTGCCTAACAGCACAGGACTGCAACTAATTAACAGTTTTTTTTCCACTGCATATTTATGGCCGTTCTCTTTCTCAGTTCGTCTTCAAGTTTCCTCATTATCTTTCACTCTACACAACCTTTTGTCCCTCTGTAGACCACATTAGGAGGACTAGTAGGGCTCTGGAGGCTGGTGTTCACTGTCTGCAGCAGTTTAACTGATTTATACCCGGTTAACAACCCCACAAATCCACAACAACCATTATGGTCACTTTAAAAATATCATCCAGTCTTCTGAGATATAGGAGAATGTGCATCACAGCCGCAATACATCCCAACAATCCCTGAGCTGCAGGGGGAACACCCATGTTGTATTCCCTGTTTACTGTCCTCTCATCCTTCATGTTCCTCGAATCATTCAAACACGGCTGCACAAGTCATTAAATGGTTTACAGTGCTCCGTGTTTGATATTTGTTGACATAAATGACAGAAAGCACAAACAAATTTCTGAATCCATCAGTGACAAAACCCCCCAAAACGATTCCTCTACTGTAAGAGCTCACTGACGCAATTATTTCACGTTGATTTGATTATTAACTCTTGTTCAGCACAGATGTGACACTGGTTCACAGCCAGCCTGGTTTTCAGAGAGCATTCATGTTCGGCCACAGTGCCCTGCCTTCCCCTCTGCCTGAGCTCCTCTGACTCACACACTGAACACTGTTGCCAGGGCTACCATTTATTAATACTGGTCCATAACTTTGAGCTTCATCGCCAGGCTACAGCGGGGCCAATGGCTGACACAGGCACTGTCACACTCGCACACACACTCAAACATACATTCATGCGAGCGCACACACACATGCACACTGTTTTGTGTCCAGTTGGTGCCTGAGAATGAGAGCACCTATAATGGAGTGAGGTTTCTGAAGAACAGGGTGTTCACTGAGACTGAGAAGAGAATTGGACGTGGAATATGTTGGACATTAGCGACCCCTTGTGGTCAGATTTGTCTGTCCCTGTCAGGTTCAACACTTTGAATATCCTGTGTCTTACATCCACACCACATGCTTACTCTAATCAGGTTTTAAATCTAGTGTTTAGACAAGTTTAAACAAGTAAAGATGAACAACAACGAGATAAACAAAATCCTGATTAGTTACTGAGGAATGAGTGACCTGATAATTCCTGATAAGTAGTTCCTGAATAAGTATGACCAGAGGATGATAGTGATAGTGAGTGGAGAACAGACAATTCATTTATCATTATGCAATAATCGGTTTGCAAACATACTGACCACTTTTTTCATTTGATCTCTGAATCAGCGGGCACAAAACTTTGTTCTTTTGCTCAAGTAAAGTGTTCCATCAGTAAATCCTTGTTATTTCATGATCAACTTTCTATTACTTATTCCTTTTTTATTTGTATGTTTTTTACAGATTAGTTCAAATTGAGTATCTTAATAATAACCCAGAGACAGCACAATTCACAAAAAACAACACATGTATATTCATATTCACAGCTATATGTTTTATTCTGTAGGATGTGAGTGTGAAATATTCCAAAGAAAAAATTATTAAAGGCTCTAAACAAGGCAACGAAAAGTCTTTGTTTTCTCTGTGTAGAGTGATGCAAGAAATATCAGTGGAGCACTTGCACCCCCAGCTGGTCTCTTGGTGTCACTAAATGCAGAAACTGTTTGCTGTCTATGTAAAGCAAGTGTTCTCACACTTTTTATATCAAAGACCTCATAAAGTGTTTGCACTGTGGACAACAGAGCCTTTTTATTACCTAGTTGTATTTCAGTGGTGACGGACATCTCATAATAAAATAATTCTCATCCTCACTTGGAATTGATTTATTAAATGAAAACAGAGATTAACTGATGTTTGCTATCTGACCTCTCAAGCCTCTACAACACAAAGATTGAGTACTAACACACTGAACTTCCCTCTGGGTGAAGTCAGAGTCTTATGATGTTTGTCGTGAGCAGAAGCAGAAGCATTACAGCAGAACTGCAAATACTTTTTTCAGCATATTGAACTGATCAAACTGACAGCTTATTATTTAATACTCATTTTTTTCTTTTTTCTTTTTTTCTATTTCACACTTATTGTTCTTGCACAATTTGAAGGAGCTAACAGACTCAGATTTCACTATAATTATACAATATTATATATTATACAATTAGATTATTATCACTCATGAAATCATGTTAAATTAGGATTTTACTGTTTTGGTTGGTTGAGGTGGAGCTCATTTTGAACTATTTTGTATGCGACTGCAACTAATGATTATTTTCTTTCAAAATTAATCTATGGATTATTTTATTTTCACCATTAATCAACTGTTTGTTTGGTTTGTGGAACATTCTGAAAGTAGTGAGAAATGCTGTCAGGTTTACCCAGTGGTGGTGAAGTGATACCTTCACAATGTCTATCCAGCAGTCCAAACCTCAAAATGATTAAAAAAGACATTGAAAGGGAAAGCAGCTAATTTTCACATTTGAGAAGCTAAAACATGAAATGTTATTTAACATGAAAAATAACTTAAACAATTATCAAGATAATTTAATTTAATTTAAAGATAACTCCATTGACTGACTTATTGTACTTGTATAAACTGCTAGGTAGTTTAATTTATAACAAAACATCAGATTTAAGAACTATTCATATGTTTTGTGTGTGAATATCTAAATTGATGAAGTAACTACAGCTGTCGAATACTTGTAGTGAAGTAAAAAGTACAATATTTGCCTCTGACATGTAGTGAATTTGAATGCTTTAGTAAGGCCACACTACAGTCAGCCACTTATGGCGGTCATAACATTAATGTGTGCTGTTCAGAACATTACAGAACATGATGGATGACCTAATGGTGGATTATGCTGTAAAAATGTTGTATGTCTGAAAATGTTCGGTTTCAACACACATTTCAACACATTTTTTATCTCTGCGCCACCTTTGCAGTCTGCTGTGACCACCATGAATCCAAGCTGACTACAGCGGCGTTCGTCACCGGTCAGGATTCACAAAAAGTTGCTTTTTGATTGAGAATTCCTTTGAATGGAGTTTGTCATGTGTCAAAGTGCATACAAAGCCCTGCCTAAAGACTCATGCAGGCTTCACTCCATCAAATAAAATGAAAATGTGACTCCTCTCGCTCTCAGGACCTTAATCTTCCCTGTGTTCTTTGTGTTATCAAGAAATTATGCAAACTAAACAAGATTTATGACCAACACTGTTTTTTTTATTGACTCATCTGCACCAAAATAGACAGTGGCTAAACATTAACAGCTATATATCGTTCTCTTTCCCTTCTGCTATGTAGGTTTTGGTCCAAGGTCAGAGCAATAGAGAGACTTCACTGAACTCATTGTTAAGATGAGTGTGGTTGCAAAATAAGAGAGCTGAGTGGGACTTTACTTAGTGAGGTGTTTCTTTTTATTTTCTTATTCTTGTTCTGTTGCCGGTCACCGACCACTTTGAAGACAAGTACTGTGAGGCGGTTAACTGAGGCTTGTTTTAGTGCTGCGCTCGCTGTAAACTTACAAAGCTCAGTGCGAAGACCTGAGAACAAATATACACAAGAAACGTAAGACAAGAAAAGTAAGCCACACAAAACAGTCATTATACACTTGGACACACTGCTAAACAATCTTCTACCATGACACCTAATTCAACAAAACATAGTTTATGTAGGTCGAGGATTACTCTGGGGATGTTTTACAAGTCCCTATTTTAGCAGGGACTCTGCACGGGGTTGTATTCAGGTGTAGTGTCTATTTAAAACTGTTGGGGGATCAGTGGGCTTGAAGTTTTGCATTGGGGTGTCATGTTCATCACCATCCCATTATCATGTTCATTAAGTTCATTAAACCCTGATTGTTTCCACCTGTTGCCCATTACCTCGTGTGTATATATTGTCTGCGTTTCCCCTGTCTGTTGATTGCCAGATCGTAGTTTCTGTTTCCATGAGTCCATGTCTCAGTGTTTCTTGTGGTCTACAATTGAGCCTGCAACCACGTCAAGACCAAAGAAACCAAGCCGGTTTGGATTGTAAGACTTTCTTTTTTAAAACCTTTCAAATTGTGCTGATACTGGTCTCCTGTCCTGCATTTGGGTCCACCTGCCTGGTCCGAGATCTTAACAGGAACACGGTGAACACAAAGCAAATCTATTCTTTCTCATGTCAGCAGAACATTAGAAGCGTGTAGAAATGATTAACTCTGACAAATGTTCCCTTACAAATGTATCATTGAAGAAGGAAGCTAGTCTACAATTTTCCCTGTGTCCTGCTTTGCCGCTCAGTGAGAACAATCTCTGATTCTCTGATTCATGTTCAAAGGAGCTGTTCCAGCCCTGTGGGAAAATCTCTTGCAAGTCACCATCAAAGTCAATCAGGCTTGTGACAAAATGTAAAAATGGAGCAAACAGAAAGTAACAATACACCTACAGCATTATATCTTAAGACGAAAATGACTCTTCTTCCTTAAATATGAAGAACGTTGAGCCTTATATAGTCTGGTTTCAAAAGCCTTAGAGGTTTCAAATGTGTTCCTGTTTTTCAGTGTGGCTTTCACACTGATTTCAATCATCAGATTTTCTTTGGCAGAGTGTCCATGGCCTTTTACTGAATGTGATAATAAAATGTTCAATCTAATATCTGGGTCACATTCTATCTAAAAATACTTTTGCTAGCAGTAACAAAGCAGGCTGTGCTTTGAGGGTGACACTGCAGAACTACACTTATGGCAGATTTTTACTTTTGTGTTATAAAGCAGAAGTCATGGGCAGCAACCAGGATATTTTTTATTAGCAGCTTTATCTTGCTCTAAAATATAAAACACATCTTCACATAGTACACATGATTTTTAAGTGACACACTATTGTTTTATGGTACTGCTTTATTTCTTTTAATTTGCTGCATTATTTCTTAACTTATTTGAATTTGCATACTTTCTTTTCTCTCTCATAAATCTCCTATACTTGGTGGTTTTAACTGTATGGTAAGGTCACTCTGTCAGTTCACTGCTCTGGTGCAGACTAAAATCTCTAACTACACGATGGATTTCCATTAACTTTTGTTCTGACATTAATGTTCCCCAGAGAATGAACATGTTAGTGATCCCCTGACTTCTATCATGAGGCTGATTTTTCCAACTTTTTAAAGATCTCAATAACTATTGGATAGATTTCCATAAAATTTGGCACAGACTCTTGTGGACCCTTTAGGATGAATTGGAATAAAAGGACCAGTGTGTAAGATTTAGTGACATCTAGCAGTGAGGTTGCAGATTACAACCAACTCAACACTCCTCCCTCTCCAACTGTGCAGGAGAACTTGTGGTAGCTGCCACTTCAGTGAAAGAACTTGAAGGCCCTCTTCAGAGTCATCATTTGGTTTGTCCACTCTGGGCTACTGTAGAAACCTGGTAGGCTCCGTGACGGAGAACTCGCTCCTTATGTTGATATGAAGGGCTCATTATTAGCTAACAAAATTAGTTTCAGGTGATTATACACTGATGAAAATATAATTATGAATATTTTATTCCATTTCTGCCAATGGTATCCCCTAAATCCTACAAACTGGTCCTTTTTAATATGTTGAATATATAATATATAATATATAATATCTGCCAAACTAGCATCCCTCAGCTGCGCTGTGTTTCTGATGCAAATTAGCAAATGTTATCAGGCTAACACGCTAAGCTAAGATGGCGAACATCGTAGACATCATCATGTCAGCATGCTGACTTTAGCAATCACATCAAACCACTGGTATGTTTGAAACACCAGAGGGTAAGATTAGTAGAAAGTACTCTTATTTTGAAAAATAGAGCAAGTATATGTTACCTCTAAAGACCCTCACCTCAGTGTCACTCTGTCTAATTCAGTCTTTTAAATGTGTTTTTCCTCTCCTGCTCGTCTTCTGTTTACTTATTGTAGCAGCATATAGAAATGTTTTCTATGTTGTGGTACTGCTGGGAGTATTGTCAGCCAATCAGTGAGGGGAGGCAGGGTATAAAAGTCTTGGTTCTCCACCTGTCTCTCCCTCTCCGTATCGCTGCCTTGTCCAGACGCAAGTTTACACGGCTCGCTGTTGGTACACCGTGATCAAAGACATTGTTTGGTAGCTGTCAGAAGAATTTTAATTCGGGGTCAACCCATTTTTTGTCATTTCAGTCATTTTAATGGTGTGTGTGCATGAAGAGTGGATTTACGCTGCCCCTTTTGGATTATTTGTATTTTGTTTTGGATTATTTGTATTTTGTTTTGGATTATTTGTATTTTGTTTTGGTTTGTTTTGTTTGGTTTGTTTTGTTCAGTTATATTGTAATTTGGTTTCTTGATTTTCCCTTTTTGTTTGAGTTTTTTTTTTATGCAGTTGAGTTATTTGTTCGGGATAGAGGGGTTTTTGTGCTATGTGAATTGACTTGATTTTGGGGGTAGTTTTGTGTTTTTATAATTTGTTTAGGTAGTACTTTTAATGTTGGTAGATTTGTGTGTTTTTGTTTCTTCCTCTTGGGGCAGTGTTACCCACTAATTTCTTTATTTCTCCTTTCAGTCGCTGAGGGCCGGTGGTGGCGGTGCTGGTGACCTGGGTGACGGTGTCCTCCTTCTTCCCTTCGTGTATGCAGTGTTTTCTTGGAGCGTGGTTTCTTTCTTCACTGGGTGTGCCGGTCACGTGTTTACGTTTTTACGTTTTATGTTTTTGTTTTGGTGGGCATCCTTCTCCCTATTCACGAGCTCTTGTCCCACTGACAGGCCCCAGCGCTGGTTTACTCTTTCCCCTTTTTGTAGAATTGGTGTTTTTTTTTTTTTTTACTCCTAATAAAGTGATGTTTTCTTAAATCTTGGAACACCGTCTCTGGCCTGAGTGGTATTGAACCTGTGTGCTTAATAATCTGTTGTACGAGGATGAATAATTCCCTGGGTGAAATTCCTAGTGTGGCGTTGTTTGGCAATTAACTGATTATTGGTTATATCTAAACTAAATCAAGGCTCCACCCGTTGCCCTCCCGCTGGTCGCCACATTATCTTTCGTGTAAACTGTTGTTTTCTTCTGGTTTGGTCAGTTGTTTGTTTTTTCTATCCGCTGTTATGTCTATTTTGAGTCACCTCATGCGTGGGGCAGCGAAGCCTGTGCGGGATACTACATCAGATACTGTGTTCTGATTGGTTGTTTAGATTTGGGCGTGGTGGATTCTTGTCAAATGTTCATGAAGGAATCTGATTTTTATCACAGATAATCTGACTCATGTACTATTTAAAAAAAAAAAATCAAATTTATTTATTTAGAGCCCAAAATCACAAACATTGTTTGCCTCGGAGGGCTTTACAATCTGTACAGTTGTGACACCCTCTGTCCTTAGACCCTCGGGTCAGGAAAAACTTCAAAAAACCCTTTATGGGAAAAAGAAGAAACCTGAGGAAGAGCCACAGATGAGGGATCCCTCTCCCTGGGACGGACAGACGTGCAATAGATGCCACATGTACAGAGAACATCATCATCAATCATATAGGGAATTATACATGCTGAGTTCATGGGTTTAGTCCACGTATGAGGTATCACAAGTAATGGAAATGAGTCCGTGAGTCCAGGTGCATCCCTAGATGTCCTCATATGGAGCTCTGGGCCACTCGACCTTCTCTCCACAACACAGACACAGATCATGTCCCCACCAGGCCAGTGAACCTCAGACAGATGGACCACAACCAGAATCAGTGAGGAACCTGCAAGACTGGAGAGAACAAAGAGGACCGGGGCTCCGGCAGTAACATGCACTTTACAGGACATAAGAGTATTCACATTAACCACTTTAACCACTTTAACCAATTTAACCACTTTAACCAATTTAACCAATTTAACCACTTTAACTACTTTAACCAGTTTAACCACTTTAGCCACTTTTACCAGTTTATAAGCTGACTCCCAGTTTGCACTACTACCATAATAAGAGTAGAGGAAGCAAAGGAAGAGGAAGCAGAAGAGAGAAAGCAGAGACAGAGGAAGAGGGAGAGGTGCCCGATGCATCATGGGAGCCCCCCGGCAGTCTAAGCCTATAGCAGCATAACTAAGGGCGAGCCTGTGCCCGCCCTAACTATAAGCTTTATCAAAAAGGAAGGTTTTAAGTCTATTCTTAAACACTGACACTGTGTCTGCCTCTCGGACCCAGACTGGGAGCTGGTTCCAGAGAACAGGGGCCTGATAGCTGAAGGCTCTGCCCCCTAGACTACTTCTGGAAACCCTGGGAACTACAAGTAAGCCTGCGTTTTGGGAGCGCAGCACTCTAGTCGGATGATAAGGAGTTATCAATTCATTAAGATATGATGGTGCCAGACCATGTAGAGCCTTATATGTGAGGAGTAGGATTTTAAAATCCACTCTAAATTTTACAGGGAGCCAATGCAGAGAAGCCAGTACTGGAGTAATATGGTCTCTTTTCCTGGTTTTAGTCAGCACCCGAGCAGCGGCATTCTGGACCAGCTGTAGAGTCTTTAACGACTTGTTCTGGGCAGCCTGATAAAAGTGAATTACAATAATCCAAGCCTGGAAGAGACAAATGCATGGACAAATTTTTCAGCATCGCTTTGGGACAAAAAGTGCCGAATTTTTGCGATGTTGCGCAGGTGGTAAAAGGCAGACCTTGAAATATGCTTAATATGGGTGTCGAAGGACATATCCTGATCAAATAAAACACTGAGGTTCCTTACAGTGGTGCTGGAGGCCCAGTTAATGCCATCCAGCAAGGCTATCTTAGGAGAAAGCGTGTTCCTCAGGTGTTTCGGACCTAATAGGATCACTTCAGTTTTATCTGAGTTCAACAGCAGGAAATTTCTGGTCATCCAAGCCTTTATATCTTTAAGGCAGGCCTGGAGTTTCAGGAGCTGATCAGTTTTGTCTGGCTCCATTGATAAATATAATTGGGTGTCATCAGCATAACAATGGAAATCTATGGAGTGCCTCCTGATGATATTGCCAAGGGGCAGCATATACAAAATAAACAGAATTGGACCTAGCACTGAACCTTGTGGAACTCCATGACAGACTTTAGTATGCACAGAGGATTCATTATTAATATGGACAAACTGAGACCGATCTGATAAGTATGATCTGAACCAGTTTAATGCAGACCCTTTAATGCCACCAAGCAGTTTTTCCATTCTCAGCAACAGGAATGTGATGGTCAACTGTATCAAAGGCAGCACTGAGGTCTAACAGGACAAGTACAGACAGAAGCCCTCTTATCTGATGCTGTCAACAGGTCATTAGTGACTTTCACAAGTGCTGTTTCTGTGCTATGGTGAGCTCTAAATCCTGACTGAAAAACTTCAAAAAGACTATTACTGTGGAGATAATTACATAACTGGCTGGCAACGGCTTTCTCTAGGATCTTAGACAAAAATGGGAGGTTGGATATTGGTCTGTAATTGGCTAACACATCTGCATCAAGTGTAGGTTTTTTGATCAATGGTTTAATTACAGCTACTTTAAAAGACTTGGGTACAAAGCCTGACACCAGAGACAGATTAATAATATGACAGCAGCGATGTACCAATAAATGGGAAAAGCTTCCTTAAGCAGCGTAGTTGGGATGGGGTCTAGGAGACAAGTTGTTGCTTTCGATGATATTTTCAGGACATAGTGACAGTTTAAGCAAAACTGACTAAAGGTCATTTTTAAATGAGTTGCCTACTTCTTATTTTTATAATGTAAATTAATAATAATAATATAAAAAAAGACATCAAAAGATCCCATTTTTAATTAAAAGAGTCAATCAAGCTGATCTGACAGCGTGAAAAAAGGCACAATTTTAAGCTAAAAGCACTCTAATCTTGTCTTGTACCCAACCAGATTTACAGTGTCATTTCATATTCAGACTAAGAAACATGGCAGTCTATGAAAAAAGAGACACAGCTCTGTGATCACTGTCTCTCACACACGTCTTATTTCAGCACTACAGGTCTGCCAGGTTTTGAAGTCATGATCAAAGGCAGTGGATCCCGGTGCACCACAGAGGTGTTACCAAATAAGAACGTATTCATATCAGGTAGTTGCAATGTCAGTGAATCACAAGCTGCATGTGCATAAATTTGGTGCACAGGATTAATAAACCAGCAATAACAGACTGCTCTGAGGCTCCATGGAGATTTGCAGTTGCCATGAACCGACTAATTAGCTCAGTGATTGTATGAGAGTCCTGTCTGTTTATATTATAATGATAATATTTATTTCCAGGAAATAAAGTGCTTCACAGAGGACAGCAAATTAAACACCAACAATAATAAAAACAAATTTAAAAACTGTATCAGATACATTAAAGGAATAATTAATGGAGAAGATCGATCGCTCGTGTCTGTACAGTAAATGTGAACCCAGACTGGAAACGGGAAAACAGCTAGCCTGGCTCTCACTACCTGTTTGAACTGAGCCAGAATAAAATGACGTGAAAACAAATTCCAGTAATTTAAGATCAGATATGTAAATGTGTTAATAAAAATATGAATATATTACTCCTGTAAAAAATGATATTACATACACGCTCTTTTCTGCCTCTTTCCTCCTCTGTCTTTTTGCTAAGTGACATTATGCATTTGGCTTGGAATACAGCAATTCAAAAATAGTGCAAACGTTTTCCATGGAAATCTCAGCAGGATTACAAAAACTCGCCTGTAATCTGTGGATCTGCAGACACAGATGCATTGGACATGCATTCAAGCGCAAAATATTTACAAATTAGGAAAATCTCCATCTACACAAACACTCTCCAGTGCAGAGTCAAGTCAGTTTCATTTATACAGTCCAATATCTCAAATCACAGTTTACCTTATAGGGCTTAAAACATGGAAGAAACCCCAGGAGGGCAACAGACATAAAACAAATATATGCACAGTATATATGCAAAGTGTACAGCCACTAAATAGCTTTTCCCATGTAGCTCAGTATGATGGTGTTTTTTTTTCCTTTTTTTTTTATGCAGCGCAGGCATCTTTTGTCCTACTGGTGCAGTTGATTGAGGTAAAAACAATACAAGAAGTGTGTTTATATTTGATTGCAAACAGATGTGCAAGATGACCGTGTCTTTTTTTAGTGGGAATTCCCTCTGTAAACCCTAAGCCGCATCCTGATACAATGAAAAACATTGAGCAACTCCGTGAGATGCAGAGTCAGAAAAAAGGTGGGTGGTCAGTGTGGCTTGGCACATTGTCTTTTAGGTCGGGAAGCAAAGAAAATGTCTCTGAAAACCTAAGATCCACTCTGCAAAAGCCACCGCACATGATCCCTATCAGAGGTCTGCAGGGAGAGGAGATAGAGTGGTGGCAGGAGGAGGAGGAGGAGGAGGAGGAGAGAGAGTGAGAGAGAGAGAGAGAGAGAGAGAGAGAGAGAGAGAGGACAGACATGCACTTACTAGCAGACACCCACACACACTTTCTCACATACGCTGCACACACATTGGAGCACCTGCCCTGTAGCCACTCTGTGTGTCTGGATCTGTTTCGTGACGGGCTTTAAGATGCCTTCCCATAGCTGGTTGTTGGCTCTGTGTCTGACAGCACTGACAGGTAAGAAAAGTTCCTCTTTACCCTCACTGATCTGTCTGTCCGTGAAGACTTTTACTCAGATGATCAATACGTCCCCTCGTTTTTTTACGATGATGACAGAAGCTGTGAAGTGGTGTGAGACGTAGGAACATCATATGTAACCGTTTGTTATCATACGTGCAGTCGGCTTGATTGTGTCACACTGTAAAAACACTCATATTTTGCAAAGCAGGCATAAGAAATTGCCATCTGCTCTTTCCGTGCTTGCTGGGTTTTTTTTTGCATAATATTAGTCTTAGAGGGAGACAGTTTTCTACTAATCTCTGAACAAGGGCACATTTCTTGATTGATTGCATTACTCTCATGTGATAAGATGTTATTCATATAATTAATTTAAGAGCTAATATATGTCCAATACTTTGTCTGAGCTTTGAGTTTGCTTTGACAGGCACTGTGTATGAAGGAATTCAACACTTTAAGTCACAATAAAAAAAAGAAAAAGACAAAGGAAACAAAGAGCAGCATTTCAACGGTGATCTGAAAATGTGCTTATGCAGCTCAGCTCGGTCACTTTCCAAGGTCTCTTGTCACCAAGTGCTTCTCATTTCAGGAAACACTGTCGGTGCTGTTGCATCGGGGCAAACGGAGAGGAACTGCTCTCTGTCCCCACCGGTGAGATCAACTTGATTTCGTGCATTTGATAATTATTAACAGTTACTGCTGAGGCTTTTAACCAAAGTAAATCAAACTAATCAAGTCATAAAACTGACCTAAAAATGTCACACTGAATTTTCCTGTCATGGAACATGTTTTATACAGTTAGAGTTAATGATTACTGCTCTTGCTGTACTGTTAATGATTACAGTGGGAGATAAAGAAAGAGATGAATCAGCAGTTCTACAGGTTTTTAATTAAATCTGACTTTTCACACTCTCTCTCTGTCTGTGTGTGTGTGTTACAGTACCTCCCCAGCACAGCAGTAAATACCACCCTCCGGCTGCAGGAGCTACGAGAGCAAATGCTTCCCTTGAATATCTCTGCCTACATTATCCCTGGCACTGATGCTCACCTGGTACATCTGCTGTCCATCATAATTAATTCATCTGGGTCTAAGCCTTGCCTGTGTGTGTATGTGTGTGTGCGTGTGTGTGTGAGATGCTAACCTTCTCTGTTTCTCTGTCAGAGTGAGTATATCGCACCACGTGATGCCAGGATGGGCTTTATGACCGGCTTTACAGGCTCCGCAGGTACAATCCTTTTCTGCCTCCTCCTTGTCTTCTCCATCTCTTCTCCTCCTCCTCTTCCTCCTCCTCTTCTTCCTCCTCCTCCTCCCCATGACTCAACTCCCCATATCTGAGTGCAGCTCCTCTACTTTCATCCCACATCCTCAACATACTGCTTTCTCCTCCTCGTTCGTTTAGTTCCATCGCTTTCACTCCCTGCATCATCGCGCTCTCTCATTCATCGGCATTCTCCATCTCCAGAGTAATTTGACCATTAAATCACCAGATCTGTTTTCACGCAACAATGGTGAACAGAATTAATGATCATGCATGTTTCTGTACTCAGCCACTGCACAGATGAAAGGACGAGAAGGAAGAAGACAATTCAGTAAAGTGCTGCCAGACCTGTGCCAAAATCCATAAAGAAAAGTCACATTTTCAGGGCCTCCATTAAGAATCAAATTTAGATTCAGGGATCTGCTCAGCTGTTGCTACTTAAGTGTCTCATGTGTGGGTGCAACAGTAGGAATAATAATGTAAGCTCTGATTATATATCCACCACACATCACCAGGTTGCTATCTCCTCTGTGTTCCTTCTTAACCTTCCTCCCTTTCCCCACATGTGTGCGTTTTTCAGCATTAGCTGGCCCATCACGCATTGTCCTAAGTCAACTCTGACATTTATAGTTGTTTGTAATTCACTGTCACCGCTACCCTCTCCATAACGCAGCTGCTGTCCTGCATCTCCCCAGGCACTGCCGTAGTCACTCAGACCAAGGCCGCTCTGTGGACAGACAGTCGCTACTGGGTTCAAGCTGAGAGACAGATGGACTGCAACTGGGAGCTAGAAACTGATGGTAGGGAAGTGATGGTATTGTGATTGCTTGTTATGACAACACAGGTTGCGTCAATCAAATATCTGTTGGTTTCAGTCTAAAAATATCCCGACAAATGCCACACCCATTATTACAGGATTTAAATGATAAAAATAACTCAAAAGTCACTGCGTGTTTTATCTCGCAAAGCCACTTTCAACACTGAATATATGATGGTGGCATTCACACATTTGTATAGTACATTATATTCACAGCGACCTCTGTTGGAGGACAAATTGCATATATATGACTTTCTCTAATGCCTTGTCCAACAGGCCACCCAAAGATGCTGACATTTTATTTGATACTGAGTGTAATTTTTATTTTATTCAGATATTATGACACATATGGGCCACAAGTTTAGCCTTTTACAAAGACTGGCATATTCACCAGTTTTTGAACTTCTACACCGATGTGATACCACATTTATATATTTGGTTGTGTTTTCTGCGTTTGTTGTTAAATTGTGATTGCTAATTTCCATTCATTTTCTTAAAGGGAAATGCTGATGAAATTCTGTATTTTTAAAGAAAATGTCAAGTTTCAAGAAATCTCCTGAAAATAAAATTTATTGCTCCATCATTGTCCAAAAATGACTAAAAATACAAACATGAGCCACACGATTGCACTGAAGGACATATTCCTTTATTACGATGGACACGGCCACTCTAGTTTATTTTGAGCCAATCCCACATACTGTACATTGCCCTGGTGCTGTAAACACTCACTAGAGCTCCAAAAGAGTATTAATCAGTTGCTAAAAATAGTCCCAGCCCAGAACTGCACTATTATTTACTATCTGAGTGATGTGTACAGAGCCCAGCTTCTTTAGGAAGTTATTTATCCCTTTAAAAAAAATTAAAGTATCTATTTCCGACTAGTTTTTAGACCTGTATCTCTTTAGTGGGGACAGAGGTAGCAAAGTCAAAGTGTATAAAGAGATGGACTAACACATTGTTGGTTTTGGTATTCTTATGGGATTTGTTGATAATATTCAGTATATATATCACAGTATATATATATATAAAACATTGGCCTAAGTCTTTAAGTTGCATTGAGCCGTGTGTGATTTGACGTCATTTGATGGCAGCTCTGACACTACTTTAGCCTTTACAGTAATTACACAATATATCTCACACTGTAATTGATGCTCCTGTTCTACGTAATGTACCTTTATTGCTGTAACAGTTACATGACATTGTGTTTTCTTGCTTTCCTTGTAAATGTCATCATTTACCTTTTTGCATGTGTTTTATCCACCTAAGATATTATAACAGGTTTCTTATTGCACCTTTAAACCATTCATTTTTATATTCTCTGAAACACAACGATCACATATATAGAAACTCTAATGTGTAATCCATTTTTACAGTAGTTTAGTGAAACTGACGTTGTTTAATCTTCCAATACACCTTTTTTTATAAAGCAATTTTTTTCTAATTTAATTTAATACAAATCGAATTGGCAGAAGCCAAACAATATTCACCACAGGTAAGTTGGCAGGATTTATTCAGTCTGTCACATCCTCTGAAGTCAATAATAACTTCACTACAGTCTGTCATGTGTGATGTTCTCCAGTGTCCATCAGCAGTATCGCACAGTGGCTCATCTCTGAGGTTCCAGAGGGAGGCGAGATCGGCTTCGATCCCTTTCTCTTCTCCCTCCGTAAGTCTCCGTCCCTCCTGTCATTCCAGGTTAACATCAATGAAGCACTTGCCCAAGTAGATGGAAAATTATTGATGGAGCCTCCAGACGCCACGCAGACTGTTTACTGATGATTGATTTCGGTTCAGTGTCCGTAATCATCTGCAATTTCCTCCATTAGAAACGCAGGAGAACTACAACATCAATCTGGAGTCGAGCAATCACAGCCTCAAGTCCATCCCCGTAAACCTGGTCGACCAAGTGTGGAAAGAGAGACCGCCCATCCGTCCCGATGGCCTCACCCGCCTGCCCGACAGAGTCATACGTGGGTGCCCTTATAAGTGTGTCTGTACTGTACACACACACTGCAGTCTGCTCGTCTGCCTGTGTGGTTCGCTTTATCTATGTGCTGATAAATACCTGAAAACTAACAGCAATAAGTACCTACACAAACACCGCCATAAACACCGCCTGTTCATGTCTTTATGGCCAGCTGAGAGATCAAATACAGACTTTAAGAGCTTGGGAAAGCCTCCAGAAACGGAAGTTGTCTGGACACTCATGAGCCATATTAGTCTTTATGGTCAGGCGATAGACAAATGGAACAAATGGGGAGCTTCATAAATCCATCCATGTACGTGTATTTGACTACAATCTTGGAAAAAGCATTGTTTCATGTCTTTTATAAATGCTTTCTCTTTGCTCGGATGAAAGCTAGTTCTTATATTTGGCAGTCAGAGTCCATATATTGCTGAGGAGTTCGAACGCCACTGGCATCTCAAAGGCAAAGACCAGGTTACTGTAAAAGGCTCTCAAGCTACACTAATCAATATTTTTATAGTAGCAAAGGGGGTTTAATATGACTCCCTCCCAGTTTTCCCTTAATTTCGTGTCTTTCAGCTTTACAGATTGCAACTTTACTGCTTTGCTTCATTCTCATTTCTCTCTTCACCAGCGTTTTCATCAAAAATGCTCTGATAAATGCTCTTTGCACCTCCTACTCAGCACCAAACAACAGGCAGACACAGTTAACAACTAGCTGATGAACAGAGTGAACGATTTCATGGCCAAATGTTTCCCTCATAAGTTGGTGGAGACCAAAACAAATGAGAGACAATATTAGACATGTACATGACTCCAATTGAATGATAACGTTGCTCTGTGTCTTCTGGACATGCAACAAGCTCACCATTTCAACTTTGTGAGGTGATAATATGTCCGTGTTGGTTTTTTTTAAAGCTTGTTGTGCTGCCTTCTAATGGACAAAAAAAATCAATTAATGCAGGTTTGATAAGAATTATGGTGAATAAACATCATTAAACTCAATGTCCAACCAATAAAAGTGAAATGTGTGTGTTTGCAGAAAGGTCCTGGGAGATGAAAGTGGAGGACATAAGGAATCAGATGAGGGACAATCCATACAAACCATCAGCTCTCCTGCTATCAGCACTGGATGAAACAGCCTGTAAGTAACTTTGTCCACGAAGCTGTTCAAACAGTAAATCATGTTGCTGATTTAGAAAGAAAGATATTGAACCCCTGCAGTTGACATAAGCATCATAAAACTGCATTACATCTACAAGAAATGTAAATGTCTTAATTTCATTTCATCTTAGTATCTTGTCAAATATTGATTTTGTCAAGTTTATTATAGCTCTTCACCACCACGGAGAAGCAAATTGATTAATGATGATGATAAACTAAGAGAACTGATGTAAAGTTTTAAATGTGCAAAACTACATTTGTTATTAAAATGATTATAAAAAGAACTTAGCAAATTACTCTAAACAACATATGTACAGCATTGCCTCTAGAAGATGTGCAAATATAAAAACACTGCAAAAAAACATATATTAGCAAAATATAAAGTGACAGGAAAGAAATAAAGAACCTAAACCATATGACACAAAAACAACCATGGTTTAGAAATAAAATAATAAACATCAATAATATTAAACAAGGATGCAGGGAAAAAAAGAAAAAGAAGAAGAAAAAGAAGAAGAAGAAGAAACATCACTGGAAAGTAATCACAAACATTTTATTTTCTTTTTCATTCTCATTTTTAGGCCACTTTCTGGCTGTAGGGTCTTGAACAGCTGCTTGTTTTGCATACGCTATTTCTAACAAAGCACAAATACAACTATGGTTTAGACTGCAGCCTGAGGCATTGCAGTCTGATGTGAGGGATTATGACAGGAAAACAGTAATCTGATCTTTGCATGACAAAAATATAAGATGGGAAAAACTACAAAGACTTCCATAAAAAAGAAAAAAGAGAGGTAGAAACATTAAATATTTAAATAAAGAGTCATTATTCGACTAAAATGTATATTCCTTTATTATCATCATTATTTACATGATTAGATTTGCCTGTATGTGCATGTACTATATGAATTATTTACAGAACAGTAAATTATTCACTTCAGAATCACAAGAGGACTGCTGAGCTTCAGACCTTTCCTGACTTCTGATTTCAGAATTAGGGAGTCTTTTTTCAATGACAGAGACACAGAGATAGTCACGTACATCAGACACAAACATTAGATGTAAACAGCACATCTCGGCTCAGGTGGCTGCACCAGAAGATGTAAATGAATTTGCGAGCTGCTGCTGGTGCTGCTGACAGTCAGGGGTGGTGTCTGTGTCTTATTTCTAGGGCTGTTCAATCTGCGTGGCAACGACATCCCGTACAATCCCTTCTTCTACGCCTACACAATGCTCACATTGGACGAGATCTGGTAAAACCTTATTTTGGGGATTACACTGTCTGTGTATGTGGGATTACTTACAAAATTTCTGTCTTTCTCTCTGTTCTTGCGACCTCCATCACATATACTCGAATATGAAGACATATAGCAGTTTTCTTATGTTAATCATTTCTTAAATAAAACACTCCTTATATCACATCCATCAGGCTCTTTGTACACACGGAGAGAGTGACAGAGGAACTGAAGGTGTACCTGAACGCCTCCTGTACCAAGTCCCTCTGTGTGCAGCTAAAAAGCTACGACACTGTCCGAGATGATCTGAAGAAGTACGTGGCCCAGCCTGGGGTCAAAGTGTGGATCGGCACAGAGTACACAAACTACGCACTCTATGAGATCATTACGCCACAGGTATGCAGATACTGTATTTCTTTATATTTACTGCACTGCATAATTTCATTCTTTGTCATTGTTATATTGTGTTTTTTGTGTCTTTACAGTATAATATATAATAATCTGTTTCTTATTGTACTGTTGCTGTATTTTTTCATGAAGGCAGCTGTAGTTAGTCACCACTTGTTGGCTGCTACTGGAAAAAATATTTTTGATGCGTGTTATGGACAAAATCCAAGTTTTTAAAACTGCACTAATCAATATTTTTATGTAAACAATGGATCAAACGACTTTGGGTAATGTGAAAGGGGTCACTCACAGTGAAGATTTATCACCAGACTCTCCCATTAACTCCACAGAGCATTTCAGCCTCTGTAAGGTCAAAATTAAATGAAAAATACATTTTTCTTGTGTCCCTTGGGTCAGTTACATAAATGTATGAAATATTATGTGATTTGGGTCAAATTGCTAAACTACCAATCATACAAAATCTCACTTGATAGTTGCTTTGTTAGTTAGTGAACAGCGAAAAAGCAAAATGATTTAAATTCCCTCCTGAACTAAATGCTCCACTACCTGCTCAGCAATAAACAGCTGACGGGCACAGTTAGCATCTAGCTGGTAAACACAGTGGAGCATTTAGAGCCAGATGTTTCCCTCAGGAGTCTGTGGAGACCAAAAACAGTTAAAAAAGAGTGAATGATGACACAACTCCACTCCAGATGAATGCTAATGTTGCTCTGTGTCTGCTGGATGTGCACTGTTTGTTAATGCATTCACTGTAACAGCTTAATAAGGTGATAAAATGTACAGAGATAATATTCATGATATTTTCTTAATTGTTTATTTATTATTGTTTTTATGCACCATTTAGGACAAACTAATGACAAGCTCCTACTCTCCCGTGCTGACAACTAAAGCGGTGAAAGATCAGACTGAGCAGCGAATCTTGAGGGAGGCTCACGTATGTCACACAGACATACACAAGCACACCACAACGCACATGCACACAGAGGCACTCATCGTTATGTACACTTCTCCTCCTATGCGCACTTGTGGTAGTTATTTACAAAGCTGAATTTGCAAAACCAGATATGAGCCTTTGCTACGTTTATGTGAGACCATTATCATTCCAGGTCTTCACCGTCTGACTGACTGGAGGGACAGTTATGAATCGTTTTCATTTCAAGCTTCAGCACTTCAGTGAACACACACCCCAATACGTTCATTACCCCGTCCAAAGATGTCTGAACAAGCGTCACAATGTGTCATGCAACTTGTCAGTCTGTGTGTTTCGTGTTGTTGTGACTGATGCTGAGACGCTCCTGGTCAGCGTGTCGTTGTGGCTCTGTGTAGGTGAGGGATGCAGTCGCAGTCATCCAGCTGCTGATGTGGCTGGAGAAAACGGTGCCTCAAGGGAAGGAGACTGAGCTGACTGCTGCAGAGTATGTCAATCAGTGTCGCAGGTGAGTGCACAGTGTCTATGAAAGTATAGGAAGCATATCACATAAGCAGAGCCATAAAGACACTGAAGTTACACTCACTTCATATTAATATAAACGTCATTGCAGCAAACAGAGAGACAGCAGAGGCCCGAGCTTTGAGACTATTTCTGCAAGCGGACCCAATGCTGCACTTGCTCATTACAGGTAAGATTTATTCATATTCTACCTCTTCTTTATCTTTACTTTGCTAAATTATTAAAGGACTACAGATGTGGTTCTCAACGTGGTTACTATGTCAGTGCTGAACCTTTTACAAAGCATACTATTTCTAGCTCTTCATGTTGGTGTGTTCAAGGACAATCAGACATTCAAGACCTGACAGTCAACTGCTGACATTGCATTCACGTGCACAAACAACACTGCAAAACAGACTTCAAAAATTTAATTAAGGGATAAGGCAGGTAACAAATTCAATTTTTGTTACTGTCAACAAAAAAAACCCCAGCAATGAATGGATCACACTGATGTGTTTGGTCTGTTTGCAAAGCCTACATCTGTTCAACGAGAATTAAAACACTAAAAAAAACAAGCACTGAAGTTTATTTTTAGTCAATCCTTCATACATTACCCTGCAACAGATGTGTTTATATCTACTGCTAAAAATAGTCCCCAGTCAAATAAAAAATGTACTGCTGTGTTTGCTAAATACTGCAGTGTGCAAAACATTGTTTTGGGAAATCATAATCAGGTTTATTCCCAAGTAAGTTTTCACATACAAGGACTTTAGTCTTAGTATGTTGGTGCAAAAATATAAACATAATAAGAGGAAAAATATAAGAAAGGCTAAATGCAAGTACTGCAAATCAGAAGCATAAATTTGAATAAATCTATATGTTTTTTAAGATTTGCATCTGCAGTCCCACAGACAATTTGAGGGAGCCAAAAACAATGAGAAGGATTCTAGGAGTTTAAAATTGAATTTAAGATTGTCATGCCCCTCTTTCTCTCTCCAACTGCTCATTTTTTGCAGACACGCTGACACACACTGAATGCAATCAAATAAAGCGTCCAAAAATGCTTGAATAAATGGATAACAAAAGCCAACAAATTTGCAAATATCAGGCATGCTTTAGAAAATTGTCAGCGGTATTGCAAATTATTTTTAGCTACTGGGCTTTTAAAATGTTCGTGTGCAACTGTCATCAGTTGGCTGCAGTGCTGTTATTATTTCCTGTTTTTCTGTGTTGCAGCCCAACTAAAGAAACAAGTCGGACGTTGACGGTTGATGAGATGTACCTGGTGGACTCTGGTGGTCAGTATCTGTGAGTAAAAACACACTCTGCTGACAGACTCTCCAGTTTCACTTCATCATTACTTTCATCTGAAATGAGTCACCCTGTTTCTCACTACTATCAGAGATGGGACCACTGACATCACGCGAACAGTTCACTGGGGAACCCCTACAGAAATGCAAAAGGTAGTACTTTAGATATTATATTGAAAATATGACTCTTAAGGGATATTTACATTTTCACAAGACATAGCTTATGATGCACGTGGCAATCATTACCTGGGGTTTTTCTGTATCTCTCCTCTACTGTCAAAACAAATGTTCCTGTTGGGATTTTTTTCTTTATTGACAATATTATATAAGCCAGAAACTGTTGGCTATAAAACCCTTTGTTTTAATATTCTTTCACATAACGTTTAATGCCACATAAATGAAAACATTCCTTTAAAATCGTATTGCCCACATTAACCACATTTCTTGCTTTGCAGGAGGCCTTCACTCGAGTGCTCATGGGAAACATTGAGATATCTCGAACCATCTTTCCCTCAGGGACAAGAGGTGGGGAATGAAAGACATTCATACATATATGAAATAAGTATGATTTTAACAGGCTTTACACAAGCCTGAAGGTTTTCCTGGCTTCAACACTGGAGAGCGCTGTTTCTCCACTTGCTAACCATAATTTGCTGTAACATATCTGTAGCAAGATGTTTGATTTGAGCTCTCTGTGTGGCTTTTGTTTATCAACAGGTGTGAACATGGAGATGCTGGGTCGCCGGGCATTATGGGAGGTGGGTCTGAACTACGGCCATGGCACAGGTCACGGTGTTGGAAACTACTTTGGAGTTCATGAGTGTATGTTCCCCTTTCACTTTGTACATTTACTCAAGGACTGTGTTTAAGTCCAATTCTGAATTACTTTTACTTCACTAGTATTTTAATTTTATGCCACTTTGTACTTCTACTATACTATATTATGGAAAAAATTGTACATTTTGCTCATACTTCATATTTTATTGAAAATATGAATAATTCATAGAATATGATACTGTATAATACTTAGTATAGGCTAAGTATTACTAAAAGTGCTCCTTCTCCACACTTCCTAATATTAAAATGTTGCTTACATGTTGAAACATCATTCCCAATAGTAATAGCATTCCAATAATATGGCATACAGTGTATAAAGATATAACTTTCTGAAAGGGAACAATATGTATGTTTGAGCACATTTCATTTTGCGGTGCAGCAACTTTTCTAATGTGACCAAACAGACTTGAAAAAAAAGAGTTCAAAGCAGTTCACAGTTTAGGAGAATGAACCACAGGGAAATGACTTTAAAGAAACTTGAACTTGAAAGAAATTAATATTGGTTTGCTGTAAGTAATAATTATTTTCATTATAGATTCATCTGTATTCAATAATCTATTAATTAGCTCATCTATTTAGAATCAGATATAATCTTTACTATATTGACCATTTACCCTATAAAATGTAGAAAAATAGTGAATAATGTCCATCACAATTTCCCAGAGACCAAAGTGACATTTCTAAATGTCTTGATTTGTCTGATCACCTGTATTTGTCTTTTTCTGTGGATTTTTTAATTTATGAGAGAAAAGGTTGATTCTCTGCACAATAAAAACTGAAAAGGAAACAAGATGAAACCCATTATCTGTGTTTAAAACACACACACACACACACACAAACAAAGAATCACACAAAGTTATTCCTCTTCATCTTAATTCTTTATTATTATTCATTGTAAAAAAATATATATATATATTCCTGAAAAAAAGAGGTACAGCACAACAAGACAACACTAAATATTCTATATACAAATTTGATTTGAAAGAGGTATGCGTCAATCTCTGCGTTCAGTAAAAAGTCCCAGTTTGTATTTTTACTTGTGTTTCACTTGGTTTTCTGTATTTTAATCATGTAAAATTGTAATATTTCTCTAGGGCCTGTTGGCTTTCAGGGAAACAACATTCCCTTCAGATCCGGCATGTTCACTTCTATAGGTAAGATGTGTTCAATCTTTTAAAATGAACATAACAAACATTATGATCATTTTAATAAAATAAAAATAAAATGAACTTTGCATTTCATGGCACAGATATTAGCACGGATGAAAATACCAAACTGATAATGATTTTCTTAAAGAGCCCGGATATTACAAGGAGAATGACTTTGGGATCCGGATTGAAGATGTTGCTGTGATTGTACCTGTAACTACGAAGGTAAGCGTTGATCAAAACAGAGTTTTATTGATAATCTACAATCATGACAAAGATTTGCTCCTTTTGCATGATATAAAAAATGTCATGTTGTTGTGAATGTGTTTTTCTTTTCCTCAGTATGGTCATAACTACCTGACTTTTGACACCGTTTCACTGGTCCCATATGACAGGAAGCTGATTGACATCTCTCTGCTTAGCACAGAACAGGTATGAAATTGTATTTGCATAATTACCTTCTTGTATGTATTGAAAATTTATTCCACTATAACCATAATTTCTTTTTAAAAAGGAGGCACTAAACAATGCTTTCTTTACACATTAAATAAATACCCAGTTGTAATGTAAGTTTACTTCCCCAAAGATATGATCAGTTTCCTGTTTTAATTTGTAAATACCCTTCCGTTTAAGTGAGTGTGAAATCAACCGGGTCTTTTGTTTTCCTGCTTTTGTGAGGTGCTGGTTTCCTCTTAAAATCCCCCTCTTACGCCTTAGATCGAAACTTTTCTGCAGCCCAGAGATCAAAACATCCTTTCAGAAAATAAAACCATGTGTGAAATCAACTTCTCTGTTTTGTTTATTCTTATCTAAAGAGAAAACATTGTCTGTAGCATCATTGTTCATAAAAATTCAAATACAACAATAACCAAATGCAGATAAGTAGAAGTACATTTACCCAAATATGTTAGTTAAAGGCTGCTTTGACATGCTTGTACTTCATATTTCCATTTTATGCTTATTCTTGCTTCTACTGCCACATTTTAGATGGAAATATTGTACTTTCCATTTCAATATACTGATTTCGCAGCTATAGTTGCTTCAGCTAGTGCGTTGTTAAAGATTGACTCTGTGATTTCCAACATGTAACAAAAAGCAGCATCAGGGTGAAGAAACATTTTAAATGTCTTTGAGTTATCATCAGTTTCACTAAAGAGATCAGTTCCTCTCTGAATGTCTCACATGGTTTTAATTAAATAACTGTTTGAGGCCCAAACATGCATAAAAATGGAAAGTTTGGAAATGGAAAGTCTGACAGTGAGCATCCAACTTCCCCCGGTATTGTTTGTAAGTGCTTCAGCTTTTGCTCATTGGAGTCAAGGGCTGTAGGATGAAGGAGTTTCAAGGGCTGAAAAGTCTTTGGTTTTTTTTTTGTTTTTTCTTGATCTGTACCTGAAGCTAAGACTTTGTTAGCAATTTGTAACTGTATTTAAATTAGTGTACAATCACGTGGAACTAGGAATCTTTTTGTTTTTGTTAGTTTAGAGCTCTTCATATTTACATATGGAGCGGATCCTCTTCCACAGAGCCCACCGTGTGGCAACACCATGTTTCTACAATAGCCCGGAAAGGACAAACACTGGCTCTAGAAAGGGCCTTTTGTGTTTTTTCAATGAAATGGCATCCACCATAGGTTCTCCTACATGCTTGGAAAGAGAAAGATAAGGGGAGGGTAATTCAGTTGGTTGCAATCTGTAATCTCACGCGCTGGATGCCACTGACTCCTACACACTGGTCCTTTCAGTTAATAATATGAGTGCTTCTTCCACTACTGTCGGCATAGCAATGATAATTTATTTAGTTTTTTTTAAAGATGTGACCAAGTGGTAGAACATACACAGAGAAAAAAAGAGGTCCATGTGGAATGCCATATTTGACCTTAGACCAGGAAGATGCCATATTAGTATATATTTCAGTTTATTAGTGTGAATTATTTACAATTTACTCCTAATTTAGAAGAATTTCATACAGTTTATCTGTGATATTAAACAAAGATATTTGTTTTTTACATGCCAGCAGTGACCATCTCCAGACTTGACTTCCTTTGTTTCTTCTCCCTCCAGATCCAGTGGCTGAATAAATACTATGAGACAATCCAGAAGGTGGTGGGTCCTGAGCTGGACAAACAAGGACTAAGTGAGGAGAAGAAATGGATGCTGGCCAACACAGAGCCCTTCATGGCATCTGGATCTTCTGCATCCATCTGTTCCTCCTCGCTGACCCTCATCGCTCTGGGGATTGCTTTCCTCCATAACATCATCTGAGCATCTTTGTCTCTCTTGCACTCACTCCGTTCACAGCAGACTTGCACACTAATGTTACCCCTATGCAGTCTCTACTGAGCAGCTATACCAGGTTGAGAGATATACTGCAGTTTTGCATTTTTGTAATTGAAGAATATATTTGTTTAATGATTTAATGGGTGTGTTTTGGTGTTCAAAGTTTTTAAATGATCTTTTGTGTGATTTTTGATGTTTTAGCTTTTTGGTTTTTAACCTGGACATTTGTATGACCAGCTGATATAATTTCTATTTTATTAAAGTAACACTCTTTAAAACAAAGGTATGGGCTTGAATCATGAATCTGATTACTTTTCTACTTGATAAAATCATAATAGACTTGCAACTCGACTTTGACCCTAACACAAGTGACTTAAACCACAGTCACTTGGATTTAAACCTTTTGACTTGGAATGACTTCATGAATCTTAATTAGTTAGCCAATTAATCCTTAATGAAAGTAATGATTAGCTGCATTGTTAAAAATATAAAAATAGTTCAAAGTCACAGTTTTCTGCATTTGGCACTTTTACTTTTACTTTTACAACACTTTCCTGGTTGTGCCTACACTGGTGATTTACTTGAATCCATATTTGAGCGGCTCCTGTCTGCAGACGGCTGGTTGCCTGGCAACTATTATGTCAGCCCGTCCTTAAGGTGTGAACGTGCCATGTGTGATATCACACTACACCCAGCCTGCACATCACTAAAAGCACATGAAGAAACCCCACATACTGAAAGTCGGACAGCTTTCAGTAAAGGCATATTCATCCATATCCGGTCTGTGTTTGTGGTAAAGAGGCTCAAAAAGAGGAAGAATAAGTATGAGATCATTGTTCCCTGTGAACAACAGTCTCTTCTGCTCTGCTTCTTGTTATTGTAGTTACTGTAACTAAGTACATTTACTTAGAGGTGCCCTGTGGACTGTAAGCACACAAATTATTATGTTATTCAGGCATTCACTTTAGATGTCTCAGTGTCTTGTCGAAAACTCTTCCACCCACTTTGAGAACATATCCACAATAAATAGAAGATATTTATATACTTGATTTGGAGGTATAGTTAAAAAAATATTTTCAGTTTTATGTACTGATCTAGTGGTGGTGGCAGGTGATCGAGTTTTAGTGCTTACGTTCCCCTTGTTGTTCTTACTCCTCATGAATAGACAGCTTCAAAGTATTGCATTTCAGTTCAGTTTGCAGTATGTTTTCTGGTACATTTCATAATGAAATATTGCACCTTTTGCTCCACTACATTTACATGGCAGCTATAGTTACTAGTAACTCTGCAGATTCAGATTTCATATTTAAAACATATGATCAGCTTATAGAATATGATAAATTCCTAAAGATTAAATTGCCCAACAGTACATAAGTACACAGGTAATTTTAGGTTCACATCAGTGAACACAACATCAAAATACTGCTTTTACATCAATGCATCAGTAATGAAATTGGAATGGTGTATTATCTAACATTATAATAATTTTACAATATTCTCAAAGGGCCCGTTCAGCACATCTCAGTTTTATATATATATAATTATACATGGCATAATCATAGTGAAATGTATGACAGTTCCTTTCATTTTACATCAAATGTAAAATAGAATAAGAATAAAGAATGGAAATAAGTTATAAATAATAATGTTGACTATTGTTCTGACTTTAGATAATAAAGTATGTAAAAATAGCTTCAGAGAAAATCTTAAGCAGGAACCTTCTTTAGGATCCTAGTGGCGTGAGGGTAGAAGCTCTGAGGCTCTCAGCGCTGGCCTCGTGTGTCTGGTATCCTCTTTCACAGCAGGGAGAAAACAGCACCAGAGAGTCAGTGTTCATGGTGGCTGCGGCGATGCCTTCATAAATGGAGCGTGACATGGCCTCTCAGGTCAGGTGGTTTCTTTGATACTTCAAGTATATTTGTCTGATAATACTTGTGTACATTTAGGGGGTATTTTTATCCTGTGGTATTGCTTAAGTAAAAGACCTAAATACTTCTTCCACACAGTTTCAGGTGAAAGCTTCAACTTATTGTTTTCGTCTCACAGATCGGTTTGTTGCCAACCTCCAGTCGAGTGACAGGAAACAAAAATAGGGCATCCCCTTGTCATGTGGTTTCCACCAAAATAACAAACTAAACTTGACTTACATTCTACTTCCCTTACTACCAATGTTTGTCTTGTCCAGCAGGATGAGTGTACATTTAAAAGCATGCACATTTCTGTGACTCACTCAAGGTGTTTTTTGCCTTGATTGTCTGTTTTGCTTTTTTTTTTTTACAGTGTCAACAAGTGCCTGGCCTTGCCATCTAATTTTCTCTCAAACAACTTTTTGTACAAATATCCCCTGTTGGATGAGCTGTTTGAGCACCAGTTTGAGATGTTTGTTATGAACTCCTGGAACTGCAGCAACTGCTGCAGCTGCAAAGCCATGACTGAGTTTCTAAATATGTCATCTTTACATTTCTTTCACTTCCACACTTCAGGTGCAATGACAAACATGTGCTCCTTTTAGAAGGACAGCTACACAACAAGCTGAAAAATCAAAATAGTCTGGCCCGGACATCACAAACGGACAGAGCTGAGGAGTGTTAGGTGGTCTTTCCTGCCCAGAAGTTTACTTTTTTCAACATTCTGCTGAACTTGACAACTGATAGGAGGAGCGATGTTGTAATAACATGGTAGTTAGTGGTAGTAGTATTCTCACAGCTGCAGCGAGAGACAAGATGCTTTTAAATCAACCCCTCCTTATTGATAATCCTTAAGAGAGCTTTTATCTGACTAAACTGTTAAGTACAAGTATCCAGGGGACAGTTATTTTATCAGAGCATTAAAAACCGATCTGTTAAACAAGTTAAACAATAAAAATGCTTTAATTCATCAGCCTGTCTGTAGAAACAGTCAAAACTGAGCTGTGATGACATTTTCATGAACTGTTTCATGTGTTTCAGTTCATTTCAGAGCCACACAGAACATGAAGCTGAGAACTACATGTAACAAACCCACAGGCTTGTGTATAAACGCAGAGCACCAAAAACAGGGTTTGCCGTTTTCAGTTTTTTACGTGGCCATGTGACTTCCTCTCAGCTTCTGCACTGCGTTTGGCTGCAGAGCGCAGCTCTACCTCCCTCTGTGTGTTTTTTTTATCTGACAACTTTGGCGGCGGCAGCAGTGACAGAAAGCCTCACTTTTTTAAAACTGGTGTAAACTCTTGTGACTTTTTGAGATATCCAAAGGACCACAGACGAAGAAGATGTTGAGGCGAAGGCCTTCCAATGCCTCAGAAAAGGAGCAAGTGCAGAAGAAGAAGGTGAGTTTTAGTTTTATTTTGGAAGGTGAGGAAGCTTTTAAGTTAATGTGCTCAAACTGAGCTTTAATAAACGTAGATGTCCCAGATTGTGAATATGAACGGGTCTCACTTAAAACACTTGATGTTTGTGTGGAAACTTTAACGGCTGTCTTTGCGTGCACATCTTTTCGACACAGGATGTCTGCTCAAGTTGGTGCAAATATTTTGCAGCGAAGCTGAACGAACCCTCACACACAAGTACATAACTTAAAGCAACTTAGATCTTTATGTTTAAAACAGAAACCTTTTAAAGTGTATCTGGTGTGTCTAACTACTCTTTGGACTGAACATGTCCTTTGTGCTCGTTTAGAAAAGTAAAGTTCCTCTATTCTGGCAGCATGAATCATCGCTGCAGATGTAGTTTGAGTCACAGCAGGCTTTGTGGCTTCGGGTGCTTTCGTCTCCAGCTGCCACCATGAGAGTTAGCCTCCTACGCTCGACACCAGTGCCCTTATTTTCCATCCACATCTTCCCTCCTGTGGTCTAATTCACGCCTCGTCATTACACATCTCATTGCCTTTGTTCTCGGCAGTCGTCTCCTCACACATAATTGTCACCGGCAATGATCGAGGCCGGAGAACATCATTGTCCCACGACACAAGTCACTGCTCTGCGATTACTGGCGTTAATAGAAGATTGATTTATCTGAAAGCTTTGTGGCTTTTTCGGCAGGAGGCAGGAAAAACAGACATTTGCCAGCAAAACCCGTAATAGCCTCATAATAAAGGTCATTTGTTCCCTTGACTGCAATGGTGGTTTAATTCTTTAGAAAGAGACCATCAGCCGCTGACTGGATGTCTGCAATGATTGGCTGCCAGTAGTTGCTCAAGCTTTGCCCGTTTCCTGTGGTTTCAGCAAAGACTCGAGAAGGATGAGCGGTGATAAGATTCTGCACAGTGACATGCGGTTGCATGGGAAATGAGACGAAGAATTTCCACCAGAGCTAGAAGAAACTCTAAGATATGAAAGTTATGCAAAAGAGTGAAAAGTTTGGCTTTTATGGCTCAAAATATGTTTTCATTTTAACAATATGCATGTAACAGCATTCATTATCTGACTTAATTAACATGAACTAAGAGGACCTGTCCATTAACTGTTTAGTTGATTGAGAAAAAAATAACTGGCAACCTTTTTCATCACTGATTAATAGCTTAAACTTACTATGGAGTTTTTAACTGGTTGTGAAACAGTCTTAATTTAATACTATTGCCTTTATATGACCTACATAAGCAAACAAGATTAACAGCAATAAAACTGCTATGTATTCATTTCTAAGAATTACTCTTATTATTCTCCATGGCATCACACAAAACAGCATTGGGGTTTGCTCTGGCTGAATTCAAGTTGTTTAAGCTGCAAACTGAAGGTCTGTCTCTGGAGCTGCCACCCATTCGACTCATGGCAAAGTAGTTTTGCAGCGGGGAGAGAAGCAGAGGGAACATTTAACCTAATATTAGATGAAACACTACCACCTTTGTCCACAGGGACCGCCAAAATCTAGACAAAATGAAAATTAGCTGCTTTAAGTCATTTTTCTGTCAAAAAAGTAAAAAATGCCCCTAAACCCCCATTTCCACCTGTAAGCTAAACTTTTTTTTTACTTTTTAAAAAAAAAAAAATTTAACCAAACTACTAAATCAGTTAAATTAGGAAATTAATCATCAGATTAATCGATTATGTAAAAATCTGTCATTGCAGACCCACACCAGATTTTAAACTCAAAATGGAGAATTAACAGTAACTTTAATCCCATCTACCCTTCCTCAAACTCGACTAGACATAAACATGCATCCTCATGGTGGTGTTGAGTTAAACTTCAGTAAAGAAATTTGTCTCACAAATACAAACTATTTAGTACAGGAGCTGTCCTGAATCACATAATTTCCTTTGTGGTTTCTGCTAAACTGCTCTACATTTATGATTTTTTTTTTTCATAAGCGACTACAGTACCATCTGAAACACGCAGACATTTAATGACCCAGATTCAGGACTTTATCTGGGATGACTGTGCGAGGAGAGACAGTTGTTCCTTCTACAGATTCATTCTAGTCACACATTTGAAGAGATAAAAACTTGCATTATCAGTGTTGCATTCAAAACCACCAAAAACAACTGCCTGACATGTTTACACAGTTTGCTTTGTGGTGAAGGTCCTTTTCAGGCTCTTTGCTGTTAGTTATAGCTTTGTTTCTCTCCACTTGGCTTTTCTTGTTGTGGTGAATGAAAATAAATGCAACTCTGTGTGTGTTTACAGCTCACTCTGCAGAGGTCCAGCAGCTTCAAAGACTTTATGAAGCACAAACCCACCTCTCCTGTTGTGTCAGAGAAGGAGTTTACCTTGGAGGAAAATGTGAGTTAGACTGTCCCTCTCAAACATACACATAAAAACACACATCACTGTTTTGAAAGGTAGAAGTAGAAATTTTGTAGACTCTTTGTATATTAAGTTCCTAAATGGTGGTTCCTACAGATACTTTATCACATTGTTCCTCATTCATCATGTTATGACCAAGTCATCCCCTAAATGGGATCCAGAAGAGACCACACAGAGTCAGAGTGCACAAAGGCCATAAAGAAATTGTTATCAGTTATGGATGTTACAGAAGTGCACGGTTTGTGCTTCCTGATTTGACACCCTTCCACACGTGTGGGCAGATGTTAACACTTCTGAAATTCATAGAACTTCCCGGTAATGTTCTGCGTACTGTTAGCGGAGGTTGGAGGACAAGCGAGTGTAGAAGTGTAGAATAAGAGGGGAAGTAAGAACAAGAAGCGTTGCACAGAGCTCAGATGACAGCAGCATGCAGACAGGATGTCCTCTTGCATGAGCCAGTCAAGCAGAGAGCCTCTGTGTCAGACAGACAGTTGCAGTAGCAGGAGTCTGTCTGTCCTCCCCCAGAGGATTTAGGCATTTTTTATTCAATCTCATGAATTTTTATCTTTATTCCATGTGACATCCCTCTCTCTCTCTGAGGTGGCGGTATGTTTGTTAGAGAAAGTTATGATCACGATGAAATCTTAGAAAAAAAACAACTCTGCTACACTATTATGGACATTCACTATCGTAAAATAAACCACTTGCTGCCAGTTTGTCAAAGCCGCGGAGTGATGTTCAGTACCACAAACCATCCTTCTGAATTAACGCTCTATTTTCTCCAAATCTAACAGCATTACCGCTTTATTTTCCTTTGCAAATTAAGGAGGACTTGATTTCTAACAACGCAAAGTGCCACATGGAACATTTGTTGTAATGAAGTGCCTTGTAGAAATACTGAAAATAACAGTAGCTCTCATTATTGAGGACACAGCTCAGAGACGGACGGAGTTATGTTTGGTAACGCTCTGAGAAACTGTGCTTTCAAGCACCTGGCCACAAGAGATTGCAGGTGTCAGTGTGTGTGTGTGTGTGTTGTGCATGTGACTCTGTGGGTATATGCAATGTGTGCATGTGTGTAAGCAAACCTCATTACCACGAGTCTGTGGGTTTCTAGTTTGTGAGAAGTGAAGTGACTTGACAGCAATCCCACCACTGTGAAAATTAATTTATGTCAGTGGGATAGTTTACCACTTACCATTTTTACTCGAATAAGCTTGAACCATAAATGCTCTAATTTCCTAAAATCTGTCTACCAATTGCTGAAATAGTTGCTGATGTTTTTTTCACTCTTATCTCAGGTGGCAGAGGGTATAACAGCAGAGGAAGCAGTGAAAAGTGGCAGCAAACTGGGCAAGAAATGGCGCAATGTCATCTCACGTACCATGACCCGCAAAACATCCAAGATGGTGCAAAAGGCTCTTGCAGAGGAGGGGGTAAATCCTCTTCACAGTCACACTTACAGAAACCTGACTGACATGAAGATCACAGCATTTCACAGAACATTTTAAAGAAAATTAAATGCTCTCCAAAATACATAACTGAACCTTAAAACATCACAGCTAAAACACACACTAACAATCAGATATCCAGAGCTGTTGTTGTTTATAAAAAAAGATTGAAATTGTCTCCATCTAGTGGACAAATGTACACACTGTACTGTCTTTCAAAACAAAGGCAGAACACTAGAGGAGACTTACAAAGTACATTTCCAAAAATATTATGCTTAAGTACAAATTATGGTCACTTGTATTTATATTTCCATTTCTTGCCTCTTTACTCCTGTACTCAACAACAATTCAGAGGAAATTCTTGTACTTTTTCTAATGTTTATCTGACAGCTGTAGTTACACTTTATTAAGATCTTTCCCAGCAAACACAAACACAATATGATGCACTATTATATATTAAACTGACAAACTTCATACAAAGAAGATAAAATGGGCTCCACCTTTACCAACTGCATCAGTAAAATGCAGTGTACATATTAATACATCAGCTACATCTATTAATATATAATAGTATAGCATTCACAAGACAAAGTATTTTTGACACTTAAAGAACATTTACTGATAATTTACTTGTTATGGACTATAGTAGTAGTGCCACTAAAGTGAATAACCTTGACCTCTGAACTGCTTTAGTGAATTTAAACCAAAATTACTTTCCTAAAGGGATTAGTTCAATTACGGAGGCCCAAACTGACTAAATATATTCAAAGGTTATCATCAAAAGTATGATGAAATTCATAATTAAATAGTCGCGTTAGTCAAATAATTAAAATTGAGTGTAAAAAATAAATTAACACTTCATACTTTTGGCATCAGTTGGTAAAGAAAAGCAAAATGTTTTTTTTCTTTTTTTGTCTAAGCCCACATTAGATTTAATTAAGTTTTGTCAGTTTCCAGGCTCTTTATTAAATACGACATTACTGCAGTTTTTGAAACTTTATCATATGTTTCAATTCAGCATTATTAATTGAGTGAACTGGAAGTGAACTGACCTCTGACCTCTGATCTGCACTGTCTGCAGGGTGAGAGCGGTGACGACCTGTCTCCAGTCTCTGATTGGCTCCCAGATCTGAGTGCAGGACAGAGGACGTCTGTGTGCTCCACAGGGTCGGAGGACACCATGCCCAGCCCCGTCACCCGCCAGCTCTCAGGCAGTAAGTGCACATCTACTGTATGTCCCTGTAATACAGATGCTTTCAAACTATGATGGAGAATAACATATTTATATAATAAAAATATTTTTAGATTCAGTATGATCTTCCAGAACATATAATAATCTCCAATGTCCATAAATAAATAAACGCCCATAAATCTTAGCTCATAAATCTTTACATCAATCAGTACATTACAGATGGGAACTGCTGATAGCTAACTCCATCATAACATTGTGCCTCGGACTTTGACCGTCTTACTCATTCATCCAGCGCAGAGGATTATGGTTCGAAGCAGCCAGAAAAGCATGCTGGCTTTACACTGTCAAATGCCACTAGTTGAAAGAGGACATCCTGGTATTTTTGGCATCTTGCAGCTGACATATCTTGTACTGCATACTATGTACTGAGACATACTAAATCTTTATCTGGCACACTAAATAGCATGGTAGTACAGATAGTGGAACACATCCACCGTCTCCATGGCAACATTATATTTTTTACATCTTTTTACACCCCCCAACACATTATGTTGAACAGCAGCTCGAAAAGGAAATAAAATATGATTATACCCAAAATATAAGTAAGACAAAGAAACAATAGGAGGGAAAATTTATTGACATTATTATTGACAGTGCAACATTAAAACATTAATATTTTTTGTCATTCTTGACACAGTTCTTATATTTCTGAAACACTGACACTCTCCTATCCATTCATGTGATATTTTCAGTGTGTTGAAAACCTATGGTCATGGAGATAAAAAAAAAAAAAACTCCAAAACTATAAGTACTGTATCAGGATGAATGTGACCCTGCTTGTTATCAGGTAGCGACAGACAGAGCCTGGACAGCGGTTACTGCCAGAGGGACAGCATGAGACTGGAGGAGAACGGCATCTCTTACAACGGACCTTTCTGTGGTCGAGCTCTGGTCCACACCGACTTCACTCCCAGCCCCTATGATGTGGAGTCACTCAAACTTCAAGTGAGTCTGGAGGGGGGGATAAAGTCTGATCAGGCTCTTCTTCTTTCTTGTAAAGTCGTGATCTTGTTAACCAAGCGAAACATCAATTGGTCATTTTAATTAGTATTCTTCAAGGCGGAGTTTGAACCACATGACCCATTCATGACTGTCTGTTTGACAAAATAACATAATTCCAGTGGTGACTGTGTTACTGCATTAAAATTCAATATTACACAAGGTTTGTTAAAAGGTAATGAAAATGGTGTTTAGTCATTAAGCAGTTTGCTCAGTCATTTTTTATTTCTTTACCTCTACACAAGGTCTTCCTTTTGTTCATCCTTCCATCTGTATCCTTTGGTTACATCTACATGACTAAGCCCGGTGTTCATGCGTCATCTCTCTGTTACAGAAAGGAGACATCATCCACATCATTGAGAAGCCGCCTGTGGGGACCTGGACCGGGAAGCTCAACAACAAAGTGGGTTCCTTTAAGTTCATCTATGTGAACCTGCTGCCCGACGAGAGCCCGCCGACCAGGAGGAGACACCGCAACAGCAAGGCGCACCCAGCCAAATCCAAACCCAAAACCCTGGAGGAGGTGCTGGACAGCATCGGCCTCACTGTAAGATACAGCCTGATAACTCTGATAGCTGTTCACATCACAATTGTGGATACCCAAGTAAATGTTCACGTTGATGTTCTCTGTGTTTTTCAGGAGCTGAGTTCTTTGCTGTCCATGCATGGTTTCCAGAGCCTGGAGGACTTTGCGGGACTGAAGGAGTCTCACCTCAACGAGCTGAACATCACTGACCCAGAGCAGCGCTCCAAGATCCTGAATGCCTCTGAGCTGCTGAGAGACTGTAGGTGTATGCACAAGCTGCAATAACCCTCTAATCCAGAATTTCAATAAAATCTGAGAAAAATGTCCCAATAAAAGATGGTTACTGCTAATTTATTTAATCACTTTGTGGCACTCAGGCGTCAGGGCTGTCTTTGGGGAATACTTTATGCTACCATCAGATTTTTCTGCCTCAGCTGCATAATTAGCAACATTTTATGGCTCAGTTGAACATCATTACTCTCACAGTTTGTACTTAGACTCAGTCGCTTGTAAGAAATTCTGCTCTGTCCTGATATCTGGGCATGTCTGAGCTGCAGACAAACTGTTAAACGTGATTAGAAGACAAGCTATATGTTGATTACAGTTTATGGACATTCACCAGCATTACAATTAGCTGTAGAAGTACAGTGCACTTTGCTCAGTGTTGACTGTACTTACTATTTTTTAGCTTATTTAAATCCAACCACTGCAAAATATATATTGATTTTCTTAAGATTTATTGAGAGGTATTAAATAAAAAAAAACATTACTATCACACTCACCATCACTGCATTGCAAAATTTTTAAAGTACTCTTTTGAGTTAACCCGCCCACAAAAAGCCTGAGGAAGTCAAAACAATCCAAACCCGTTCAGCTAGTTCTGTAGAAATTACTACATGTCCTGATGTAGGAAAACTAACCTAAGATTATAGTGGGATTAACTCTTATGCAACTGAAACAAAGAGAGCATATTCACAGGACTGATGCTTTTGTATTTGCTAAGATCTCAAACAACTTGAGTTTCTCTGTGAATCTGAAAAAGGTACCTGTCAAAGTGAATGATGAATTAAAAAAGGATTTTATGAAGCTGCTCTGTATTAAAATCTGATTGTCTTTGACCCCTTACAGCTGAAGAAGAGTCTGAGGCAGAAGAGGAAGACAGGTCCAGGGAAGACGCCAAGGAGCCGAGGGATTCGGGCTGTTTCGAGAGCTCAGAGAACCTGGAGAGCGGACGTGAGGAGCCAAAGGCGGAGGAAGAGCTCCAGGACGAAGCGTCGGAGGCAGAGAAAGAGGAGAAGGAGTCAGAGCAGCAGGAGGAGAAGCAAACGGAGCAGCAGGAGGAGAAGCAAACGGAGCAGCTGGACGCTCTGCAGGAGCAGCTGCAGGAGCTGACAGTGGACGAAGGCTCATGAGAAGTGGTGGAAAAATACTCAAACTTCATTTATTCCTGGTTCCCAGGGACTCTGTGTATGGAGGCTTAATGCCATCAAAAATACCTCTTCATTATAAGAGAGTGAACACAATATAAGGTTGAAATACTGTATAAACATGATATGCTCCACAGCCAAGCGAGGACAAATAACTGTCCGTCTGGCACAGCTGAGTACATGTATGAATTATGTTTGTTGTTGTTTCCTACTGATGATATCATGTAATGATGCATCCAAACATTTTCTCTCATTTCATTGTGATTCTGTCTTAAATGTTTTCATGTTGTGCGGTCTGATACAAAAATGAATGTATAATATTTTCTGTGTAACTTGAACTGTAACTTTTAGTATTTTTCTTTTTATGAGGTCCATTACACTGATCATCACTGTCATTTTACCATGAAAAAGTTAACTTCAATGTAAATAGAGTTTGAATAAATCAAATAATTCAGTGAGATTGTGACCCTAATTATCCCTAAACACAAAGTACAAGTAAGGGTGATGGGAATGTTACTTGTCTTGCAGGTATTTGATCAAATAAAATGTTGACCAGATGGTGGCGCTAGAGGGAAATTGAAAGGACCACCAAAGTTGTTATAATTTATTCTGAAGAGGGCATGAACATCTGAACAGACGTCATGACAATCGGTTCAATTGTTGTTGGGATATTTCAGTCTGAACCGAAGTGGTGGACCAACCAACAGGCCTGCATCACAAGCACATTTAACCAAGAAGCAAAGCAGTGAAGAAAAAAAAAAAAAAAACACATGAGGAAAGGCATTAATGTTGGGCAGAAAAACCGTTTCATCTTTCATTTGTAATTATCCAGGAGCACAAATCTACCTGTATACAAAACAAGTCCTTTGGTGAATATTTAATTAACTGAGCCACCTCCTCAGGGTTTCTGAAATCCGCAAGTCCCACTGAAAGAAAACCTCTTTTAAAAGACTGATAGTAATAAGACAATATTGTTTATTTACCAGACACATCGATCATGTAAAAAGAAGTGAAGTAAATTGAATGAAATACATATAGTCACAGTGTTGATACCAAACAAAGTGAACATAAATAAAGAGTTCCATCAATGGTATATTACTGTATCTGTATACATAATGCAATGTAATAGATTGATCAGAGCATTCAGATCTGACCACGTCATAACACAGGAATCATACACAGGGGAGCTCGGCTCGGCTCCACAAAACCTTTAAACCATTAAAACTCAACTTCAACCGTCCCTCTGCTTTGAAACTGTTACACAGGAATTCAACACAAAGGTCCCTTCTTCTATCGAATATCAATCACGTACATTCTTGCTTCTCGATGACAGCAACGATCAAATACACCAAACTGCCTTCAAATACTTTCCACAAATAAAATCCACAGAGTTCATTTAAAAAAAAAAAAAAAAAAAAAAAAGCTGTTTCTCTCTGAAAGGTTTTCCCAAACAAAATATTCAGCACTTCACAGAAACAATACTGCCAACACACTTACACACTTTACAGCTTCTTCCAACGGAGGTGTGTCGGTTATCTATCATATCCAGTTCAGTGCAGAGAAAGTAAACACAGATAAAGAATTAATCCAGAGCTGAAACGATCAGTCAATTAATCGATCAATTGATCAACAGAAGATTGATTGTCAACTATTTTAACTGTCAATTATTTGTATTTGTATTTATTTAAGCAAAAATGCCTAAAATCAAATAGTTTAAGCTTTTTTAAATGTATATATTCTTAGATTTTTTTTCATCATAAATTGAATATTTTTGGGCTGCAGACCTGTTGGCTGGACAAAATAAAATATGTCAACTTCAATATATTACTTTTTCACTATATTCCGACATTATATTGGGTCATTATATCAATAAAAATCTTCCCCAGATGACTCAGTAACCCAGATGGCCTAGATTAATTGAGTTTTATCATCTAAAACATGTCTGATATCAATCTTGAGGTTTAACTGCTCCACACAAATTATGGCACAATGAAAATAATCGTACATCTGCCAACAACCCCAGCATCCAAAAATGTCATTCCTCTCTTTGTTTGTCAAATTTTAAAGTTTTTTAGTTAAACAGGGAAATTCTGAGCGCTTTGAGTCTTATAATAAATAATCTCAGGCAGACTTCAGAGTCACGATGCTGTTGACACACTAGAATTTCTACACAAGTATATTTCACAAACACTAACTCTGTCTTGCATACAACACAATCACTATTACAAACTCTCGCTATCAGCTAACATCATTTAAATACTAAGAATAAGCTTCTTTCTCTCAGTTGTCTCTGTGTGGACGCCGTCCCCTACAGCGATCTGTGACCAAAACAAAATAAACTCTCGAGCCGCATTACCGGCTGTGCTCCATCTGAAATACAGAGATGTGTGAAAAAAGAAAGGATCAGAAGGTCTTCCTCTATGTGCCTCAGCTTTATTCTCCGCGATAATGAGCAGTCGGCTGCTGTGGAAGCGGCCTCGGCCTCCGGCGCGCTGTCACAGCAAAGATGCAAGGAGGAGAGTTAAATATGAGAGACGTTTTTTTTTTGTTTTTTTTGTTTTTTTTAATAGAAAGGAGGAGGCAGAGGACGGCGGGAAGAGGAAAGGACGCAGAGGAAGATCGGCTCTACAGGAGGAGGTGCTCAAGCTCACAGGCAGCATCGTCAACGCCAGCCGCAAAACAAAAGCTTGCTGCAATCCCCCACAACAATCAGCTGAGAGGGTTTACTACATCTTTACCTGCTAAAACTATGTACAATTCAACGATGGCTTTGCTTAGTTTTAAGGTCTAATTCAGTGGTTCCCAACCTTTGAGACTTGTGACCCCTTAAAACACATATGTTGACCATCTGTGGCCACAATAATCATACAAAAAAAAAAAAAAAAAAAGTATAAATTTGCAGTTACAGAAGAAATTGATTTTTTTCTATTTTCCTCTCCTGTTGAAAAGGCATACTTGAACATTTCAAGAAACTTTTTATTTACGTTCTAGCTGAGTTACATGAGAAGATCGATATCACTCTGTCTATGCTCAATAGCCTGCAACTCGTTAGCTTAGCATAAAGACTGAAAACAGCATGTCAGCCCAGCTAGCCAGGATCTGTCCGAAGTTTAAAAATACTCCTACAAAGCTCACAAATTATTTTGTTTGATCTGAATGTAACTAAATGTAAAAATGACAGTGGATTTATCCACCTGCATTTATCCCTTGACGGGGTCTTAAACCATAGGTTGGGAACCACTGGACTACTTGGCCTATAAACGTCATTGCTCATTTAACACTGTCATCAGTTGTTAGTACGGATTTCAAGGGATCCTCCGTTGGTTGACCTCAGTTGCATTTGATGGCAACTGTTATGATAAGGCACTGGTACTACTAGTGTCTACTATCATCAGAAGTCAGGCCTTTTCTCACACACACTGGGACGCTGGCTAATCATCTCCTGGATACAAGACTTTCACTGTGCATAAAGCAAATTTCATTTCTATTTCTATTCTATTTTTGAGCACCGACGTCACACTTCATCGTTGATTTTATAAAAATGGAAGGACAGGCGTTGGTCTGGATAAGATCTCTTTAAAAAAAAAAAGAAGAAAAAAAAAAGATGCACATAAGTTACAACAGTACTGAATGCAGCAATATCAGAATACAAGGTAGATTTTGACTTGCCTGGAAGGAGCCTTTAGGATATCTCAGCTAAGGATTTGCATGTCCTCCCCCTGCCTGGACATCATGTGTACTCACAGACTTACAGCTGGAACCCTTCTTTCATCAAAAAAAGCTGCTCGTCCAGCGTTCTCAGGTTTGCATAGGGCATGTAATGTGCACACAACAGAAGACTGACTGTATGTATGAAGTTTTATACATGTCCAGAAGTAATATTGTCTTAGCCAGACACTTGCAAGGAGTATATCTGTACTGGCCTCTCACAATAAATGTCATTATGCAGTTTTAAGCAAAGAACAAAATTAGTACTGACAATCAGAGCGGCCCACAGGTGACCTGCAGGGATGTCAAACGCTTGAGTTTTTTTTTCTTTTTTTTTGCAGTTCTTCTTCTTCCCCCTGCGTGTCTTTTCCATGCAGTGTTCAGGAGACAGAGGAAGCTGCTGACTTTCCATTAAATCACTCCCCCCTCCTGCAGGAGCTGTCAGTCAAACAGCTCTGCAGCTACTGGTGGGGAGAGGAGGGAAGAGGAGGAGCTGCCGCGGAAGCTCTGCTCTTCTGGTGGAATGTAGGGCAGGAGAATAACTGAGTCACCCGCACAGTAATCAGACGTTCATCATGAATGTTTCAGCTCCTGACCGAGCAGGATGCTGGGAGAGTGGCTACGACCGGAGCCGCCCCCTCATGCAGCTAATGGGTCTTGTCCTTGGCAAGGGACGCTTCTGCATCAGTCTCAGGCGAAGCCAGCGGCGGGACTTTCTGAGCAGGAGGGTGCTCGTCCCTGGGGGAGGGGCTCTTCTCTGCTGAGGTGGCAATGCTCGGCTTGGCATCATCAGGTGTGTGCTCGTTGGGGATAAGTGGAGCTGTGGTTTTCTGTAGGCAGAGGACAGCATGCTAAAAAGATGCAAATGAAGTAAGAGCCACTGGTGACAAACTGAGCTGCAGCAAAGCATCACAGGAATTACATGCACACAAGTCATTGGTGGGAAGTTTAACACACATCTATCAGAGCAGAACCCTGTTTTACTCACCACACTATAACCAATCGATGAAAAAAAGATTGACATAAAAAAGCCACTGAATGTGGCTAAAATTGATAGCAGTATTTGTGCATATTGAAAGTATAAATATAAAAATATACTTATTTTCATTAAATTTCCTGGTGAGTAAGCAATACTCAGGTAGAATGTGTGTTATTATTAAGATTACTTAATATTACAGAAAAAGCAGAGTCAAAACAGCAATAGCACAACAACTGGATGGTTTTATATAAAGAGCAAAAGTAGACTCTTCCATCCCTTGCTGACTCACTATATCCTATAAAAAGCTCCAGAAGATATCGATGTGAATGTAGCCACAATGCAGCCTGGTACTGTAGCATCACGTTTTCTGATGAACTGTGTCAGAAATTGTGACCTTAAGGCACGTTCTTGACTCCTGAAGTGTGACAACATCCATGCAACATCACTGCTGTCACGCAACACAGTGGTCAGTCTAACAACTTCACTTTACTTGCAGCAACTTGCTGCCAATGCAGCCACTTTTTTTGGTGTAAACACGTACTAATGGATGTGATGACCATCACTATTTAAAAAATACACCACTTCACAATTTAATAAGGCACTATAAAAAAAATACTGGCTAAAACAAATAATGAAAATGTGCAAAAAGATGTATTAATTGTTAGACTCCACATATATATTTCAATATAAAAAGGTATGCACAGCAGAAACATGGTAAATGATCCAGCCATTAGCAGAAAAAACAACAACTTAATAATTACAAACAGATAACCAAGGACAACTATGTAAAGAGCCACAAAATGGCTCTACATCCATGTGTCCCAAGATGGATTATCAATAAGAAAAGTGCTCTCCACTTAGAGAACACTTCTTCTCTCCAACACTCTCTGTAATTGGTTTGGGCTCTGTTTTATGTCTGCTCTGTATTCACTATTCTGCTGCCTCGATCCCATTTAGTGGAAGTGTGTGAACGGGGGAGGGTACAGGGTGTGTGTGTGTGTGTTGTACTCACCATGGTTTGTGGCACTGGGTTGCTGCTGCTGCTGGAGGAGGAGGAGGGTGCAGCAGACGTTGCAGAAACAGACGAATCCTCCTGCATCAGTCCTCTTCTGTCCAAGACGCTGGAGAGCAAGACAAGCAATCAGTCACTGACGGCATCCTGCTCGTTATTCGGCAGAACAAGGCGCAGAAAAGGGTCAAATCTAAATGTCTAATCTATCAAAGGCACTGATAGAAAACTCACTGATAACAGTAGGAAAAAGACAAGATACAGAACTTAATAGAGACTGCGTGACATGATGCCAGATTCACAGGCATTTATAGAAAATAATTAACCAATCCTTTATGAGACTGTGGTGATTGGTGAGAAGTGTTCCTGCCGTGAAGATCTGATCTGACAAAGTTACCTTGGGTATGTCGGCCCACACAGCACCTCACAGCAGTTTTTGAAAATGTTCTTGTGGCTGTAAGGGTTCTGGACTCTGTTCTTCCCCGACCAGGATCCTTTAATCTGGGTGAAACAAAACAAAACACTCACTGGAGCAGCAAACCTTCCCCAACCATCAACCAACCAACCCAACTCAGTCTCGTTCAAAAAAATTTTCCCTATGCTTATACCTTATTCAAAAGCATAGCTCCATTTTTAGATGTTATTCCCAGAGGCTCGGCTTTGACCTACTAAAAAAGGATCTTGTCAGAGATTTAATGATTCCTGGTTTAATGGGAACTCAATGTGCCAACGGGTGCCAACGAGCACCGCAACTTCACGCTACAATCACTTGAATAATTCATTGAAAAATCTGAGAATTCACACAAAGGATTCCCCCCGCAATAAATAAAGTCCTCTACACTGTACTGAATATACGCTCGCAGTCACATGCAGTATTTGGCAGCTAACAGGAGGCACATTATAATCCCTAAACATCCAGTTTTCCCATTTTGTTTTCATTTAAGGAGCTATAATGGTAGAAAAATGACATTATATGGTGTTTACAACAGCCTCTGTGCTTTTTATGGCTTCATGGTTACATCAAATAATTTATTATGACGTTTAACACGTCATTTTCTGAACATTTTCATCAAATAACACCTGATATATTTGTTTATCCTTGGAAACTTTGAGATCTCCACTGGAAGGCTGTAATTTCCACAGAGACATGTCCCTCTAACTTCCCAAAATACCTAACAAAAATGTTGATACGCTCATGTGAGAGCCTTCAATTATTGTTACAGTAGAGCAGCAGAAAGCACAAAGTTTTTAGTCTGTTTAAGAAAAAAAAAAAGAAAAAAAAAAAACACAGGTAAGCTGATATTTTTATTGACCAAAAAAAAAAGCAGAAGGAGACAAAGTAGATTGATAGATTGACTTACATAATCGACCGGCAAACTAAATAAAGTTTGACTGCACAGCATGAGTTTGTACCGACTGACCCTCCAGCAAGTCAAAGACAACAGCTTTTTTTTTTTGTTTTTTTTTTAGTTGCAGTAGATATAGGTCAACAGTCTGCCCATGAGGTACTTCAGTACTGCATGCCTACGTGTACTATCTGTGTATCTGCGTGTGTAAGCTCGCGCATGTGCGTGTGTGTGCAGGAGACACAGTTGACAGAGCACGTGTCATCCTGTGGGAGACCAGAGCAGCTACAACAGTCAAGGTGCCTTCTTCTCGTTCGCCCTTATTCTACTATTTCTAGATTCCTCTTCTCCTCTTCTCTCTTTCTTTCCCTCTCCCTCCCCCCGCCAGCAGTATTTCTGGCAGCATTCCCGGCCCCTGCAGGTATCGATGCATCTATTATTAGGCCAGTCACAGATATTGAAATGTCTGAGCTGACGGCCATTGTTTCAGCTCCTGAGGCGACAGTACACTGTAGGTGCACATTGCAGAGCTTCATTACTGATTGAAGGAAAAAATTAGGCCAGCCATCCCACAGGAAAGAAAAAGGGGAATTATAAATTAATCATTACAACAAAGTGTGAGTGCACTCTCTTGCTTTCAGCCATCTAGAACCTCCCACCACCACCGCTGCTGCTGCTCTCTGCTTCTCGTCAGAGCCTCTGCAGTCAGATCTGGGCCAGCGGAGCCTCCGATAAAGTATACATGCTGTTAACGCTAGTATACACAGACACAACACAAATTACTCCCTCTGTGGATGCATCCACCTGCATCACCACCACTCATCATCTGCTTTACATCAGCCTGAAAGTGTGTGTGGTGACTAAATAATGACTAAATGGTAATGCGATCAAGCAATCAATATTTTTTTCCCTTCATTTAGCCTCACAAGCTCCCTTTGAAGGCAACCGACAAGTCACCTGATCTCTCCTTCTTTTACTGGTTTCATTAGGAATAGCAGCTATTTGTGAATATTTTTAGATCATTAGGCTGTGTCGGCTTGGTGAGCAGAGAGGAGTCCAACTGCTGTTTTTAGCATTCAAAGCGTTCGCCAGCCAATTTATCATATGGCTCTGACCAAGCAGAATAAAACTGCTCCTGCTGCATCGGCCACATTTCCCTTGTAAAGAGCGTTTTGCTCTCAGTGTGGCTGAAACGTCTATTAAATTCAGAACATAATTAATCAATCTTTCTGGCTGATTAACTACAAAAAAGACCAAACAAATGAAATGAAGTATGTCTTTGTTTGAATTATAAATCTAATTTCTAGCTTCAGTTAACACCTCGCTTCTCTGTCGCCTGTTTTCTATCGGAGTTTGCAACACTTTCTGTATTTGCTTTAGTCTCGTTTGCAATATAATAGGACTGTTTAACAAGCTACAGTTTACCAGCCCTCTGTCCTTCGGTGCTGCACAAGGCGTTGCCGTTGTCAAGGAAACGGCTCTGTAGTCTTAGAAATTGTAATGTTTACACCTCTGCGATGTCTGTTTATCTTTCCAGTCATGTGAGGCCAGGTTGCCAAATCACAAAGTTAACAGAGACATATTTAAAACTTTTATCTTCAATGTGTGCCAAACTCTGACAGTTACATTCATCTAAATATAGTCCTCAGATCCTCTTAAACACATGTCCAACCCTTCATCTAAACTCGACTACAAAGAGGGGGGAGGGGAGGTTTTCTTCCTTCCTTTTTATTTCACCTTTGATGAGTGGGGTAGGACTTTGCTCTAAAGACACGTGTATGGTACAATCCTATGTGCTCTGTTTAGTTCAGTGAAGACTGTCGCATTTTCACTCGAGTTAAAGGTTGTTTGGGTTGGGTGGAAACTCAGGTGAGCACCAATCAGAAGAGCCAAGAGTGGCTGAATATTTAGGGCACAGTTCTCCTGTATTTACACAAGCCACTTCATGTGCCTATGAGCAAATTTCAGAGGTATCGGATATCAAGAAAGCAAATGCAAGCATGAAGTATTTCAGTGCTTTCAGCCAGACGTTGGAATGATGTAATGTATAAAACGCATGCGTCTCTCTTTATTGATAGTTGTTATCTGCCTAAATAGTCTGTTACTGTTGTGAATATACTGATAAAGTGCACAAGTTCCTCTTCTTCTGGTGTTTTTGGTAGTTATCAAACAGCTTCAGTTGTACCATCACCACCATCTGAGCTTAGTGGCCCGGAAAAACAAGGACGTTGCAATCAGATATGTGATCTTGCCAACACAGACACATGTGTTTGACTAGATGCAAAAAACGAAAAAGTGCCTTAAATCACATTTAAATTTCATCTGGAAACAAAATGGGGTCTAGATGCAGTGGACAGGCCAACATGGACCAACGTTAGCATCTCAAGTCCACTTAAAGTCCTTAACTAATAATAGTGATATTCTAAAGTTTTTATTGGGTACAACCACCACAACAAATATAGCACATGAGTGCAGAGTGTGATGAGTTAATCCCGTCACCCCATGTGTTCACGGGTCATGCCTCATTTGCCTAAAGACTGTGTGAGATCTATGCAAACTGCATACAAAGTACTGTAACACTGTGCCAGGCCAAAGAAAATAAATTGTGAAAGATGCACTTACGTCCTCATTGGTGGTCTGGTTGAGAGAGATCAGGTAGGTGTGGAAGCCGGTCAGTCCCACCACTGACCACAGGGTGAAGAAACACACCAACACCTCGAGCACAGTGGACTCCAGTTAAGAAAACAGCAGCAGATGTTTTCTGCCCGACACATGGCCACTGATTAAACAGTGGACAGCAAGTGACGGCAAAAGAGCAGACAGTTACGTAACATGATTAAAGCCAGCGATGGTCAGCGAACCAAAGTCTAAAATTAGTAGAGGGTCAAAAGCAGGACGTTTTTATTTCTTTCGCTGTGCAAAAAGAAAGAACATGCTGACTAGAATTTAGTACAGTTCATTTGTTAAGTCTTGTAACCCCTTAGTTACCATTACTATACCTTTATGTTGTCCCTTTGCGGTTTTAATAATGAGAATTAGATTTGTCACTGAAATTCTTTGACAAAAGCAGCCTCTCATTTCAATTAAACTTTACATACAACTTAACCTATGACCCCACAAACTCATGTAGTTAACGTCATGCTAGTGGCTACAGTTTCCATTAAAGAAGATAAAACACTTTTGTATCACTTTTAATCAGTTCCTGTCACTTTTGCGCTTTGTTTTTGGTTCTAGAAAGGCTAAAATTGGACACAATTTCATCAATTTAAGAAATTCAAAGCTTGACAAGCCTGTTCTGCCTCCTTAGAGATGCTAGAATCACTGTTAGGGGAGAGGTTTATAAAGCAGGCATGGTTGTGGTGTCATATTAAAATAGTATCTTGATGGTTTTCATTTTCTTTTCCAGGGAATCAAACATAGCACACACAGCAGTTTCTGTGGTCATAGACTGTGGTCAGTTTGAAAGGATATGTTCCAGGTGTTTCCTTCAAAGTGTTCAAAAAGCCATTATCTACTGAACCTGTGAACAGATCAGAACAGAGAAAAATTAAAAAAGAGGAGACTTTCTAGAAATCTTACAGCTTCTTTATTAATTTTTTCTACTGAGAGGGCATGATTCTTATATATTACTCCAGTATTAAGATAACAAGCCCAGAGCTAATTATCCTGACTAGAAACACTTGTGTTTCCCTGTCGCTGTCTGCGTTGGGTAGAACAAGTAAGCAGGGGGATGAGGATGAAAGAAGACTCATGTCGAGCTGTCACTTGCTGTTGCGCATCAAGTCACGCTACAGAAAAAGCCTGGTGTGAATTAGGTCATAGTTTCAGCACACGAGCGTGCCTTAATATGCATAAAACACCAGAAGCTGCTGGCGAGCTCGTGTCATGGGTCGTTCTTCATCCTTTGCCAGATTTTTTTTAGCTCTCCTACACCTGCCTGCTCCTCTTCTGATTGGACAAGTGGGCAACAGCATACTCACGCATGACCACGTGGACGATGTCAAAGGTGAAGATGTAGATGGTGAGCAGCGAGAGGGACATGGTGAACAGGTAGAAGTATCGGTAGTTCCTCTTGCCCACGCAGTTGCCTACCCAAGGACAGTGGTGATCAAAGCGGTCTGTTCAAAAGACAAAAGGTCGCCATGAAAATATGCAAATTACAGACACTTTGGGAAAGTGTTAAAAATACACCTATATCAGCTGCAGTCTTTTAGTCAAAGACAGCTTTGTGCATCAGCTTCTGTGAAGCTACAGTCTAAATATGGTGATCGCTTCCTCTCCGCGTCTATAATTTGTAGGAGAGCCAGATGAAAGCAGGGCAGGGTCAAACGGACAACAGAGGTAAATATCCTACTTTACACTTTTCTCTGCAGCAGACACACGGCTGCTCTCCTTGGATGGAGTTTCACAACAGTGTACAGTAAACATTGGGGCAGAAACGCGAGACGTGAAACAGCTTGTAGATATATGGTCAAAATAAATGAATCATTTTTATATTGAAGAAACCTTTTTGTATGTTTTTTAACCATGTCAGAGATGTGAAATGTAATTACTTTGGCAATCCTCTAACGCTTCATCTAACGCCACCATAAGGTCAACATTTCAACGTGTCTGATATTTTTACTTATGATCAGATACGAGGACACTAATAAGAAAAGAATGAATTAGCTAACATTATACCTGCTAAACACTGTGTCTTGTCATTTTGAACGTGTTAGCATTTAGTTCCACTAAATACAGCCCCAAGAAGCAGCGACCAGTTTCTTTGTCTTGCATATCCCTCTCCCAATTTTTGAATGGCATATAAAAGGGCAGCAGGACAATAATACTCTGCACTCAATATGGATGTCAAAACCCTCCAATTAAAGCTGAAAGCACTGTCCAAGTTTTAATAATGAAATATAAATTGCTATTTTGTCCAATCGAGTTGCTGAAAAAAAAATAAAAAATTTAAAAAAAATCAGACGTGCAGTGATTCAGAGGCCATTAGTGCTTTATCCTCAGTTATTACTTTATTTTGACTCAAAATGTGCTACACACGGAGCTAAAGCAACTGTCCAAACACTCGCAGACTATTTTGTAGATCAGACATCTCATAAAGTTCATAATATATTAACCAGAGCAGGCCTTGGGTATAAACAAATATAACTTGTGAAAGGTTTGGCAGTATTTTTTTTTATTATGCTGTATACTCTCTGAGAGAGCTTTAACCACTATAAACAGCATTATGTTGAGGAGGAGTAGATATGACTGCAGTAAAAGGGGCATGCTGCTGTGTCATACTTGTGTGCGTGTGTGTGCGCGTGTGCATGTGTGTATGCATGCGTGTGCGTTGCTACAGCAGGTGGACACAGATGAACCAGTGTTCACAATGACTGAGCGCTTATTTCCTCACTGAGCCTCTACTGTCTCCTCTCATATCGCCTATGAGGCTGCGCTCCCCTCAGATGCATTCCTCAATCATCAGAAGCCAAATCACTGTTATTATGGAGGGTTGAGAGATGACACAGCTACACACACACGTACATACACATATATACACACACACACACACACACACACTCTACATCAAACTGCCTTCAAAATTCAAAGCACATTCTATAAAAAAAACTTCCCTGTGAAGTTTTTGGCCCGTTTTTTTCCAGCTTTCAAAAACTTTTGCACTCTGTCAGCTTAGTCCAACATTTATTTATAAAGCTATGATTTTTAAATTAATCGCTGTGACAAATGAATGGTAATCAAGGCTACAGAAACAATCCTCACATCAGCGAGCTATTTTTCCCAGCAAAACATTACTCACCTTTCTATTTCTGAAAAACTGAAATAAACCAGCTCCAATGAGCCTGTCTTCTCACTTTGTTTGAACATTAAGAGAACCGACAGCAGATAAGGTGAGATCTCTTACCGACACAGTTGTCACAGATGCTGCAGTGGGACGCTCGAGGTGGCCGGAAGATCTTGCAGGTGTAGCAGTACTTGAGCTTGACAATCTGGTTGTTGATCTGCACGTTGCGGATTCGAGGCGGGGGTCGCTGCCCAGCAGGGACGTTTCCGTTGGCGGCCTCTGTGGAAATAATGAAAATGATTCATTAGCAGGTGATGGCAGCCTTCTTCGCACAATAAAAATTTCTACAGAGGCGTCATCAAATCGCAGCACCACAAACTACGTCCTCAAAAATCACAAATTAACACCTCTGCAATGTTTTCACAGATAATGAACATTACAAAAGCTTCACATAAAGGTACAATTTCTTGTAACACTGGGTTACATAAGCCTGTAAAGGTGCTTAAAATACTGTGTCGGCCTGCTGTATTTAACAGGCAGTGAGAAATGTGAGATTCAGTGACAAGGACAAGAAAAAGAATAAGACCTAAATCTCAACAGCTGGACCTTGAGGATGTCAGTGAATGACGACATTGGCTCGATACGGTATTGATGATAGTGGATTTATGTGTAATCACTGCTGAGCTGTTAATATTATTTACTGGCAACACTAAAATGCAGTGTCCTGCTCCATTTGAGCTTTCAGCTAACCTTCCCAACACCGAAATGCCTGTATTTTACAGTTCTTTGTTTCCTCTCCGCAGTCAACAGCCAAATAAAATTCTCCTGCATTCACTTTTCTTGGCAATCCAGATCTTTCTGATTATGTTGCACTGCAGGAGCCGAGACTTTAGAGAAGCTGGCCAATGACCAGGGGGTTGCAGGCTGGAATCTCTCAGGAGAGGAACTGTTGGGGAGGAATCTACCATTAATGTGCTGCATCGGGAGGGCGTGAGTGTGAGCCTAATGGAAAAAGAGCAGGCATACTCATTTGATTTCCTGGGCGTGAATTAAGATAAGAAAAAAAGGTGGTATTTGTGGTAATGAAATTTATCACGGTTGGAGAAAGTGTTCGCTGGAGAAGGTGAGTAGAAGACAGATTCTACATAAACTCTGCTGCATATTTATCATTTGTATAAACCTCCCCATGAACTCTGTGTCAGGCAAAATAAAACAGTTTCTGCATAAATAAAGCCACGAAACTAGCACGTTTACAAGCTTGAATCAAAATTTTACCTGACAGCACGATATGCTCTGCATTATGAATCTAAGGAATATAGGATTAGAGGCTTTCAGGATAAACCAGCAGAGAATAAATTAATGAGTCACCACTCACGGGGAATAATGCCACTCCCTCGGGTAGCAAAGCTTTGTCTGCTAGTGGCATTACATATTCCAGGAGGATGCCTTTCCTCGTATTAGCATTCCCCCTCGGGACCAGTCGCTAACAGGCTGAAGGGACAGAGCGTCGAGGCAGCGGCGGCTTCATCAGCATGCCTGCCTCAGCCTCAGAACGATATCAAGCACCGATACCTGCCTCCTCAATGGGCTGTTAGCACTGCCACACTCACAAGAGCACAGATACCCCAATACATTAAAAATATATTGTATACAGGCTATAAGGGTAGGATGGGTGTTGTTCAATTAAGTGGGACACCATTTTAGCATTCAAGTGATGAATGTTTTGCTGCTCTGGGAGATTTTTCTGAGCTGTGGAATGTAAAAAAGGGGGTATCTATCAGTCATGAGTCAATGAGTTTAACGTTTAAAAAAAAAACTTTAAAAAAAACGTTTATATTTGAGTGTGTAACCGGGATTTAAACCCCCTGCAGTTAAGAGAGGCTGTAGGTTGAGGAGATTTAAAGAAACAGTTTGACATTTTGAGAAATAAGCTTTTTTACTGAGAATCAGATCAGAAGACTGATAAAACTCTCATGTCGGTACGGTAAATATGAAGCTACGGCGAGCGGCCGGTTAGGTTAGCTTTGCATAAAGACTGAAAATGATGAGAGACAGTTAGCCTGGTTCTATTTTAGGTAAAGATGTGCCCATCAATTATTTTGTGTCCCTGAACCTGATCGGAATCATTTATGAACGAGTATCTGCTGATGGCACCACTGCTCACATATTTATATATATTCATAATTACCCAAATGACACAGCTGCCCAAGCTATTATCTTAAAATAAGATCAGATAGAAATGAACAGTTTTCTATTTAACACATTATATTTAATGTGTTAAATAGGAAACTGCTGTACAATCTGCCTTGAGCCAGGGACTCCATGTTGGTTGCAGCTGGTCCTCATATTTAGTAGATTATGCTCTTTTCCCCCTTAAGAATTATATATATTCACAACTCATCCTAATTTTCAGAAGGACTGAGATGGACTCCTGGCTCTCATTTGATATATAAAAGAAATATCTTTAGGTTTTATACTGTTGGTCTTAAAAAATAAATACATCTGAAGACATCACATTGAGCTCTGGGAACCTGTGATAGGTACAATTGAAATTGAAATTGAAAAAAAACATTACTTGTAGCTCTATTCACATAAATAATCTACAGTCAGAGCGCTTCATATAAACTACATGCAGCAGCTGCACATTTTCTACTAGGGTCATCACGGCCGGAGCCATTCAGACCGACGAGCCATTGTCATCCAGCGAGCGGTGTGAGTCACGTCATGATGAGAGAAGGCTGCCAGCTAACCCATTCTCAGAGGACCGAGTGCCTCAGCCCCACTTATACAGCCCTCCTCTGTCATGAGCTGAGACCAGTCTCCACCCATACCTCTTGACTGGAGTGAGAGAGCACGAGCGATGGCTGAAGGACACTGTGAATCTTCAGCCGAGACAAAGGATGAACACTGAGCAGCCACACAGGCAGGCAGGCAGAGAAAGAGAGAGGGAGCATGGAGGGAGGACGCAGGGAGGGCTGTTGCAGAAATGTTGCAGAATAAAAACTCATTCCTCCAGACAGAAAGAGAGTCTGGACAGCCCGAGGAGTGGACATGAAAAATACAAAAAAAGCACAGTGTTTTTTGGTTTACAAAGGCTTTGTTGTCATTATTATACAGCCTTTGTTTTGCGTAATGAGACAACGCATGCGTGTTAGACTCTATATCCACGGACGAGCACACCCAACCTTCAGCAACATAAAGCACAACAAACATGAATAAACCAACAGAACTGAGGCTGTCTGCTCACTGCTTAACCAGCATATATACTCAAGTATTAATGTCTTGAAAATACTTCCACTTGAGCTACTTTCCCCTAATCTGCAGTCTCTGGACATCATTCTGTACAAAACACAACAACCTGGATGATGATGATGATGTAACAACACATGAACTATAATGACCATTTGTCCTGTTGTGGACTTAACATTAAATGGATGAAGATAAGGGATTTGTGCCTGCTGGCATTATCAGCACTGATAGCGCGCAATATCTATGCACTTCAGGGCGCAGGGCTGGACTGCAAACACACTTGAGGAGGTGAGGCTATTTCAAACCTGGCAAAGATCTGCAGTGTATTATTACTGAAAGTGCCTGGATAGGGATGCTCCTGAGTTGGCTTTACTCCTTTCTGCTGTTATCAGCAATAAAGTACATTTTGGCAGCTCTCTCATCACATACTTTATCATATACAAATACACAAGCATTCTCCCAACTCACACAAGCATTATTTATTTCTAATTCTAGTCAAAATCCATAGATAAAAACACTTCTTTAAATTTTTTGATAATTCTGTGAAATGGCCTTGTGGTTTCAATCTTTCACAAAATGTACTTAAAGCAGGAATAACTGACTTTTGGCCAATTGGAGGCATTAAAACAATTTGTGAACACAACATTGATATTAAGTTGGCAGATGATGAACTTGTTAGCAAACAGTTGCTTATTTGGCACCAGTCTGTTTTAGCTCTGTTTCTGTTTTCCAACAATGCATGAGAAAAATATACGGCTCTGTGCAGAAGTTGGTGGGTTATTTGATTACTGTAAATCAAATCACATAAACCCACACCTGCACAGTCCTGATGAAACAAACCTTTTTGAACAGTTAATTCTTATTTTTGTAATATGCATTTTGACTGATTCAGTGACAAATATTTAATATTACAGCGAAAGAAGTTTTAAGGGGAATGGTGGGGAGACAAGAGTTTAGCTAGTTCACAAAATAAGAACATCAAACTGAAAATGCAGACAAATATATTTCTCAACTCACCAATTTCCATCTCGATAAATGTGGCTTCCTCTGGAAGGGCCCGCGGCAGCACCCCAGGGTCACTGAAGCTGGTCCTCAGTAGCATGGCCATGACGAAGAGGAAGAGCAGGGCAGCGAAAACTGGGATGGCAGGAGACAGATGGACAGCCAGGTAGGGACATCTGTAGGAAAACAAAGAGATTAAGAAGAAAGATAAAGATCTAGATCAAAAACAGATAAAGTTCTTGTGTTTTCCTTTATCATAATAGCTGACATAGTTAATCGATTCAGTGACGGTGTTCGATGAGACAGTCACCAAAAAGGGAATCAGCACTGACGACTGATTGATTAATCGCTGAAGTCATTCTTTAAGCAAAAATGTCAAACATCTTCTGGTTGCAGCTCCAGATTTCATTCCAAAAGAAATATGAATTAATTAATCAATATGTGCATATCACAGCAGTGCACGATGGCTGTGGACAACAACAGAAGTGGGAGACAATAAGAGCGTGTGCAGAGAGGGCATGACAGGACAACGCACATATTCTAAACTGGTGTTCTGAGCATAAAGGTCGTGGACCGTGAGAGCTGCCCTTTCACTGGACCGTGCCGAAGTCATGGCCGTGAATAAACAACACCGCACCACAGTCCCCTCACCTTCTGGAAGAGCGGAGACAAATTAGCATAACTCCATTCGCCAGGCCATTGAGATTAGAGCCAGCAGGGCTTCACCAAAAAGGCCTGCTGCTCAGTGCAATAACAGATGTGAGCTGCAGTGCAAAGTGCTGCGACAGAACAGAGCAGCAGCATCAAAAGCCTTCGACAGGCAGTTATTAATAGTTAAACTGTGCGGCCTCATCTCCATCCCCAGTGGCCGGGATCATATATTCATAATGCAACAGTGATGTTGCACTACAGGACTGAAAGGTACTGTGCCACATCCTGTACAACACTGACTTTGGTACCGCATGTCACACATGAAGTCTGTCCATACAGCTGGCACACACTCTGCTTCATTATAAGGACGATGAAGAGACACACATCACTCATTTAAAAGCAAATTAATCAGGCTGCGTTACATTTACAAATTGTTCTCTGTTTGTCAAAGTGAATCATACTATATTCAGTAAGAGTATGGCTGAAACAATGAGTTGATTAATCAATTAGTGGATTGACAGATCATTCTACTGATAAATCATCACATTTTAAAATTTTTAAGCAAAAATACATGTTTTTTTTTTAATGTAGACTTTAACGATAGTAAACTGAATGAGTTTGGACCTGTTGGCTAGACAAAATAATCCACCTGAATATGTCAACTTCAATATATCAGCTAATAAATATGAAGCTATTGCAGCTATGCAGACAATCAATTGATTGTTTAATTCCTTTTTCAGGCAAAAATACCATATAGACCAGCATCTCAAATGTGAGAAATGTCCTTATTATATATATGTCCATTATATTATGTCCGTTATTAAATTATGATAGACCGTCTTTGGGGTTTGAACAAATCAGGACATATACTGTAAACTGGGAAACTGTGATGAACACCTTTTCCACAATTTATAGACCAAACAAATTCATTGATTACCTTAAGAAAATAATCAGCAAATGAACAGATATAAAAAAATAATTATGTGCAGTCCCAGGTATAAGTAAAAAATGATTTTCCACACAAAATTACAGGGTGCACTTGAGGGGAATATAATATCCCATATGGACAGTAGCCATTTATCTGTATCACATATCAGCCAAACGACTGCATATACAGTTACATAAATGGGAGAGACCTATAAATTATTCTGCGTGACCGAACCTCCTTGAAAGCAGCACTAATGCACAATGATGTTTTTATTAGGATGCATTTATTTCTGGTTTAGTTGGGACTTGTTTGATCAGACCTTTACCCTTTTTGGCCTGTACACTTTATATTTATACACACGATATTCTGATTAATAATAAAACGCTCAAGTTGGGTCCATCTTTTAAAACATGAGAATGTATTACTTTTCTCTACTTCTTATCATTTCATATGGAATATGTTTTAGATTGTTGGTCAAAAAGAACAAGTAATTTCATTATTTACATTGCCATCCATAATATTGTTTTCCCCTCTCTGGGTGGTATTTTCCTCTCTGGGCGGTATTTTTGCCACACACGCGTAAACACACACACAGCTGACAGGAAGTTTAAAAGGAAAGGGATGTAACTGTGTAAACAACTGCCAGTTAGCACAACATGGCAGAGGGCGAAAGTCCACCTGTTTAGTCACAGTATGTACAGTAGATGAAGCAGGTGCGCCAGCATACCTGAGCACTGACGAGACAACAACACACAACACCTGCTGGACCGGTCTGAGCAGTTTCCCTGCAGTGCCGTTTTTTCCACACTAATGGAAACTCAGAGCAGAGATCAAATCAATAGAAATTTCCACTGGACCAGGCCTGTGAAGTATGTTTGGCCCATTTGTTAGCGCAGAGAGCAGCCAGTGGCTTCAGACTGAGGGGAGGCAGTCTGTCGATGAAGTGTAATTCCCGTAATGATGACTGGTAGGTATCGAGGCGCGCTCTATCATTGCTTCCCATCAAGCCCTCACGTCCTTCCTGGATGTGACCATTTCCTCTGCTGTTGAGGAGCAGGGTGGTGCTGGCACGGCAACGCTGCGTGTTCATCAGTCACTGCAGAGGCAGCAGGAAAAACTGGATTTAATCAAACCCCGTGTCCATGTGGGGAAAATGTTTTCATCAGCGAGGCCATCCATCCTGCCGCCAAATGACACTCACATGCCACTAACACATTTTCTCTCCGTCTTACTCAACTTCCTGTCTCTCCTTAAAGGTTCACAATTGTATTGTAAGAACAGAGGTCAATTAGGTAAAGCTTTTGTTGGAGTGTTTTAACGTTATGCTACTTCATACTTTACACCCCTCCACATTTATTCATTTAATTTGCAACTCAGTGGAACTATGCATGTAGGCACCAGGTTTTGACAAGAAGACAAAGGCGTGGAATAACAAAGACAAATGATAAATGATATCTCTGGCTCAGCTGCATCGATTCTGATCCATTTTTAAACTGTCCAACATGAGTCTGACAGTGCTGTAGGAGTGCAACATTAAACTGGCAGAGCACTCGTTCAAAGAAATAGATATAAATTTTGGGAAATAAACTAAACTTGACTAACCCTAATTTATTTTCTTTCCATAAGTTAGGTGAGAAGATTGACTGAGAATCTGGGGCAAATCTTTCGAGTTAGATTTTGGTGAAAACCAGGGGAAAGTATGTATCTCATATTTATCTTTGTGTTTTTTTTTTGGTAAATGATAGACCCAGAGTACATTTTATGGAATATGTATACTGTGACCTTGTTTGGACCATGAATTTAAGTCCACATTACAAAAATAAAGTTGTTGTAGTTGCCCCTACACTACCGTCATAAATTCATTTAAGAGTGACCATTAGGCCCTGAGTTCTTATAACCTAGAGAGAGATTGTTTATCATTTAGATGGGACCACATTAGCCAGAAGATACTGCAAGCAGTTGGTCATAAAGGACAATGACTGCATTAGACATATAAAACAATTATTCAGTGTTGCATAAGAGATATAAATAAGCTACCTGCAGCACTGCTTATTCTGTATGGAAAGTGTGAAGTTCACTTAGCAACGTGTGTGTAAATGTGTGTGTGTGTACGGGAAGGGAAGGGCAGGCATACGGTGCATTAGGGCGTGACTGCTGCAGACTTTGATCCAGAGGATTTCCCCTCTTAACTCACAAGCTCAAAGATGAGGGGCTTCTAAAGTAAGAATATCATTGAATTAAAATCACTTCAACTTCTCAGTAATAAACTGACTGAACTCAGGATTACCATGTCACCATGTCATGCCTTGGTGACTCATGACACTTTACCTTTGTTGAAGCCCTTCCTTTATTAATACTTAACGGTCGTAAGCTGTTGCAGATGTGAATGAATCAGACTACGAATTAATTATGCACTTGCCGTGCAGGCAGATCACAATGGGCCTCAGTAACAGCCCTCTGTCATACAAACATCTGTAGGCTGGGACTGTTTGTTTCGAGGGCACTGCTGAAAAAAAAACAAAAGCTCACAAACTCTACTAGCCTCCTCTCGTCTTTTCCACATTCAGACAGAAAACCACTCCATTACCAAACTTGGTAAATATTCTGATTGGAGGGACATTTCGTGAGTTCCTCTGCAGCAGAAATATCAGATAAGTTTTGCCCTTTTCTGCAGATGTAATCATGCTTCTCCAGTTTGTGCCTCTCATGTATTACTATCACATCTGAGTCACAGAGCCAAGCATCCTTCCTCTGAAAAATAACAATCTGGGGATCACTGAAAAACAGCAGGTCTTTAAGGTCAGTAACTGCTCTGAAGGTTTTTTCACTATTTTCTAACCATCTGGGTTAAAAATAATTCAATCTCAAGTTTTAACTGTTTCCAAATCAAGGCAGCCAGAACTGACAAATGTCTGAGCACATACGACATACAGTCACAGCTTGAGAAAGCATTTTGTTATCCAGATATCTTTGAGGAATCTGGAAATACCTTCAGATAAGCAGTAGGTGTTTCTCAATGACCTTCAGGTTTTTTAAACATCAAGAGTTAGTTTTTCTTTTCAGCAAAATGATTGCTTAGCTCTGTGACTTGAATGTAATGACAGTCCATAAAGCTAACCTCGACCTATCAGTGGACTACGAATATCTGACCAGAAAGTCATCCTTTAAAACTCTGAAATCCTTTAAAAAGGAGGTTACACCAAAGCTGCTGACGGCACAATCCGCTGTCCAGTTTAAATCTGACTTCCTTGTTATGCAACACTTAAATACTATATGAGAGAGATACATGAAAGCCAGGGCCAAGGTCCTTTTACTAGGATTAAAACTAGAATTACAGATGTTGCGTCACAGAATATTCACTGAGTGAAATGAAGAATAATGATAAATCTGATTAAGCCACATAAAAAATCAGTACTAGTGATTTAATATGATTTAAGAGGGGGTTATCTCTATACATGTTCTCTAAGAGAGCATGTATTTCAAACCATACACATAAGGACAAAGTGAAGAAACGTGTAAAATATGACTCTCTGTTTGGCATAAGATGTTCACAAAAAATATCACTTCACCCTCCACAGAGAAGCAGCCCTCTCCTCCTGCAAGAGAAGCTTCCAGAGAACAAAGCCTGTGGATCACTGTTACTGTAAATGGAGCATGCACTCTGAATAGGGCATAAATCACGTTATTGCTCATTTAGCCAGGGCCGGCAGCTGCTCTCTGATTGGCTACCAGGGAGACAGGGTGGGGTCAGATGCTGAGGGAGGCTCAAGGGTCGGACACAAGATCTCTTCTGACTGCAGCTGCCGGCCTCTCCTCAATGCATCTCCATGTTTTATGGAGCCGAGTGGAGGTCAGCCGGACATGCTGAATGCCTCTGCCTTGCAGCGTATGTAAGAATAAAGACGGAAAAACACACAAACGCACACCAAGACAATGAGAAAGGCTCGGCCTCATCGCATGCACATATGCTTCTTTGGCCTCGTAGCTCAGCGTCCTGGGGTGGACAGACAGATGACACACTGTCCTTGTGTTCTAGTTTCTTGTTCCCTCATCCATGCTCCATATGTGGCTATCCGCACGCACGTACATGCACACAACACACACACATTTACACAAACATACGAATGGGAACCAAACCAGCGAACATCCAACTGTGAGGAAGCCATTCACAGATATATGCATGTTAGGAAAAGGATGAAAAAAAACCTTTTACCCATCATGGATAAAGTGCGATTGTGTAATTTAAAAATGAGATCAGTGGATATTAAAATAGGCACAAAACCAACAGGATGAGGACAAACAGTCTTAAAATTGATTCAGCCTGTAAAGGATAAAACAGGCCAGCCCACCTCGTCAGTGAATAATTTGTTTAGCTGTTCTTAATGGGACTTCCCATTTGTGTGCTCGGCCGCCCGTTTCCGCTTTAGCACAAATTAAAGTACTGAGAGGTCTCCCTGCGCAGGGTGCCGATGTCTGGTGATAAAAGTGAGATGTCTGCTCGGCTGGTTTTGGAGAAGAGCCAGCCCACGCCGTGACACTGCCCTCTCTGTTCTCCCATCAACGCCACAGCGAAGCTCACAGCTCAACCTGACGCCAACATGTGAGCACTGAATCCTCCAAAACAAAAAAATCACGCAACAAAAACAGCATACGAGATAACTGAATGATGAACTACAGAAAAATGCACCAGAATTAGATGACATTTAAAGCTTTGCTTCTTAAAACTAGACTACAATAATGATGTGCCATGCATATGTAATGTGAGCGGCAGACTGTGGTACAGTTTTTAATCAATGCCAAGCCTTTTAAAAATTTTGTTTTTGATAAATGATTGCCTCTGTGTGATGTTTTCAAACACCGACAATACTATGAATCACATTAGCCCGAGCTCTAACATAAAATTAATCTGCTACTATTTTGATAATTGACTAATCTTTTGCTAAAGATGAATGAGACAATCAACTCTATTGTTAACTGACACAGCAGTATAGAGCCATGCTGGCTGCTCTTTGGGGCTGTACTTCTGCAATGTGGTGCAAAATGTCAACATCAGCAACAGCTAACACCCTGATGTTTTGCAGGTATATCGTTTTACATCTTAGCCGAGTGTGTTGGCATGCTAACAATAGCATTAAAAACAAAGAACAGGCGAGCTGGTTGGGAATGTCACTGGTTTTGCAGGTGTACTAGACAATTACATCCCTGACCCGATGGTGGCGCTATATGAAAAGTCAGAGGATCAGACAAAATTATTAACAAAATTAATGCCTAATGTTGGCACCAAAATTCATGGCAATCTATTTTAAGATATCTATTTCTGGACAAAAGTCATAAACTGACCGACGCTGCCACCCACAGAGTGTTTGCAAGCGTGCCTAAAAGTTCCAAACATTCCCTGATTCTGCTTCTCAAATGTGGGGATTTGCTGTTTTTCTTTCTCATGATGATTATAAATTAAATATTTTGGGGTTTTAAACCGCAAACAAACTATTTCAATATGCCACAATAGGTTCTGGGAATGTATAATAGGCATTTTCACCATTTTCTGACTGGGAAAAAAAAAAACATTTATCAATTAAATGAGAAAATAATCTGCAGCTTGAGATGTTGTGACATTCACACAAAGACAGGCTGAACTCGTCGCTTTAATGCTCCTATTAAACATAGTTGCAAATGGGCCCTTTGTGGACACATTAAACCTCAGAGCCTTTCAGCAGCAGGCTGTTACTCTGTCAGAGATTTAAATCAGATATGTATCAACATGCCGCGTAATGGCGAGTTTGAAAATGACCCCCATGTTGTCTTGGTCCAATCTCCGCATTAATATCCATCCCCCCCATGAGAGAAAATTATGTTTCCCTGTAATATGAACATAGTATGCTAACAACCCTCCAGCCATTAGTCACCGCAATGCCTCCTCTGGGCTCTGGATGTTCAGCAGTATCATCTCTCTCGCCTCGCTCTGAGCTGGACAACAGCTCCTTCTGTCCGGACTCGGAGGAGAGCAGGAGGCCATTAAAGTGCGGAGCAGATAGAGACAGGAAGGGCCTGGCACTAAGCAAGAGCAGCTACTTCTCTTCTCCACTGTGCTCCAAATCCATTTGGCCCGGTGGCTGCGTGCACGCCCACAGTCAAGAGAGGTTACTGTGTTACAGAGCAGGATATTGTGCTAAATCATCGTGCCGGATATATCAGGAAAGAAAAGGGAGAAGAGAGGAGGAAACAAATGGCATAAAGACAGACAATGAGAGCAGTCCAAATGAGAAGCAGCGCTGCTTTATGATTGTGATTCAAACTCGTGTAGTTTGTTTTCAAAAAAAAAAAAAAAACAACTGACAGGATTTGGGTTCACATGCTGCCTCCGAGCCGGCAGGGAGCATTTGCAGTGCTAATGAGTCCATCGGGCTGGGCGAGTGGTGGATCGAGACAGAACTGCTGAGACAACAGAAAGAGGCAGCTTTCCCTTCTCAAACCAGGGGGAAAAGCTGGACAGCGAGGGGTTATTAAATATTAAACACCTCAGTATGTGGTCAATCATGAACCGTTTCTTTGACAGGGACTGAATTTTGAGCAACAAAACGCTGGCTGCACAGCGTGTCAAAAGGTTCATTGAAACAGAGAGACTTAGTTGTTACAAACGAAGGCCGCGCACGAGGATACAGATCAGCTTACAGTGAGACTGCAGAAGAAAAAAACACTGATCCACCTTTAGGGTCATGTTTGAAGCTTACAAGTGTCCAGCTCTCATTCAAAACTACAGTGCACACAATAGAAATGGTCGAGATGAGACAAAATATTAGAGTTGGAGCAAGCACTAGCAAGTATTTTGACAACTGGTTCAGTTATTTTTAGAGCAAAAATACCAAATATTTGCTGGCTCATGCTTATCGAATGTGAGGATTTCACAGTTTTCTTTGTCATATTTGAGAGTAACCTGAAGATATTTAGGTTTTGAATAGTTATCTAGATAAAACAAGCTATTACTCTGCATCACCTTGAGTTCTGAGAGAGCACGATAGGCGTTTCATTGACAAAACGATTAGTCTGTTAATTTAGAATATAATGGCCAGCTCAACAGTGATGAAAATAATCGCCAGCTGCAGCATCATCTGTAAAATACCATAAAGCAATATAGGGCTGCAATAGATAGATTTTAATGAAGTCTGGTCCATATATATCCCCAGGGTCAAAGAGTTCAAACCCCTGAAGAGATTTGGTTTACAAATCACGACGACAAAGAAAACAAGAAACTATTCACATTTGAGAAGCAGGAACCAGAAAATGTTGACATTCTTTCTCCAAAACCGAGTGAAAAACTATTAATTTATGATCCAATTAATTGTAGGTCATACACTAATCGATTAATCGTGTCAGCTTTAAAGTTGGCCCAGGTGGGACGTGGTTTACTGTACAGATATTTGGGGGATTTAAGTTTGTATAAGAGGGCACAAGAGCTCTACGAAGCGTCTTCACTCTTCTGGGACAAATCCTAATTTTGGCTCTGGACGGGGGGAGGCAGAGGGGGAGAGTGAACTTACTCGAAGGCGAAGAAGAGGGAGCAGGTCCCGATGATGAGGAACAGGGTCAGGTAGAAGACCCCCTTCTGTCGGGCCATCATCACCCGGCCGTCGCAGCAAAACGTGTTCTTCCCCGGCAGCTTCTCCCATTTCCGCACCTTCCGCGTTATCATCACCGCCGACATGGTTATGTTTTTATTTATTTTTTCTTATTTTTATCTTATTTCTTCCTGCGCTCGGATCGGTTCCTTCCCTTCCTCCGGTTGGTGCCAGCTGCTCTACTGCAAAACAGACAGGTAAATAAATAAATAAGCGATGACAACAAGCTGCTGGAGGATCACACACATGTATATAAATATATTCTCACAAGACAGGAGACTCACTCAGTGATGTTACAGATTTTCTTCACGAAGCATTTTTTTTTTTTTGCTTTTCCCCCCTTTTTTTTGGAAAAAATAATAAAGGTGTCGCAGTCACATCCTCGACGCTCCCTCAGTCCGCGTTATTCCCGGTGAGTTTGAAGGCTTCACTGCAGCATGTCATTCCCATAAAGAAAAAAAAAAAAAAAGCAGAAAACCCTGCTCGGGCAGTCTCGATCGAGCTCGTCCGGTCAGCAGCGGACACTCAGTGGAGATTCACCCGAAACAGATGTTGGGTTTTTTTTTTTTTTTTGAGGCGCGACAAAGATCCAGCTGTGGCACCGGGGAGCGCGGCGGACCCTGACCGGCTGACATTCATATCATCTCGGTCAATCAGGGAAAGGAGAGCACGGACGAGAGCCTTGTTCACACACACACACACATATACACACACACGCTGGGCTGTGGTCGTCCTGCTGTTGGGCGTGATCACGGTGCGCTCATGTGGGAGAAACCCTGGGAATAATAACGATAATTAAAAAAAATATATTTAAATAAAAAGCATAAGGAATAATAATCGCCTGTGCGGACGCGGGGTGTTTGATGCGCTCCTTCTCCCGCAGGATGCCAGATCTCCGTTTTAGTCAATGGCAGCAGGAAACACGCCTAGATTGAAATGTCCAATCTTAAAGGGGCAGGACAGGTAAAACAAAAAAAAAGGAGGGGGTAGAAAAATAAAAGAGAAGGAAACAAAGGACGCAGATTAAAAAAAAGGTGCTGCTTGGATCATACTCACATGCTGAACCTCTCTCCTGCAGCCTCGCCTTGAGGGGGGCAAAAGGTGCATTAATGAGGATAATTGGATATAGACGCCAGTAAGCCTCCATGTGTGGTTTGTGAAGGCTGCAGAGAGCAGAGGGAAACACTGCAGAGGTCCGCAGGGTCAGGCGCTTTTTACTGGGACCACCACGGAAATTACATTTGTTCACCTTTATTGTTGAGTTTTACAACATACCCCATATGGTGCAATGTAACTTAACTCAATAAAAACTCAAGGTACTTGTGCTCGAGTATACGAAGTATTCCCATTTTATTTGACCAATCACTTTTTATAATACATTATTTTTCATTTATTCTTCCTGTTTATTTCTGATAAACCGAAGGATGACGTGTTCCTCAATGTGTTGAAAATTTTCTCCTACTTCTTAAGTTAAATAAACAGTTTAAACCTCTCTGGATCAGCTGGAAAATGCATCATTACTAAGCTGTTTTTCTGATGAAAAGATGACTTTTTAGAGATCAGGGCTCTCACAAGACAGTGACACTACAGACATATGAAGATCTTATATACCAGGATGATATATGGTGGAAAACATGAGAAAATATCTTTTTTTTTTTTTTTTTTTACTTCAGATTCAAATTCTTGCATCTGAAGTATCTTTTTTTTATTTGAATGAATATTTATGTTGTAGTTTGTTTGTTACTGCACCATGTTCATAGTCAGTAAAATAAAATGTTATCAGATGTGGATTTGCAGCAAAAGGAAGCCTATAACACATTTTTAAAATAACATAAAAATGATGGCAAAATATGTGCAACTCTCATATATACATTTTACTGGCTCATATTTTTACAGAAGGTTTGATTCTAGATGTCAAAAGCACCCAGGGAAGTCAAGATAAAGGCTCAACAACAGGATATTATTATTGATCTACTGACAATATCTATTCTTACAGTAAATTTCATACATTATGCCTCATTCAGGCACCAGACTGGATAATTAGTATTTATCTCAGCCTTTTGATTGATAATGCATTCATATCTTGTAAAAATAATTTGATATAATAGCCCCTGCTTTGGGTAAAGACATAAAAAGAAACATTATGAGGGTTCAGTACTGACTCAGCCCAGTTATGCAGCCATTATGGCCTCTTTGTTGCTTCACAGAGGCAAAGAGATGGCACTTTATCAGACACACAGCAGAGGGCTGGACTATGAAGGACCCAGAGAGTGAACCAAACATCCTTCACTCTCTTCAGTCTGTCCTGAAGTTATAGACCAGAGGTGGAAAAGATACAGTTCGTCTCCATCAGTCAGGATCCCTGCTGTTTTATACTCCAGAGGAAGACATTATTAATACATGACCTTTCAGATAGTGCTTTGACCAACCTGCCAACTCAGGTTAGAATGTACTCAAGACTGCAGACAGCTGAAAATCATAATTCAAATTCTGGTGACACTTTCCATTACATATGAAGAGATTGTGGAGGAAGAAGTGGTTTGATCTTACTGCCAACAGAAACCCTGATACTACTGTGACTGATCTGATGTGTGGACAGATGGATAACTTTCTCCAAAAAAGGAAAATGCTTTGAAATCTGAAAGACAGTGTAGACACACAAACAAACTAATGCAGAAGCTGATTAGTGTAGCTCAGGGGTCAGTCAGTTAATAAAATGTGCATCATCTATGGTCAGTCATAGAAGAAGGAGATCAAAGAAATGGCAAAAAGCTGAGTTTTAAATTATGTCAAAAGTACATCCAGTATAACAGAGAACGTGTCAACAAGTCTATTAGCAATATGTTAATATAAATATTCTATCTACAGTATAGCCTGTAATGTGAGAATTGTCATCACATTATTGAATTGTGTGTATTTTACTCCAGCTACATGTTTTACTGTCGTAACTATGACTATTTAAATATTTAAAACCTGTTTAACACCTGTATAATGTCTTGTGTAAAATCAAAGTGTTTTGCAGGCCAATAAGTCTGAGGAAAGATCAATATGCATTATGGTCATAGACTAACAGTGACTAAAAGTCTCTTGTCCTCAGTTGCATCAATATTAACTATTATTTTATTTATCTGTCTCTCTGAAGCCATCCAGCATTATTATTATTATTATTAAGTGCAACATCAAATCATGAGAGTAACACTTTGGTGGGATTTCTGGCAAAAAAAATGTGAACAGCACAGTGATTTATGGTCAAACCATCTTGATATGATAGTAGCTAATCCTGAAATGAATACAAAATAAATCAGTACAATAAAACCTCCATCCTAGATCCTGAGAGATATTTGGCTGATGTGCCTAAGTTTAATTTTATTTTTTAATTACCTGAGACTAAGTGAAAATATTTTCTTTCTATGAATTTATGATTGATGATACAGTTGACTTCAACTAATAGGGAAACAGATTGTTTCTGCGTTATTTAATAGAGCAGTTTAGATGATATTTTGCGTGTTACATGTTATTTATTTCACTTTACCAGCATGATAATAACTTCTAATAATTTAACTCACCTTTCAGTGTTGAGCTGTTTGTCTCCATCTGTCGACAGAAACGAGCAACTTGTCCAAACTGATTGATCTGTGTGTCATTTAGCTGTCATTCCCGAACAAATTAAAACATGAATAAAGGTATATACATCACATTTTAATCATAAACTCATTTTAATCTTAATCTGCAGTTGTTCGTCATCAAAAACTTTACGATTTAAAGTTTTAAATATAAAGTTTGTTTTTACAATAAAGTTTCGTATTTTGAACGGTCCGTCCAACAGTTAACAGTCCGGGTGAAATGCGTGTTGTGTTTTTGCGGAGCAGCTGCTGGATAATTTTCTCCGGTGGCTAAATGAGCTGTGTTGAACTGTCAGATCTGAATCCAGTTTGTTTGTTGCTTTATTTGTAAATGGACGGTGTGCCTTGTCTTCGTGTGTTTCAGTGTCATGCACAACATTTCAGGTAAACAGCTCTTTAGTGCGTGAACAGCTGAGCTAATGTGGCTAACAGGACTGATTAATCATATGGTCTATAAAACAACAAATGGTGGCATCATTCAATGTCTTGATTTGGTCGATCAGATCCCTCAAAATATACCGTTTAGTTTTAATACAGGATCAAGAAAATTGAGAATCTTCATATTTAAGAACCTGAACAATATTTTTTTTTCTCCCGGAAAAATAACTTAAATGATCAGTCACTTATCAAAATATTTGCAGATTATTTTTCTCATTGTCAACTAATCGTTTAATCGACTAACCGTTGCAGCTCTAAACAGTATGGACAGAAATATTGAATAACAAGTTAAATATGTTTTCTTTGGCTAACTGTACTTATTTAAAATATATTTCTTTTAAACGTTTTATCTTTAGTGGAAGAAAGTAACTAAATACATTTTCTCAGGTACTATACATAAGTACAGTTTTGAGGTCCATTTTTTGCAACTTTTATACTTTTACTCAACTAAATTTCAGAGGCAAATTTAGTACTTTTTACTCTACTACATTTATTTTATAACCTTAGTTACTTTGAACATTTAGATTAATAATACAAAAAAATCTCAGATAAAGTAGTTGAAATTATGTCCATCTTTACTAGCTGCAGCATTAAAGTGATGAACTTGAATGTATCATTAATTATCATCCAATAATAGATAGACAATAGATAGTCAATAGATAGTATTTTAAGTGTATTTTGATGCTAGTACTTTTGTATTTTTACTTAAGTAACATCTCAAATGCAGCACTTTTACTTGTAACGTGTAAAGTATTTACACTTTGGTATGCTGCTTTTACTTCCTGAATTCATACCTCTGTCTACCTCTGTTTATCTTACAGGAGATATCTAGAATCCAAAGGAGCTCTGGACAAGAGTTTGTGTTTACTGAAAGACTCAGATGAGACAGTCCTTTTGCCCATTTTACCATCCAGTCTGTCACAACTTGATCTGCAATCTCTCAGGAATACGGTGGCATCAGACAGCACTTGTGAAATAGTCTGGAGTCAGGTAATTACTGCTGAGTCATGACAAACAGTACAACGCTGTGACTTTTAAGTATTTTTATGGATATCCTATTGTCTGTCCTGTTTCCACCACAGTCTCCTCTGCAGTCAAAGAAGGACAAAGGGAGGACAAGTGGTAATAAACTAGAGAAAATCCTCCAGGAGCTGTTGGAATCTCTTGGTGAAAGATGGACAGAGGAGCTGAGGGGAGACCTCCCTCGCAGCTTCCAAAGGCACGGAGACCTGGTCCTGCTGGGGGACAACTGTTTCTCTCTGCCACTGTGGAAGAAAAAGGGTACTGCTCTCAAATGTCACCACACTTTTCATTAGTATTAGGTGTTCAAAATCATTCATGAGGAAACTTTATAGATTGCTTCTTACTTTTTTTTAGATCAACAGCTGTGGGGTGCAGTGGCCAAAGGACTGGGAGCAAAGCGTCTTGCAAAGATCACCCGAATATCCGGGGATGGTTTTAGGTCTCCTGTGGTGACAATGCTGTTAGGAGAGCACAGCTGGGTCAAACATGTGGACAATAGAATTACGTGAGTCCTAATCAATAAGAACCATTTATTAGCTGTCAGTTTGCTCTCTGAATAAGTCACATGAATAATACGGATGACTGTTTTCTCTTTTGTCTCAGGTATGAGTTTGATGTGACCAAATGCATGTTTTCAGCTGGAAACATAACAGAGAAGCTCCGGGTGGCCGGATTTGACTGCAGAGGGGAGACTGTGGTTGATTTGTATGCCGGTGAGAAAACTACATCAATGTCTGACAGGTTTTTACATTCGTGAAGATAGAGAAGAATAATTTTTTCCTTTAATACCATCAAAAGAGAAACAATAAAACATACAATCCATACTGAGAATGAGAATGTCTGAGTGGGTATCTGTGAAGGAGGTTATCTTTGGTTTACTCACAGATTTAGCAGGTTTAATCCCTGTTTAGGAAACTGCACCATCATGTCACTTTTATCATGTCTAAACCTTGTACTCTTCTGTAGTAATTAATTGCCACAGTTGTATCTTTTCTCAGGTATTGGGTACTTCACTCTCCCATACCTGGTTCATGCGGGAGCCAGTCATGTTCACGCCTGTGAGTGGAACCCAGACGCAGTTGAAGCTTTACAGAGAAACCTCACAGCACACGGGGTGTCACACCGCTGCACTGTTCACGCAGGAGACAACCGACAAGTAATGCGTTTTCATATGCATCCCACACTCCTTATGTGACATATATTGTTAACATGTGTGACATGTATTAGCCAGGTCGTAAATGAAAACTTCACCACAGGGAAGGGAAAAGTTTTGATTTATGACCTCTGGTGGTTATATTAGCTGAAAATCATGCCAGCAGTTATTAGAACTTCAGGATTTTTCTAGCCTGGACAGGTTGCCAGACAATCACAGTCCAACCACAGTCCTTTTTGCACAAAAGGGAACCATTAAAGATACACTGAAATGTAAGTGGCAATGCCACGTTAATATCACAGTAATTGAAAAGGTTAGAATGCCGATCATGTAATGGTAGTTTTGCGTTTATTTTTTGTGTTTAAAACTTTGAATTGTCCAAAGAAATTAGAGGGCTATCTTAATATTCGGTCTATTGTTTCTCAAGTTTGTTGCTTTTAAAATTCCATTGGTCATCCTTTAATCTGCATATGCTTTTCAGAATCGCAGCTATTTCAAGAATTCAAGAATTTATTGTCATTACACAACAATTTACATCAGTAATCATTGGTAATCCATCCATCCATCCATCCATTTTCATCCGCTTGGTCCGGGACCGGGTCATGGAGGCAGCAGTCTGAGCAGAGAGATGCCCAGACTTCCCTCACCCCAGACACTTCCTCCAGCTCTTCCAGGGGATCCCATAGGCGTTCCCAGGCCAGCCGAGAGACATAGTCTCTCCAGCGTGTCCTGGGTCTTCCACGGGGCCTTCTCCCGGTGGGACACGCCTGGAACACCTCCCTAGGGAGGCGTCCAGGGGGCATCCGAAACAGATGCCCAAGCCACCTCAGCTTTCAGCTTGACTCCTCTCGATGCGAAGGAGCAGCGGCTCTCCTACTCCGAAACTCCTCCCGAGTGACTGAGCTTCTCACCCCATATCTCTAAGGGAGCGCCCAGCCACCCTGCGGAGGAAACTCATTTCGGCCGTATCTTGTATCCGCGATCTTGTCCTTTCGGTCATTACCCAAAGTTCATGACCATAGGTGAGAGGTGGGAACGTAGATTGACCGGTAAATCGAGAGCTTCACCTTTCGACTCAGCTCCTTCTTCACCACGACGTCCGAGTCCGGTACACCTTCGACCGCATAACTGCAGGACGCTGCACCAATCCGCCTGTCAATCTCACGCTCCATCTTTCCCTCACTCGTGAACAAGACCCCGAGATACTTGAACTCCTCCACTTGAGGCAGGACCTCTCCACCCACCCGGAGAGGGCAGGGCATGCCACCCTTTTCCGGTCGAGAACCATGGCCTCGGATTTGGAGGTGCTGATTCTCATCCCAGCCGCTTCACACTCGGCTGCAAACCGCTCCAGTACACATGCATGCTGAAGGTCCTGGCTTGAAGAAGCCAACAGGACAACATCATCTGCAAAAAGCAGAGATGAAATCCTGTGGTTCCCAAACCGGACTCCCTCCGGCCCCTGGCTACGCCTAGAAATCCTGTCCATAAAGATTATGTATGAACAGGACCGGTGATGACAAAGGGCAGCCCTGCCGGAGTCCAACATGTACTGGAAACAGGTCTGACTTACTGCCGGCAATGCAGAACCAAGCTCCTGCTCCGGTCGTACAGAGACCGAACAGCCCTTAGCAAAGGCCCCGGACCCCATACTCACGGAGAGCACTCCCACAGAATACCACGAGGGACACGGTGGTCAATGAATGCCTTCTCCAGATCCACAAAGCACATGTGGACTGGTTGGGCAAACTCCCATAAACCCTCCAGCACCCTGTGGAGGTAGGATAGGTAGAGCTGGTCCACTGTTCCACGACCAGAACAGACGAAAACCGCATTGTTCCTCCTGAATCTGAATCCAAGGGTCGACTATAGGCCGAATTCTCCTCTCCAGTACCCTGGCGTAGACCTTCCCGGGGAGGCTGAGAAGTGTGATCCCTCTGTAGTTGGAACACACTCTCCGGTCCCCCTTTTTAAAAAGAGGGACCACCACCCCAGTTTGCCACTCCAGAGGTGCACTGTCCCCAACCTCCATCCATGCAATGTTGCAGAGGCGTGTCAGCCAAGCCAAGACAGCCCCACAACATCCAGAGACTTGAGGTACTCAGGGCGGATCTCATCCACCCCCGGCGCCTTGCCACCAAGGAGCTTACGAACTACCTCAGTGACTTCGGCTTGGGTGATGGACGAGTCCAGTCCACCTCAGAGTCCCCAGCCCCCCTGCTTCCTCATCACTGGAAGGCAAGTCGGTGGGATTGAGGAGATCCTCGAAGTATTTCTTCCACCGTCCGACAAATGTCCTCAGTTGAGGTCAACAGCTCCCCACCCGCACTGTAAACAGTAAACAGTTGGCAGAGTACTGCTTCCCCCTTCTGAGGCGCCGGACGGTTTGCCAGAATCTCTTCGAGGCCGAGGCCGACCGATAGTCCTCCTCCATGGCCTCACCGAACTCCTCCCAGACCCGAGTTTTTGCCTCCAGGACCGTGCCGGGCTGTGGCGGCTTGCAAGGCCTTGGGCCTGCACGGTTTACCTGTCAACTGCTTCAGGGAGTCCCACAGGCCAACATGGTCCCGATAGGACTCCTTCTTCAGCCTGACGGCATCCCTTACTTCCGGTGTCCACCACCGGGTTCGGGGATTGCCACCACGACAGGCACCAGAGACCTTCATGCGTCCACAACTTCGAACTGCCGCGTCGACAATGGGAGGCAGAGAACATGGTCCACTCGGACTCAATGTCCCCAGCCTCCCTCGGAATCTGTCTGAGAAGCTAAGCTTCTTCGGAGGTGGGAGTTGAAGACCTCCCTGACAGAGGGCTCTCGGCCAGACGTTCCCAACAGACCCTCAAAATCACAATACGTTTGGGTCTGCCAGGTCTGTTCCAACTTCCTCCTCTGCCAGCGGAGCCAACTCACCACCAGGTGGTGATCGGTTGACAGCTCAGCCCCTCTCTTTACCCGAGTGTCCAAGACGCGATACGGCCGGAGATCAGATGAAACGACAACAAAGTCGATCATCGACCTCCGACCGCCTAGAATCGGCCAAGTCCTGGTGCCACGTGCACTGATGGACACCCTTATGCTTGAACATGGTGTTCGTTATGGACAAACTGTGACTTGACTAGCACAGAAGTCCAATAACAGAACACCGCTCGGGTTCAGATCTGGGAGGCCGTTCCTCCCGATCACGCCCCTCCAGGTATCACTGTCGTCGCTACCCACATGAGCGTTGAAGTCCCCCAGTAGAACAATGGAGTCCCCAGCCGGAGCACTATCAAGTACCCCTCCCAGGGGACTCCAAGAAGGCCGGGTACTCTGTACTGCTGTTCGGCCCGTAGGCACAAACAACAGCAAGATACCTATCCCCAACCCGAAGGCCACAGGCTGAAGCGAAGCGACCTCTCGGTTCACCTCACCGGGGTGAACTCCAACACACGTGGCGGCTGAGCTGGGGAGCTATAAGCAAGCCCACAGCCCACCAGCTCGCCGCCGCACACCCTGGGCAACTCCAGAGTAGTGGAGGGTCCAGCCCCTCTCAAGGAGCTGGGTTCCAGAGCCCAAGCTATGCGTGGAGGTGAGCCCGACTATCTCTAGCCGGTACCTCTCAACCTCCCGCACGAGCTCAGGCTCCTTCCCCCCCAGCGAGGTGACATTCCATGTCCCTATTGCCAGAGTTTTGGTCCAGGGATTGGGTCGCCCCCTTGTCGAGGCCCCCTGCCACGACTGCTACCCAAACCACATTGCACCGGCCCTCATCATGGACCTTCCTGCGGGTGGTGAGCCTACTGGAAGGCGGGCCCACACGTCGCCATTTCGGGCTGAGCCCGGCCGGGTCCCATCCAAGTGGGCAAAGACCCGTGCCACCAGGCGCTGGTCCAAGCCTGCGAGCCCCAACCCCAGGCCTGGCTCCAGGGTGGGGCCCCGGTAATGCTGCCAATCCGGGCGACGTAACGTAACGGTCCTTGATATTTCTTCTTTTCATGATGGGCTGTGGCTTGTGAACCGCTCTTAGTCTGGCCCGTCACCTAGGGACCTGTTTGCCACATGGGAGACCCTACCAGGGGCAGGGCGTAATGCCCCCTGACAACATAGCTCCTAGGATCATTCAGGATCATTCGGGCACACTTTGCAAACCCCTCCACCACAGTAAGGTGGCGGTTCAAGGAGGGGATCATTGGTAATGTAAATTCTTAAATCTCAGGCTCCCCAAACAATGCTAAAAAATATTAACAAGAATAGAGACACTCAACAAAAAAATTAATAAAATATATAAAATAAAATAAAATAAAATAAATACAATTAAAATAAATAATATACTAGCATAATAAAATAAATAAAGAAAGATTATATAAATTATACAATTAAAATATAAACCAAGTAATATACAACTAAACAGAGATATACAATAAAACATACAATAGAATTATATATATAGTATATATATATTATATATATTATATATAGTATTATAGTAACAGTACTGGTGTGTTTCTATTCTTTCTTTTTTATTCTATTCTATTCTATTCTATTAATTCTTTTTTTCCAGCTCCAGCTGTGTGACATTGCTGACCGAGTGAACCTGGGTCTCATACCGAGCTCTGAGGACGGCTGGCCCGTCGCCTGTCACCTGCTGAAGAGAACTACTGGTGGCGTTTTGCACATTCACCAGAACGTTACCTCACCATTACCGAACACGGCAGCCGTCCCAGAAATCAATGATGCCACCCAGAGGGTTTCTGGGAAGACAGCTGACAGAGAGGTGTGGCAGTCCTGGGCCGATGACACAGCAGACCGCATCGCATCTCTTTTAAAAGACACCACTGGAGCCCCATGGATAACAAGCATCCGGCACGTCGAACATGTGAAGTCGTACGCACCTCATGTTCACCACATCGTGCTGGACTTGGAGTGCAGACCCTCCTGAGCTGAGGATGAACAGATACTGGGTTTAATGTGCTGCTTTATTGTAGAGATGACAAAGGCAAATGTATGGTCCAGTTTCAACCACACACACCAGCTGATGGGGTTTTTATAAAGCTTTATTTATCCAGGGCAGGTTCACTTTTTGTAGTAACGCCCTGCCTCACACTTGTGCAATTATAATCACATCTGGAAGCTGTCCCACAACCACAGCCTTATCTCTTGGCCTCTGGTCAGCTCTATAAAGGAGCAGTGATGGTTGAGGTGCCTTACTCAAGGGCACCTCATTGTTATTATACTCCTGGTATTTGATCCTTTGACCCCTTGTGGTTGACTGCAATGAAAAGGCTGAGATAAGACTCACATCCACTGCTCCTGACTCTCACATCAGCATGCTGGTTATGACAGGAACACCCAAGGCCAAACCAATATTATGATGGGTTAAACTACAGGATTCGTGGTTGTAAAGGACATCCTCTAGAGTAAATTTGAATAGAGATCATATGAACATACAGCGAAACTCTGCCATCTCAATATTTTTTTTTTTAACTTCAGGAGGCAGCAGCTATGTGTTTGCCAAAGATGTGAATAAATGAGTGGAGAAACAGAACATACGGGGGGCTCATTGAGTGGGAATCATGTGAATCATATGATAAAACCTTCACGGTCATCGGATCTGAACAAGTCGAGCAGCTATGGGAGACTTTACACCCAAATAAGGCAATGCCTTCTGGGTGCATGGTGTTCATCCTCTCAGTAGAACGCTTTGGAGTTGTTGTGTTTGCTCGTGGTGGATCAACGTGTTACTGAGAGAGTTGATGTGTTTGTTATTTTTTAGCCTTCTGTATCAGCTGTAGAGGTAGCAGGGGCTGAAAAAACAAAATGTGACTTTGTACTACCTGCCAAAAGAGCCACGGACGACAGACTTAAATGTATTAATAATCATATGAAACCAAGTTAGAAGAAATATCTAGAGAAGCCTCATTATATAAATACCTGGTTGTAGCCTCTGGCCGCATGTACATTTAATTAGACAGGACTAAAAACAGCAGAGCAATTATATCAAGCTGATAATTATCATTAGTTCATTTACTCAAGCACTCTACCCAAGTACAGCTTTGAGGTACTTCACTACATTTTATAGGAAAATATTGTCCTTTTTACTGCACTTCATGTATTTGACAGCTCATTATTTTGCAGATTCAAATTAATAATACAACAACATAATACATTTTTGTATTATTTTAAAAATACTTGATGATACCTAGAGGGAAATCCTAAACTAACCAGCAATCTATCAGTAAAAAAATAAAGAATATTCAAATAAATTACAGTTGACCCCATATTCAACAGCTGAAACATTGAGTAATGTCCACATTAATGTACTGCAAATTATGATGCGATAACAAAATACATTAATCTGAAATGAGTTATGTGTTTTAACTGTTTGTACATTCCAGTATATTTTGCAAATTACTTTTGTACATTTACTTAAGTAAAAATTCAAATGCAGTACATTTACTTCATTGTGGTATTACTACTTTGACTTAAAGTAGTAAAAGATAAGATTATAATTATTACACTACATGATACCTAAATCAACACACCCCTACCTAAACAAAATGAGATTCACAACAGTTGGATGACATGGAAAGTGTTATTAATTGATCTTATTTGGGAGTAAAACTGATTCTGTACTGACTTTTTAGACACCAGGGATTTGTTGTAAATGGAAACATTTACAGTGAGACTTACAGGCACTTTTTTTATAGAGCTAGTGATCATTTGCTTTACAATGTGTTGTCCAACCATCACTTTGCATACGCCCTGACAGTAAATAATGACACAGTGTGTAACAGGGGATCTCCACACACACACACACACACACACACAGGGGCTGCAGTGTCTTTTTAAACATCTCTCTGCATTTGTGTGTGTGTGTCTACAATTTTGCATTTCTCACATGCGCTGTCTGACGCTGTTTATTCATTCAGAGACAAAGAAAAAAAAAACTTCCCTGTGTCCCAGCTCTCTCTGCGCGCAGAAGTCACAGTTTGGGGGAGAAAAAAAGAAAGAAATGTCCAGTGATAATCGAGGGCTGTTTCAAAGGGGCAAATTTTCCACATCCACCCCTCCTGCGGTAAACGGAGGCGAGGAAATGCACCTGTCATGGAAAATGTGGAGAGGCGCTCCTGTCCGTCCGTGCGCTACAAACTTTCCTTCATCTTCCGGTACTCCTCCGGCGCACTGAAGTCAACACTTTTGGAGACTGGAGGCGAGGAGGAGGAAGGAGGCGTGAGGAGAGCCCGAGAGTGAGGTTAAACCCGACGAGAAAGGCAGTTTTTAAAACAAAGGACGGTTAAATGAACTTGTCGGCTACTTTTCTGCAGTTTTATTTTATTTTATTTTGTTGTGTTTTGTGTCACTTTCCTGTCTCCCGCGGTGACGGCGGCCGAGTAGCGGAGTGAAGACGACTTTTTTTAAGCAGGTGTGTGTCGTTTTCTTTAATTATCTGACTTTTTGTTTTTATTTTTTCCGCCTAATCTCAAGCTTATTTAATTGGGAAACGCAGTAAAGTAAGTTAATCCCATTTTTTTTCTGCAGTGACAAACAAACTGGACGTGGACGTTAAATTAATTGAATTACGACGTAATTTATCGCACATTTTATGATATTTAACTGCCTCTTACATGATTTGTACTCTGCTGCGGAGGAGTTTCCTGCTTATTAAATTAATTGTGTTAATGCTAGTTTTATACGAGCCCCCCCCCTTTTTTTTTTTTTTTTTTTTTATAAAACACAGTTCAGTGAGTGTCATCTGGTGCAGACGCATGCGCCATTTCCTTGAAGGTTAAGTTGCTTTGCAGGTATTATCAAACTCCCCCAGGCATTCAAACAATGAGGGGAAAAAAAAGAAAAGCTGGTAACTTGTGCACGTAGTTTAGATTTGTGCAGTTTTCCCACTGATAAGCTACTTGAGCCGCCCCCCAATTTAATTTCCTTTGAGGCCAAATGGAGCATGAAGTTTCAGAGGGGAACATGGCAGATGACTGATGTTAGGGCTTAAATGAAATGGTTAAACTGCTCAACTCCACCCGGTGCTCTGTGTCCTTACAGGGTGGGAACCCTGCATGATAGCCAAGCTCATGTTGTTTTTGCCCGTCCCATTCAAAACAACCTTTCACCCGGGCAGAGGCTTACTGTGGGACTTTTTTTTTTTTTTAAATCCTCCTGCATCCTGGTTCTTATTAGTCATTTATCATGTTGGGAATGACGGGTCCAGCCAAAAGGCCCTAGACTAATTCCTGTTGTCTCACCAAGTTTAAAACATACCAAATGATCAGCCTCTGTTGGTTTTGTGGTTGTAGAGATTCCCACGGGCAATCATTTTTAGCCGATGGACACACAAAACGACAAGAGGGAACGACTCCTGTACTCCAAATCTGTCCGTCACAAAAATTCACTGCACAGAGGCCAGGTCACCCAGTTGTATATTTGATTAGGACCAGGCCTGTCTGTATCTTCATCACTGCAGGGCATTGACTCATGAAGTTCCTCTTTTTGCAGCAGAGCTCTGCTTTACACGAGCTCATAGAAAAACAGACTCTCCTGTAGGAAAGTCAAGTGCCTTTTTTTTTTTTTTAAATCTGTCAGTAACCACAGTATCTTTTCTATCACTTCCTCATGTTCTGTGTTTTCTTAAGGAGATCTTCTCGATGTGACAACAACAGAGCTGATCCACTTGACCTTTGCTGAGGGCTCTTGGTTAAAGGCGACGATGCCGCAGGCTGCAGAAATGATCAACCTGGGCTTCCTGTCGGACTCCGAACAGGAGCTGATCCTGGAGGTGCTGCGACGGGACGAGGAGCTGAGACTGGCTGAGCAGCAGCGTGTGAGGTGAAAAAAGAGCCCGCCCTGTTAATCGCACTAAATGATTAACTTACATCAGCTTTCCCCACTCATCATTCATAAAGTTATCCAAAAAATGAAAGGTATTAATAATTTAATTAATACGTATCACCTAACTAACCCTGTAATTCACAGGCACTGAACATATTTTTAAAATGATTTACTCTTCACATTAATATTTTTAATGGAAGGATATGTTCATGTAAGTATATCCATTAATATCCATTACAGTATGTTTTGTGTGATTTGATTACTTTTTGTATGCTTAAATTACAATTAAATTGTTCTCAATTGTCAAGGTTAAGTTCTTATATAGCTGCTTGTGTTTTGACAATATTACCCAACTTTGAGACGTTCGGTACAAATGGAAAAAAGGATATATATATATATTTTTTTTATCAGTGCTGATATTTAGGTATCTTATTGGCAGCGGCATCAAAACATTGAAACAATACTCAGCCCTAGTAGGTGCCGACGACAATATTTACTCTATAGGCCAGGCAGTGGACAACATAGATATGGTATATCTCATATCTTAATTTTTTTTGCATTTTTCAGATTTTTGTGTTGCAGTTGAGAAGTTTGTGTGATGTAGTTCATGGCAGTCTAACACAGTTAATTACAATGCATGTTGATTTCATTATTTCATGTGAGTTGAAAATATTTCCCATGTTGTAATATATATTATCACCGCGACCAACTAATCATATGTCATTTAAGTGTCATGAAGAGTGATGCAGGGACATCAGCAGAAGGCGAACCAGTAGATCACGCAGGGAATTTGGGTACACAAAAAAGTATAAACGTTACAATATTAAAATAACTTAGACACCAGACCACAGAAAAGGTTTCTCAAATGACAACTTTTGTTTATGTGCTTTTTTTTTTTTTTGTCTCAGGAAGTTGAAGCTCGATTTGCTGGATGTGAAGAGGAAAGGGGCCAAGCGTGGCAGTGGAAGATACAGTCAGCATAGTTGTGGCAGATGTCAGGAGCCTCTGAGTCGACTCAGTCTTTTCTCTAGCCAGTGCAAGATGTGCAATCACCAAGTGTGCCGCAGCTGCCGAACAGTCCTCCCTGAAGGATCCTGGCTGTGCAGCGTGTGTGCCAAAGAGTCGTAAGAGACTGTGTTTTGTTTATACTCTCATTTAACGTTCCATAATTAAATATTTTAGCAAATGTTCTGGATTAAAAATAATTTGTCTCTAGGGTTTATATATTTCAGATTGCCAACAAATCCCCTGCAGAGTACAGTCATGCCTAGTGAAGACAGACATGAGTCACAAATACAAATACAATTTTTTTTTTTCTTTTTTTTTTCTTTTTTTTTTCCAAATCAAGTAATATCCTGTAATAGCGCTACGCACTGAATTTTTAAGCACCAGGTCCTAAACAGGAGTAAATGTAAGTTTGTATGAGACTATTCAGTGGTAGATGAATACACATTTGAGACAGTACTTGCAATTGGAAACATTCAAGTCATTGTCAGTTTTGTTTTTCATGGAATTTGTTGAATATATATATATATATATATATATATATATATATCCCTTTAAGGTAAATAGACATTTTTTTGTATATTTGAATGCATTAGCTTCATTAACACTGAAGTCACTTACAATTGCCAACAGTAGTATTTGTTGCTGACTGTAATAGATTTATTTCTTAAAAACCTAGAACTATTATTTCAGACACAATAATCGTTCAGTATGTTTTTTTAATCTTTCATTTAACTGATGAATGAGTGTAAATTCTGTTCTGTTCAGACCTTTAAAAAGTAAAATATGTATATTGGCTTGTAGGGATCTAAAGAAAAGGACAGGTGACTGGTTCTTCGATCAAAGGGTCAACCGTTTCTCCTCTATGCCTGGACACGACCTCGTGAGAGTCTCCCTGAAAAAGAAGCTTCAGTGTGAGTACAGGAAGAGGAAGTGGGTATCGACTGATCAACCAGGAATGTAAACAGCTCTCGGTCTGGGCTGAATAAAATGCCCATGATATCAGGAATGTTGTTCAACAGTAGGAGGAGTGAAATGTTAAAAACTGCAGTAACATGAGAGCATTTTGCCTCACTGGTTTGATTCAACTATTGTTGTGTGTTACAGCGAAGAAGCGTGAGACAGCAGGAGAATTGCTGTTGAGAAGCACAGAGATAAACCCAGAATATCCCACCCCTGTTCCTCGGGCCAGGCAGAAAAATCAGACAGACAACAAAAGGTGTATTATCTTTCTTCGGTTTTGTTAGTTTTCTGGAAACAGATTCAGAGCATCTCAATCCATTTGTCACATTTCCTTTTACAGTCATTCAAAGGAGAATTCAGGATCAATTGCTTCAAGGGAATCCTTCGAATCAAAGGAGGATGTTTGTCCAAAGCCAAACCGGAGCGACACAGAGTCTGCAGAAAACGCCAGTGTAATTAGCAGTAAAACTGACACAGAGTCTGGCTGTGTGACCCCTGAGCAGCCAAGGTAAACTCACATGTACTTATTTTAAAAGGCACGAACACTACCTGCAAACTTCAAAGCAACACAAGAAGTGTTTGGCTCTCCTCCCCCACAGCTGATTAGTATAATGGAACTACAAACTACACTATAATTAGTTAGAAAATTACCAGATGAATAATTTGTTATCCTGTACATTTAGATTGTTATTCTAAACTTCATAGTTTCCAATAAATTTAGAAAATCCAAAATGTGTTTATATTTGAATGTTAGTAAAAAGACGGCAGTATATGTAGTTTAAAAAAAAAATAAAATAAAAGAAAAAAAAATAAATAAATATTACCTGAGGGAGAGACGTGGCTTCCCATGCACCTTTTAAATTTTAGATTGTGCTTTTAAATAGTGAAGAATAATAATGATATAAATAATAAATAAATTATTAACTCATGCATGGATGTTTGGGGCTTGGTTGTAACACTGCTGTCTGTTTGCACACTGAGGAAGGTCATCTGTCTGTGCATGAATAAAACATTTCATTAAAGTGCTGTCCTGCTCATGATATCTGTAGTTAAAATAGAGCCCACAGATGAAGAGGTGAAACATGCTGAGTTGTCCCACTCACCAGTGGGTGTGAACATGAAGACCCTAGGTCATTCACAATGTTTGTATTATTATTATTTTATATATATATTTATACATTGTAGTAGCTTTAATTAATGTTTTGTATCATCACACAGGAGCAAGAACCTCTCAGTTCAGTCCAGTCCTACAGGATCCAGAGCTTCCAGTAAGGCCGCCCCAGTCAAAGCAAATGTTGTTGGCGTTGACGGAGCCAACACAGAAAGTAACACTGTACGATGCTTTCAAGTAACACAAACATTTAATTTGCGATTTTACCTACTTTTCTGTGACTGTGACGTCCTGTTTCTGTCACTTTAGGCCTCAGAGGTAAAACCAGTCAATGAGAGCCCAGATTTGGACGTTGATAGACTCTTTAAGAAGAGCATCAAGCGAAATACAAAGCCGTCTGGTTAGCATCTTATATTATTACTGTGTACACTGCTGTTACTTTTATCTTCCAGAATCAAATGAAAACGTGTGTGTGTCGCAGCTTAATCTCTGGTATGCTTGTTTATAACAGAGTATGTATCAACGCTGGACCTGCGTGATGGACCCGACACATCAGAGGCCTCAATGGGGAACAGGAGCCGGTCTGTACCAGGCCTGGACATACAGGTACATAGTTTGCTGAAATAAATCCGACTTCTGATACGCTCACATTGTTTTAGCATGAATCTGCACTGTCTGGAGGAGGATTTCTTTTCCATGCAGCAGAGCAGGTGTCAGTCAAGGCTTCATTGAATTCAAGTCTGTTGAGGCTACATTGTGGTTAATTTAGTCTCTTCTGTGGTGGATTATTACCTTTGTAGTGTGTTGAATGTCACAAACAGACATATGATGCTAGAAGGAAGCCCGTCCTCTGATTTTAGCTAACACTACAACCTGGCTTTTGTGTTTGTATTTCAGATAGTTTAACACGTTCCTTATATTTAACTGTAATTTAATCAGCTAGTTATTGTAGAGAGGCTCAATGCATCCTCAGTCGTCCTTTTAAGAACATTGGAGTCTAAAAGTAGGTTTTCCTATCACTGTATCTGTCACACAAAGGTCTGTCTGTGAGAAGCCAGATTTCTTTAATTTGTTTATTTTCTAATAGCACAAATCCCTGTGTGTCTATGATCAGCCTTTCTCAATGTTTATTTTGATGCCACAGGAAGACGGAGAGGAGGAGGAAGATATTGACAGCTTGGTTAACTTTCATAAAAGGACTATGGCTTCAAGCTCCTCCAGCCTGCGCAGCTCAAAGGTAAAGTACTGACATTTCTCACAGCTCGCATTAGACCTCTAAAAAGACTCTTTAAACAGCAGCTCATTATGTCTCTCAGAGCGGATGTTAGATTATCTGAGTGAGCATCTATAACCTCAGGAAATCCTCCAGCAAGTTAGGAAGTGTGAAATTGGTGTGCAAAGTCTGCCAAAATGTTTCTATAGTTACCAAAGCCTCAGGGATAAGCAAAGCTGAGATCAACATGATTTTCATGTTGTCACTCTGGATTTAGATATTGACTGAAACATCCTGATCTCTGCTAATTTGTCTGTTTGTCTCAAAGTCACTTTCCGTTAACCCCCCAGTATTTATTCTGATGTATGAATCCTTTGTTTCCTTGTTATTTCAGTCATTTTAAACTGTGCACGTCTGTCCAAACATTATCTAAATGTAAATGAATAGGACTGAATGCATGTTTCCCCAGAGCACACTGGGCAGCCTGATGAGTATTTACAGTGAAGCCGGAGACTTTGACAGTGTGGAGGTGAGCGGAGACATCGCCTTCTCTATGAGCTACGACGAACACACCCAGAGCCTCCAGGTCTTCATCAAGGAGTGCCATGGGCTGGCCTGTGGCGATGCCTCACGACGGCTTTCCAACCCGTAAATATTAAAAACTTTAACTTTTTCCAGGCTGCAGCTGTAATTTGAAGCACCACAAGGCAACACGTGTCATTTGAAGCACAATTTGTTCCGACTTTGTGGCTTCTGTGTTGTTTCTGTTTCTGCACACACACACACACACACACCCCCCTCACTGATGTTAACGCAGCTTTGATCAATATAGATAAGAGGTTGCTGTGTTTACAAAGTCTTGATACTCACATCCCAGAGGTGATTACTTAAGCTTCACAAGAAAACTGAATGTCAACAGATACTTTTTTATAGCATTTAGTCAAGAAATGCAGCAGAAGACCAGCAGCCATATCCGAGAGAAACAGCGTTTGACATTTCTTTCTGTTTCTGTGTTTCAGTTATGTGAAATGTTATCTACTACCTGACAAATCTCGCCAGAGTAAAAGGAAAACTAGCATCAAGAGAAACACGCTCAACCCAGTCTACAAAGAAACACTCAAGGTGATGGTTTATAAGTGGCCCCCTCTCTAACTTGACTGCAGACCTTATCCTGTTGACTTAATGACACTCCCTGATTAGTGACCTTGTGCCATACCTGCTGCAAATAATGACCACACCTACAGAGACCTTAAGATTGATATTGACACTGCAGATTAGAATAGCTCTTGTCAAATATTGATTTTGGTCCTGGCTTCCAACTTAGAGTGAGGTTGAATAGAGCAACAAACCAAACTGCTGCAAAGGAAATGAGATGGATGAAGCCAATTTGTAACATTATCACTGTGTAAGTTTGGATTTGCTCTTTAAAGGTTAGGAAGAAGGTAATCATTTAGGAGATTTTAGACGTAACTTCCAATAAAATCTGAATCCATCTCCTGCTTTAATCTACATTGCATGATTTATTTAAACCTCCCTTAGCACTAGAGCATTATAATTCTATAAGACTTCTCCACTGCTGTATCAGTACTGAGACAGGCCTTTGAGCTATCCTCATCCTCCACCAACAGTACTCCATCAGCCGTTCTCAGCTGGCCACCCGCTCCATGTTGATATCAGTCTGGCATCACGGTCGCCTCACCCGCAACGCCTTCCTGGGAGAGGTGGAGATCGCGCTTGACTGCCGAGACCTCAACTCCAGGGACGAGGACTGTGTGCCTCTCATGGGGAAGGTAGATCGGAGAAAACATTTACTTTTTCGTACCACATAATGATGTTAAAGGTCCTACGACACTTAGAACATATAGCAGCAAACAATTAAGTAAAGATACAGTACAGGAGAACTGTGACGACGATCAGAGGCTGAAGTCGCTCACTCTGTGTGTGCGTGTGTGTGTGTTGTGATCAGAGCTTCTCTCGTTTGTTTTAAAGACAGGACAGCTCGGCCAGCATGTTAACATTTATTAAGAGACAGAGTGTGACCTTTGCAGTTCAAATAGTTCAACTGAAGGCATTACAACTATCAAATTAGTTAGAGTTAGCAGGAGGTGTGTGTGTGTGTGTGTGTGTGTTTCAAACTCAGCACTCACAGTGTGTTGCTGATGCAGGCCTGTTAAGAAACGAGAGATACACGATGAAGTTGAACATTTATTATTACTATTTATTTATGTACTGTTTATAGATGGTTTTGGTGAGTTTTATTTTGTTTCTGGCAGGTTTGAATTAAGTGGTCCATTTGCACTAATTATTTTAGGTCTGAGATGTTGTGCTCTGGTGTGACAGGCACTGATTCTGAATGTCGTATTTAGGACCTTTTTTAAAAGATGCCCTCTGTAGCTTGAGTGTAATTTGTTTACACTCAATGTGTCTCACTGAAACACATTTTATGCATCCTTTAGGTCTTAAAAAAAAACTCTGAAACTTGCATTGTTTACTAGGAAGAACTCTGCATAGCACGTTGCAGACGAAACACCTCAGGGAAAAGGACTTAAAGGCGTCCTGTGGACTTTTCCTGTAAACAATTACAGTTTACACTCAGTGTTTCCCACACACCTCGTATGTACAATGTATAATGTATAAAATGTACTGAATACATTGTTCTCTTACCTCTGGGAACATTTTTAAAGCCAATTTTATTTTCTTAGCTGTGAAAAATGCATCGTTGTAATTGTAGACTTGTTCCTGTCAGATTATGTCAACGACTGAAGGGATGATTTTTCATACACAGGTAATTAGGTGATTTTTATTAACTTATCAGATGCCATCAGAGTCAAGATGTTAGAAAAATAATCTGTAGAATCTGCTCCCTGTTGTGCAGTTCAGAGATGTTTATGGTAAAGTATTATGTCCCCCCATATTTTAAACAAAAAGTTCAGACTCTTCTGTAAGTCACCTCAAAACCTGGGGTTGTATTGGTGATCTTGAGTAACCACAAATCAATACAAATCAATACAATACAAATCAATAAAAATAGAAAAGACTGCACCAACCAATTATATACATGTTTACTTAAAACTTGGTACCTTTTTAACTCTCAAGTAACTCATGATTCTAAATATAGCTATGAACATGTTTAATATTATGTTGAATTCCATTAAATTCTGGCAATAATCACTAATATGTGAGTTTAAAAATGAACAGGAGACAACAAAAATGCTCCAAAAAAGGCCAAATCATCTGTGCTGAACTTTGACAGATTGGGAATTAAATCTGAGGTTAAAAAGGATTTTATGGGGCTTTAAAAATCCCATCAAACTGCATCAACAACAAGAAACAGCAGTCATTAGCTGAAACTAAAATGGCACAGGATACAGTAGTGTGACAAATACTGACAAACTGTCATGCAAGGTAACAAACTGCAATGTTACAGTTTTTGTTTGTGTTTTTGTCTGCCATATTTGACAGAGCCGATCATAACAAGTGCACTTCAGCTTAAAGCAGAGTGAGTGGCCCAAAGGTCAAAGCCAATCTAAACAAAGTGAAGCTATTTATTGGCTCTCAGGAGTAAAACTTGATCACTATACATCTCCACACAGATATAGTTATCTATATATATGTTGGTAGATATGCAAAAAGAAATCTCTTTTATGTAAAAATATCACAATCATTTACAAAGAGTTTCATTATTTATTTTGTTGAGCTGGAAACTCTTAAATGTTTCTTTATCAATCAAAATATCCTGTAGACTTGTGTTGTGAATGTTAGCAGGGATAACATGTTGGCTGTTCTGTTGTTTGGGTTTCTTGTGTGTCCTAAATATAATTGACTTTTCTTAAACAGGCGGCCTCTGCTATGCCGGCTTCAGCTTTTGCTCAGTACAAAGGAGAACTGGTGATCTCCTTGAAGTTTATCACACCTAAGAAGCCAACAGCTGTGAAAAACAAAGGTAAGGTTGAGAGAAAAACTGTAGTGAGTTCCCACTGCATGTGATACATTTTGCCTTCATTTAAAAGTCTCTTCTCCTCAGGCAAAAAGACGGCGACTGAGGAAGGCGGAGAGCTGCACATCCTAATTAAAGAGGCAAAGAATTTGATAGCAATGAAAGCAGGAGGAACATCAGATAGTTTTGTAAAAGGGTTAGTAATGATATGCTGACTCTTAAAACCACACTACTGTTTTCACACGAGCATTTCTCCTTTTTTAACTTAACTCTGTGCCTGTGGTTCTGCAGGTACTTGTTCCCGACAAAGGCCAAGACCACAAAGAGGAAGACTCCGGTTGTGAAGAAGAACCTGAACCCGCACTACAACCACACATTTGTGTACAAGGAGCTTTCTCTGGAGCAGCTGAAGGGGATGTGTCTGGAGCTGACCGTGTGGGACAGAGAGGCCATGTTGAGCAACGAATTCCTGGGAGGAGTCCGCCTCAGCTCTGGAAAAGGTAAAAGATAGAATTCAATAAATGCTGATATTTGAATGTTTCCCCTTACTTTCACTTCTTACATTATCAGATATTTTTCCTTTTGTTTGTTACTTAAGCAGTAGCTATTCTATGACATCTCGTTTGCTCGGTGTCCTAGGTCGATAACTATGAGTGAAGTAGATGATTTACTTTGTTTTATCTGCACTCTAACAGTAATTATTTCTTTTTTAATTGCAATTTAGTATTTGCTTCTAGGTTTGGGCACCAGGGATAAAGAACAACCTTTTTACCCTTTTTTATGTGTGCATAACACAGGAGTTATTTAATTAAAAAAAAAAAAGAGAAAGAGAAAGTAGCACCAGATCTGCTTCAGTTTAAATGGTATTATTGTGAAAATATAATTAACTCTGTGAGAGACACGCTTAATGTTCGATTACTACTAAAGCACCCACAAGGCTTCATGCTCTTCTCTCCCGTGTAAAAATGAGTGAATGGAATCCGCCATCATTAGTACTGACAGACTCTGCACTCATTTTTTGCATTGCCTTTACCTTGCAGGCACATTAAAAATAGGAAAAGAGGAAGTGCAAATGGACTCTGTTGGAGAGGAGGTCAGCCTGTGGCAGAAGATGATGCAGTACCCCGACTCGTGGGCAGAGGGCACTCTTCCACTGCGATCCACCATGGAGAAGGGCAAATAAGGACAGCGCAGGCCCAGACCCTCAGAAAATAAATCTAGAAATGGAGAGAAGCTGTGGGGTCTAAGACAAATATGAGATTGTGGATTAATTTTACTATGCAAGCTTATCAGACCAGAGAAGCTTGTGAAGTGAACCAGCACATGGTGGATTGGCCTGCTGAACACTCAGCATCTGCTCACACCTGCCTCCCTGTGTGGGGTTCATTTTTAGCACGGCTCCCCTCCTCCCCTGACTGCAGACCGGTGTAACTGTTGAAAATGTGCCAAAGCATCACAACACTAAACTCTGGTTTTATTTTAAGAGCAAGAGTCGTTTTATATTTTTTAAATTCAGGCTGTATATATTTTTGCTGTTTTAAAGTCATGCATAGTAATATAGTAAGCACAGAAACACTGTCACTGTGTGTCACACTTTACTTTATTATTGTGTAGTTACACTAATACACGGGAAAAACAATTCATTATAAAGTGGTATTATACAAAATTTATGGTGTTGCATCTAACAAATTGTGCTTAAATCATTTCCCTTGTATTTTACATTCATACTATCATGTAAAAATATATTTATATAATATGCTTAAAGTCTTATTGAAATTATTAAATTTTCAGATGTAAATGTAGACTTTTAACTTTTAACTCATCAGAGTGTGAGCAGAGTCATGTTCACCTCAGGGTTGCCTTGAATATTCTGTTCACCCAATAAATGAACGAAACCAAAGACGTGATTGTCTCATTTTAGTGTTAGACTCAAATATCAGCTGGACTAAAAAAAAAAACTGCTCTCAGGTGATTCTCAGTAGTCTTTTGTAGAAGTGCTTGCTAGTTTAAGTTCCCATTAACTATCAGATTTACTGACGGGCTCCTTGACAAAAATACACATCCACATAATCCAACTTAATTTTATGTATCTTTGGCTCTGAATATAGATTCGTTTGTTTCACCCGAGTCTGTATGTCTGCTCTGTTTTCTGTAATTGTCTGGCCTTGACGCCTTTCAGATGATGATTGGATGCAGAGAAAACAGTGCCAGCACTTCAGTGTTGTCTAGTGATCACATTTGAACAGGAGGGGAACTGCCGCCTTGCCCTGTTTTCCCTCCTAATGTCCCTCTGGACCTGGTCTCTGGTTGTTTGTCCTTCCTCCTCTTGTGTTTTGTAATACTGATGAGTTTATCACTGTGGCAACCGGAGAGGTTTATTAAATTAGTCACAGAAGTCTCTGTGGAGCTCCAGCCTCTCTCGTTCCTCTTCATCCAGCAGAAAGCTATCGATGTAAGAGAACAACTCTTCCGACGACATTGGGGTAATGAATCGCTCTCGGTCCAGTCCGAGCTTGTCCAGCAGCACCATGCTGAAGTAGTATCTGGAGATTCTGAATACTTGCCTACAGGAAGACACAATAAGTTATATTGTATCATTAAAGCAGCTATACTAAATTGTTTTAAAATAATTAATTTAATTGCTCCATCCAACTCTGCAGTTGCCCTCATCTCTTTAAAATCTTAAAGCTCAGTGTTTTGGTTTTCCAGTTAGAAACTTTTGTGTTCTGGTTCTCTCTCATCGTTCTCATAGTATTTTTCTGTCATCTGAGCTGTTCTCTGAAAAAAAAAGTTGTGAAAAACGGAACTGTTTGTTACCTGTGCAGCTTTAAACAGCAGATAGTTAAGGACTGACTGGTAAACAAAATGGAGCATTTAGCATCTAAAGAACTGGATATTTCCTTTAGGAGTTTGTGAGGACCAAAAGTGGAGCTAAAAGAGTCTCATATTCGACATACATTCATCTGGTGGCCGGAAACATGACTCAATGAGCTGAAAGATCCTAAAACAGTCTGTAGAGTGAGTTGAAGGATAATTTCTGTGTTCATCATGACAAGCGGCCTCTTTCCTAACACACACAGTCACTTCATCCATTAATAATATTAGAACATTACTGAGTGCAGGTTTAAACTTCAGTTTGCTGGTTTTCAAGGAATTATTTGGTATATCCCTGAATATTCCCGTTCAGATATTTACACTTCACCTCATCTATGTCCACCTTATATCAATGCCTACTTTTCCCAGAGTGCTTTGTGCTACAGTGAAAGAATGTGCTGCCCTCACTCAGCTGTGGGATTTGTGTCAGTGGAGAGACTGAAGGTTGAGGAGGAGATTTTCCAGTGTGGAAAAAGTGAGCAGTGCCCCTCACTCAGATTGCACAGTTTGTGGAAAAATCTATATCTTTGCCTCTTCTAAGATGAATTCGTCTCTATATTCTTGTGTCTACGTCTGGTGCAAAATGGACTTAGTCATCGATTTTGGGAAGCAAAGCCAGATTTTTACTTTTGATGTTGTTCTGCCATTTCGGTCAAAATCCCATTACTGCTATGGGGAATTATTACTTTGCTATTTTTAACAGTGTTAATCTTTCATGGGTATTTTCTTTTCCTTTTAGAGTCAAACTAACAGAGACTCCCTTTTTATTAGGAGGCTCCTGACATTTAAATAGAGTGAGGAGAAACAACTCTTTACTGTTAATGAGAACAGGAGTTATCTAATGCCATTTCAGGATGGAAATTTTTCAACTAAATTACCCCTTTTTCCCTCTGGAATGAACCATAAAACTGCTGAATAAGTAGGTGATTAAGAGGCTCGCTATTACCTCAAACCCTCGATGACTTCTGAGTTGAGCAGACTTTCTTTGATGCGACCCGTCTCACGAGGCGGGGAGCCCAGGAGCTCGATCACGGTTACATGTCGAAGGTCTAATCCACAGTCGGATTTCTGGTTGAAACCGGGAAAAGAGATTTTGAGAAACTGCCATTTTTTTAGAGGGGGGGGCGGATCATGTGAAGTCATCAGAAAGTTTCCTCACTTGTATCATGATGTTCTGCAGCTGGTAGTCTGGGTCAGATATGTTGGGTGCAGACAAGATCAGCAGCCTCCTCTTTTCATAGAACTGATCCAGGAGAGCGGGGGCCGTCTTCACGTCGGATTTAATCTCCATCGCTGCAAGCGCACAAGGTCACAGTTGCATTCTGCATTTACACCCCCCCCCACCCCAGAGATATGTGCATAATCATGTCTATACAGCAAAGTCATAAGCATGTTTGCAGCTTTCATGCAGACTCACAAACACACTCTGTGGGGTCCCCGCCCCAGTTGCGGTTGAACTGGCAGACCCGACTAGATACGCCCCTCAGTTCATATCCTCCCTCACAGTGGTATTCACACGTTGCGCCGTAGTTAGTCCCATCAGAGGTGCAGGTGATGTAGCCGTGCAGAGGTGGAGGTAGAGTCGAACATCTTCTCACTGGAAGGAGAAGTGAAAATAACAAGTGCAATCCTGTGAGTTATAGTATAAATGTGAAATATAAGAAAAATACAAAGTTAATGTTCAGTATTTAAATTCATTTCATGAGTCAGAAAATGAAGGTTTGGGAGATTACCTTCAACACGTACAATAAACTTGCAGGCAGCTCTGTTCCTGGCTTGATCGTACACTTTGTAGCGGATAATGCTCACTCCCTCTTTAAAGTCAGTGCCCGGCTGCTGGCCCACTAATATTACACTGCGGAGAGATAAGTGCAGTAAAGGGCAAGTGTTTAATTCCAGTTTAAAGTGAGCAGGAAAGGGAAGCAAAGGAAAGGAGGGACATACTCGAGGGATTTATCGGCAGTGTCTGTCGCAGTGGGGGGGTCCCAGGTCACCATGGAGGTGAGTTTTCCAGGCTCGGCGACCTTCAGTCTGGACGGAGGACACTTGATCTTTGGAGGATCAGTGTCTGAAATAAACAGTTGGAAAATTACGACAACATTGGAGATATTGCAGGAAGGAAATTCATTTAAATGCCAACATTGTTTTTGGACAGTCGCAGCCACACAGAGCTGAATATGCAGACTGAGTGACAGCAGTTCTGGGTTCAGTCCAAAGAGCAGAGCAGCAGGAAATATGGTTGTTTTTGTGTGACTGTGAGATTGAACTCATGGGGGTCTGAGCTTGTGAAAGAATAATGAAAAACCAGACAGTAACACAGATGGCCTGAATTGAAGTCCGTGTTACAGCAGTAAGTTAAACCTATAGTTGACAGTTTAACAAATCACGTACAAGATGTTTAAACATCTGCTTAGCTTCACACAGATCTGTGAAATAAGACTTTAACATGAACCTGTACAATCCGGCTGCACTCCGCTCCACGACCCGCCGTGCAGACACGTGCGTGAGTGTTCCCCCTCTATCCGATAGCCGGGACTACAGGTGAAGTCACACCTGGAGTCCACGACGAAGCCTTGAGTGCAGGTGTACCTGCCGTGTGGAATGAGGGGCAGCACGTGGCAACGCATCCCTGAAGGAAGATCACCACATGGACAGACCGTATGTTGAGTATCAGGGTTGAAAAAAATCACAGAATCAATATTTATCACAAAGGAAAAAATCTCGTGATATTCTAGGTTTTTGTTACTGTCAATGAATCCCTTGAAAGACCAAAACCAACAACGTGTTAGTTGTCTCAATACTTTCCGACTCCCCAAATGTCTCTCTCATCCCCGGGCCTGTTCATTCCTACTACAGACATAAATCTTAAAAAGTGGGTCATGAAATACTACTTTCATTTTCTAAAAAGGCTAAATAATTTCCTTAAACAGCTGGGCATTGTAGGTTTTAGGAAACATTACTCAAACAGGAGGAAATAGTGCATTTGTTGGGGGCTATTTTTACCAGTGGATTTTTTTTGTGCATTATTGAGATTTAAAGCAGCGAGAATAGTGTATGTGATTCAAATTTATAGTCATCAAGGACATGTCAGCCAGTTCAACTGTGTGGCTCATTAATGTGTTTTTAATAGATTAATACTAGCAATGGACCTCTTTGGTAGGGGAATAACACGTATCAGGCTTTGGCTTCATAGACTTGTTTGTAGGATCAATTCACTTTTTGTTTTGCTCTTATAAAAAAAAAAAAACATCACTCTCAACATTCATCCTCACATTGAAAATTAAAAATTGTAAATCTCAACGTCCACATACTGCGACAGTAAGCAGTCCCCGACCAGCGTCGGTTGGCGAGGCACTGAATCGAGCTATGCCCCAGCAGTCGGTATCCTCGATCGCAGCTCATCTGACAGCGGGTGCCCAACGTGCTGCGGTACGCTTGGCCTCGAGGGGAGTGGCAGGTCACCTCCCCGTTGGTCAACCTCGGAGAATGACACCAGTGTGGATCTGCATTTAAACAACCAAACCCAGATCTGTGTGAAGCACTTAAGGTGGAAAGTTGAAGTACTATCTGCGGCTGGTTATGGAAGATCTGACGGTAATGTTAAATTGCTTTCCAACCCACAATGCACAGAACATTGTACATATGTACATTGTTGGGTAAGTATTGGGTAAGTATTACAACAACACTTTTAATTTAAGGTACCAAAAAAGATTATGCTAGCAAAGCCTTTTTGTTCACCTGGTCTTAAGTGATAAACAAAGGTAAGAAATTAATTTGTATCAGACTTAGAAAAGAGATCACCAGATTTCTTTTCATTTGCTTCACATGGCCTCCACATTAAAGGATAGATAGTTACCACAGTATATATATATATATATATATATATATATATATATATATATATATATATATATATATATATATATATATATATATATATGGTAATGATTTAGTAGACAGCTGTACTGCATGCTTTCTGACCGTGTGTCCACATATTGTCATACCGTCCAGTGTTTGTTTTTTCACACACACCTTTATAATCTAGTTGCGGAGTGTGGTCTTCTTCTACAAATTCATTGTGGCTGTCGTACACTGTGGTTCCAGAGCCAGCTGAAAAAAAAAAACAGCCTGAGATGTGGAAATAGAGAAATGTTGAGATGCCACACATTCTTTATGGTTCATTAAGCTTATGTACCAGAAGTTTTATATATAGGTCGCACACAGAGACATGTAAATGAGTTGCTCTGTTTCCCATAACTTCCTCACACAATAACATTCCAGTCAAGAGACACCTGGGTTTGCAATCAGTGATTCTACTGGAAACTCCTGAGGGGTTTAAACCTGAGAGCAGGATCAGAAAACACAGAAACGTTGCACAAGGCATGAAGGCAATGCTGATTTCTTGAAGGGACATGAATAAATCCAAGTATGAGAACAGAGAAAGCATGTTCGACTTAAGATTGTGGTGTTTTCTGGCCCTTTACGGTGACAGTAACTCCACCACAAATTAGGACAAACAGCAGATTTTCATTACTCATTTGGAGAGCGTTTCTCTTACTCATCTCTTATTATGTAATAAGCAGAAAAGGCTGTGTACTGTACTACGGCCTTCACTCTGAATTTTTGTCTCTTTCTGCACAATAGATCCATTTCACTGGTCTCCTCCTTTCTCAGCAGTTGTGGTTCAGACACACTATCCCTTTTGAAATCAGGGGAAGGACTCCATATTTGGAACCAAGTGCCAAACTTTCCAGTGTGTCAACCTCCACCCCCCTCCTCCAGTCAGTTCCTGCGCGGCTTGCTTCGCCTCTGTTTTTCTGGCACGGCTGCTTTCAGCTACACAAAGTTCACTTTAACACAGTTTCTAATAATAATGCTGCATCACATTAAACTGCCCGTCTCTGGAAGCTTCTTCAGATCGTTTGAGCCGTGTGTGGATTAAACCTGTGGTCAGCATTTTTTCTCATAATGAGCCCGATGTTCCACTCAGTAACACTTCCCAGACTAATATTTCCCAAGTCCTCCCTTGCAGAGAATTAGTCACAGAGGAAATAAACAAGCTCAGCTCATCGGTCTGATGGTTCGCACTGCAGGGCTCAAACAGAGACATAAGACTTCAGGTGACATGCTCCATCATGCATACGGCAATTAAATTTTTAATTACATGCAGGTAAAACTACTGCAGTGCATTTACAAGTACTGTACTTAAGTATACTTTTGAGGTAGTTTTATGCTACTTTATACCCCTACTCCACAATTTCAGAAGGAAATTTTGTGCTTTTGACTCCACTACTTTTAACTGACACTTTTAAAGATTTGACCTAAAACACATACAGAATGATAATCTTATAAAATCAAATGTATCGTCAAAGATTAGGCTGGTGGTTACCTACAGACCTAGACTATAACCCTTTACATAGAAAGAAAGGCTGCAAGAAACAATCGTTTAACAATCCATTAATTTGCCAATGATTTTCTCAATTAATTTGCCTATAAAATAATGAATTGAGAAAATAGAGAAAATAGTCCCCTTACAAAGCTAGTTTCTTCAAATAACTTTTTTTGTCTGATCAACAGTGCAAAAACCCAAAAGTATTCAATTTACTATCATGAACGACAAAAATCAGGATGTTTTGAGACAAAAAACTTTGAGAACTACTAACTAAATTTACACAAAGCTGTGCAGCAGAACTTTATTTCTCCTTTACTTTCCCGTTAATTATCTCACGACCCCTCCGATTTATCTTGTGACTCTTTGAAGGGCCTGACCCGCAGGTTGCGAACCACTTGACTTGATGAACCAGTAAATTGTATGTAAAGTAGCTACAACTGGCTGCACCTCCACCATAAAAAAGTTAAATGCAGCTTATGTCTTAATGTAATTGGAACACATCAGTCACATGGGCCATTTTTTTTCTGCAGAATAACTACTTACACGTTTGACTATTCAAGTACATTTATTTGATATACTTTAGCAGGATTTTGAATATACACTTTTTACTTTTACAATGATGCCTTGGTGCCTTTACTAAGGAAAATTATCTGAATACTTCTTCCACTACTTGATGACTACGGGTAAAAAATACCAAGACACTGACACACGATGTGCATCAGACAGCACTCACAGTACTCACAGTAGTACTCACAATACCAACTTTACCACAGAGACTTGCACCCTGCAGCAGAGTTGAGTCACACCAGAGGGAGGCTTCATTTATCTCTAATGACAAAGGTGAGCAGCATCCTTTCAATCACTCTGCTCATCATCTGAGCTCAGGAGGGCCTCTTGGTGGATCTCAGATCATGTGATCGTGTTGCAGGATTGCTTTAAGGCTTTATTAACCCTCTTGGCCCTCAGAGGCTCCTCAGTAATTAACCTGCGGTGATTGAAGCCCAGCTGTAATTAAACTGCCTGGTCAGCAGCAGGCGGAGGAGAACCTGAAGAAGAAGAAGAAGAAGCTGCAGCTCTTTTTTAAAATCATTTAGACTGGACTGTGGCCAGGTGCATGTTGGGAGATGTTGTTTGAGCTCCTCACTCCATTTGCATTCATCCAGTCGCCTCAAAAATTCAGCACATCTGCATTTAATACAGCTGCTAAACTATAACTGCTGACCTGAAGGTATTTCCCAACTGCAGGGAAGGGAAATGCATGTTTGAGTGTCTCCAGAAATCAGGATATTAGATGTTTTTTACAACCCTTTGGTGAAGAGTTTTTTTTTTTTTCATTAAATGACACTTCTCTGTGTGAAATCATTCTAAGTAAAGAAATGCTGTGGTGCTGGGCTCTTACCCTTAATGTCTGACTCATGGACTCACCTGTGAAGTAGAAAATGAACACAGCAACAAAGAACAGCATGTCAGAAAGATGACGCTCCTGAGACACAGAGAGAGAGAAAGAAAAGTTTTTTTGGCACAGGTTGCTTCAGATCCCGAAGTCCGACAAAGTTTTTCCTCCAGAGAAAGTTCACAGCCGGTCTGACAAACAGCTTTAAAAACTGAGGGATCCCAGCTGAGGAGAAGGAGAAGCGCTCCTTCCGTGCCGGAGCCTCCGCAGATTTTGACAATCCAGGACCCTTCTGGTTCAGCATCAAAGTGAGAAACCACTTGGTGGCGCTGTCGGACTCTGCTGAATTAAACATGATGATTGAGCCTTTTTACGAAACCCCACCCACCCCTCCTACAGCCCACAAAGCCCAGAAAGTGAAGGTTAGCACAGGCTGCACATGAAAAGGTGATCAAACCGAACCGCAGTGCAGTAATGTAACTAAGTACATTTACTCAAATACTGCACATAGGTACACATTCAAAACGCTTGTATCCTCTTGTATTTCATTGTGTGTAAATTGCTACTCATATAATCCTACAGCGAATTATGTTGTCCCCATGTTATTAATTATGTCTAATATCCTTCATTGAGATAAAAACTGAAAACACACTCTACTCACAAAACAGATCACCCAAGATCGTTGTAATATCTCTGGTGTCCAATTACACAATTTAATAAAAGAGTTTGTTGTTTTGAAAGTGTCATAATGTGGTTAGAATCTGTCCCACAGGAAGCTGAAATGATAAACTGCCAGAGGAGAGACATCATCTGAGCAGAAATTAGATTAAAGAGAAAAGCTGCATGTTGATCTTATGAGAGCCATGTTGTGATCATTTTATTTAGCCAGCTGATGTAATTCATTATTTATAATTATAAAGTGAGACAGCATGAGACAGGAAATAACGCTACTGCATTCAAAATAAAAGCATACCTTTATCATGTTAAAAAATAACTTGCTATTGTTATTGTGACTTATTTGTTAACTGAGTATATTTACTCAACACTATAATATATATATTCTTGTGGTCCATCTGTCTGAGGTTCACTGGCCTGGTGGGGACATGATCTGTGTCTGTGTTGTGGAGAGAAGGTCGAGTGGCCCAGAGCTCCATATGAGGACATCTAGGGATGCACCTGGACTCACGGACTCATTTCCATTACCTGTGATATCTTCATACATGGACTAAACCCATGAACTCAGTTTATCTGCAGTTTATTACAACCCATGTTGAACTTCATATATGACTGATGATGATGTTGTCTGTACATGTGGTATCTATTGCACGTCTGTCCATCCCAGGGAGAGGGATCCCTCATCTGTGGCTCTTCCTCAGGTTTCTTCTTTTTCCCATAAAGGGTTTTTTGAAGTTTTTCCTGTGACTCGGTTTGAGGATCTAAGGACAGAGGGTGTCACAACTGTACAGACTTGTAAAGCCCTCAGAGGCAAACGATGTTTGTGATTTTGGGCTCTAAATAAATACATTTTTGAAATTTTTTTCAATATATTTTATCCCAGGGCCTCAAGTGGGAGCTGAACATCACCCACTCACCAAAAAAGCCCAGCAGAGGATATCCCCCCTGCAGCTGAAGAGGTTCAATTTGCCAAAATCAATGATGCATGTCTTCACTGCCATCACTGAATCTATACCCACCTTCTCCATCATCATCTGGTACACTGCTGCCCCTGCCAAGGACAAGGGTAGACTGCAGCGTATCATGCAGAAAAGGTGACTGGGGTACAATTTTCCACCTCTCTGGGACACAGAAGTGCTTCCAGGACCCTGAAGCATGCAGGAAAGATTGAGGCTGACACCTTGCACCACAGACACAAACTGTTTCAGACTCCCCCCTCCGGCAGGAGGCTGCAGCACCAAAGGGCCAAAACCTCACGTTTTTTTCCCAACTGCAGCAGGCCTCATTAACAAGGCCCAGGGCCGCCACTGACACTGACTCTATATCCACTTCCCCCTCTACACTTTACATTAAGGTATGGTCCACACACCTGAATGAATGCATTACATTAACACACACCTTTTGGACTTTATTGTCGCATGTTTTCAAATATTCTTTATTGTTCAACTGTGAACTTTTGCACATTCCTGGCAAATATTTTGCACTACATAAATTTATACTGCCACTTGAATTTCATCATCATATTGTCATATTGTATTTACTGTCTATATCTATATCTTTATTTCATGATATTTTCATTTTTATTAGTATATTTCTATGTTGTATGTAGTATTATGTTTATCTATTATATAAAAATATACAAAATTTTACTTTTCCAATACTATATTGATTTATATATTATATTATGTATTATACCAGATTTATTATATATGATATTATGCTATACTGTGTCATATTACTGTACTATACAATATATAACATGTTATATTATTAATTTAAAGGGTGTGAGGAGGATGTACGTGGCCGTTGTTTTATTTTGAAGGGTGTGTGTGAGGCGGATATATTTTAACTGTAGTTTTATTTTGTCGTGCTTGTGTGTGCGTGTGTGTGTCCGTTGTTTCATTTTGAAGAGTGTGTGTGGGGGGGCATCTGTAGTGGATGTGTGTTATTTTGAAGTGTGTGTGTAAAGCGGAAGCGTGTTGACCGTCGTTTTATTTTGAAGTGAGTGTATAAAGCGGAAGTGTGGTGTCCGTTGATTTGGCTCCGGGCTGGACGGAGAAATCAGAGTCTCCTTCAGGAAAGGGGATGTGGGTCAGTGACGACACTTCCCCCTCTGTCTCTGGATTCATCCCCGAAGTTTTTTTCCTCCTCTCTTTCCTCCGGAGCGCCGCGAAGTGAACTTTTCTCCCTTTTCTCCCGTTTCAAGTGAGAAACCAAACAAACAAAGAAGCCCCGCCATGTCTCCGCCGTCTCGACGGCTTCAGACGAAGCCGGTGATCACCTGCCTGAAGACTTTCCTCATCTCCTACAGCCTCATTTTCTGGGTGAGTCCGAGCTGCAACAAGCTACAGCAGCAACAATGGGCTAAAGGGCTAACTACACCCCCTCCTCTAATCACGACACGGAGTTTAGACATGTCCAATAAACCTCCTCAGGGAGAAAACTGAGTCGGTTTTTAATTAGAGAGCCACTTGTTGAAAATGTAATGTTGGAGCAGATGTTCATTTATCCACGTCCAGATATTTGACACAACAACTGAGTTATTTTGACTGGTTAAAATACCCGAAAAAGCTCGGATTAAACTCTCCCTGTTACGCAGTCCAACTTTATTATATGTAAAACCGCAACGATTAGTCGATTAATCGATCGAAAATCGTTGTTGTTATTATCATTGTTGCATCATCATCACATTATTACTCATGCATTAATATAAATGTAGAACTTTACTGTTGTAGTTAGTTTAGGTGAGAAGCTATTTTTAACTTTTCGTGTATGACTTATGATTATTTGCATTCTAAATTTATATATGTAAAATTAAGAAAATAGTGAGACACCCAAAAATGACACCTTCACAATGCTTGTTTCATCCATTCAAGTAGTCCAAACTTTAACATGATTAAAAGTTATTAAGATAGTTTAGTGGAATAGCCGCAAATCTTTACATTTATGAAGCTGGAAACATGAAATGTGTATGCCACGAAAGAAGTTTATTTCTGTTTTATTACAAAATCAGCATTAGAAAGTGCAACACATAACACACCTCAGTAAGATTTACATATATGAATAAACAGGCAGACATAAGAAATAAGAGGTATGATAAAATAATGGAAGCTTAAGAACTGTAAAATGATAAACCGAGGAAAAATGTAAAAATCATGAGAAGGCCTTTCGATAAAAATGATCGGCAAATGCTCGGCCCTCTTAAGTCTTAAAGCGTGAGGCGAATAAAATAAAGTGAAATGTTAAAATCACTCCTAAAACAAATGGGCATTCAGTGTAAGGTCAATAAAGTTGCAGTCTTGATATTTGTTAGGTGTCTCGCTGTCACATTTTGGACAGTTTGGCCTCTTGGACTGATTTCTGATTTATACCTGTTAAAGACGATTACAGTGGTCCAACTGTGTAGAAATAAAGGCATATTTCTAGAGTAAAGTAAAGTAACCAAAGCTATCAGGTAAAGGCAGTAGTACACTATGTGAGTAAAAGTATTTTGTTTCATTAGATTGGATTGTTCGATCGTTAAACTGGATAATCAATTTAATCTGCTGATTTTCTTTCGTGATCAATTGCTTGGTCGATAAAACATCAGAAACTGTCTAAATCAACTGTCCAATTTGTTTTTTTTTGTTGTTTTTTTTTAAACACGAATGTTATAACATGCATGTTTAAAAGAAAGACTAAAAAAATCAGTTGGTTAACTTGTTTTATGTTAGTGTGAGGTGCATTTTGGAAAGTTCTCTTTCTCAGATGAAAGGGTTTTAACGTAGGCAGGATGTAGCAGTAATTGACCATTTCCAATAGCCCAAGGTGACACCTTTTAAATATATTGATTTGTTCCCTCCACAGTCCAAAACAGTCAGGTTTATTGTCACATAAGACAAAGAAAAGATACAAATCCTCCACTGAAGTTTTTACTAGATGAAAATGACTTAGAGATTAGTCGTGTATCAGAGTAGTTGCTGATTAATTGAGTAATCGTTGAAGCTTTAATTTGATGCTTTTCTTTGAATATATCTTGAATATACCCGAATATCTCTGCAGTCTGGGCAGGCGGTGGTTTTCATTATTTTCTGATATTTTAGACAATAATTGTCAGAATAATTTTAAAAAACTACTACTTCCAGCTGTAATTACATGTATGGAAAATATAAACCTGAGCTTGTCAATAAGAAAACGGAGCAGTTATCGTCGTTCACCCTCTCCGTTAATCTTTGTACCGAGCAAACAGCCACCTCAGGCCGCTAACACAAAGTTCAGGTTGGTGCTTTTATCTGTCAATTTATTGCTCTCGGCTGGTTGAGCTGATGCCTCCCCTCAGGCTAATGACCTGTGTGGGCCGTCTTAAAGCGAAAGATGCTGAGGTGATTAAACCGCAGGCTGAAGCTAAGTCGGGCATCCCGGGTGTGTTTTTATCAAGATGTTGACAGGTAAATGAATCATGTATCTGATGACTGACACGGGTGGACGGAGAGTTTATTAAATATATCAGAGGCGGTGTCCTGTTTTATTCAGAGCTCCAACTCATCTGTTTCTCATCATCTGTATTTCCTCCTCGGAGAGCCGAGTATAAAAAGGAAATCAATAAGGGAAATTGTGTTTTTCCTGGAGCCCATCTTGGTTCTTTAATTAAACATGTTGTTGATATTTGCCCGATTTAGTGCAGGTGACTGGTCAGTCTGAGCTGGTGAAGGGCTGCAATTTAGGATTATTGTTGTCTTTGATTAATCGGACCAGTATATTTCTTGATTTATTAGATTTTTTTGTAGACTATAAAATGTCATAAAGCAGTTAAAAAAAAAGACAAAAAATGCGTGTATAAAAATATCAGAAAATAGCGATTAGTCGAATCTCTAACCTTAAGTTTTAATATCAAATGTGATAAAGAAAGAAAAAGAAGCAGAAAATCTTTACATTTAAAAAGCTGAAACAATGAAATGTTTGGCATTCCTGCTTATGAAAGTATTAAATTATCAACAGTTATTAACAGTTACAGATTCATTTTTTGTTCCAATTTTAGATCCAATAACTGGGTTTCATTTTGGGAAAAAATATACATATATATATATATATATATATATATATATATATATATATATATATATTTTTTTTTTTTTTTAGAATTTGAGCTCTTGAACATAATGTTGTTCTTAATTCTTGTTCATTATTGGAAGTAAAACCTAAATACTGCAGATTTGATACCCTACTACTTCAGCAGCACCAGTGTGTAATTTGACAGAGTGCTTTTGAGCCTTTTAATCTTCCATGTCTTAGGCGGACCTGACAACCCGCTCGTCTCTCTCTTTGGCTCTTTGATGCCGGAGCTGACTCTCCCCCGCTGTCGTCTTCAGTTCACAGGTGTGATCCTGCTGGCGGTCGGGGTGTGGGGGAAGGTGAGCCTGGAGGCCTATCTCTCACTGGCCTCGGACGAGAGCACCAACGCGCCATATGTCCTCATCGGGACCGGAGCCACCATCGTTATTTTCGGACTGTTTGGCTGCTTCGCCACGTGCCGCGGCAGCCCGTGGATGCTCAAACTGGTCAGTGAAGGCGCGTGAAGTTTTCTGAAATATTCCCCTCAGATGTGACCTTGTTTGATTGTTTCCTCTGTGTGCCTCCCTCCCTCAGTATGCCATGTTTCTGACCTTGGTGTTCCTAGCTGAGCTTGTGGCCGGCGTGTCGGGCTTTATCTTCAGACACGAGGTGAGCTGCTCGTCCAAACACATCCAAATACTTTTTAAAAAATGTATCACTTTAGCTCTGTAAAACACATAATCTACTTGGTTTTGAATCCCCCAGATCAAGGCCAAGTTAGGCGTTGCCTTTGAGAAGGCGGTGGAGACCTACAACGGCACAGACAGCACCAGCACCAGCACCGCAGTCGACGGCATCCAGAGGACCGTGAGTGGGAGGTTTTCCATTACAGAAATGTGTTACTCTTATCTGACTTGGTTTGTATCTCACTGTACAAACCAGAGAACGCTTGTTTATACAGGAACATTGTTAAAGGGCAACCAAACACTGAGCCACAGAGACATGCCGCGCTGCTTCAAGTGTGTTGGTCTTGTTGCTGCAGGTGTTTTCCCCTGATCCAAAACATCTGCAGCGACGTCACTCAAGAGAAAACCAACATCTATCTTGTTAAAGACACACTCACCCTCTTCTAAAAAATTTTTACAACGCTGTATTCATTTTGTTTCCATGTAGCTGAAGTGCTGCGGGGTGAGAAATTACACTGACTGGGGCAACACACCCTACTTCAAAGAGAAGGGCATCCCTGTCAGCTGCTGTAAAGATAGCGCCAACTGCTCACCAGAGACGCTGAAAGACCTCGCCAAAGCTGAGAAAGAGGTGTACACGGGGGTGAGTTCACTGCCTGCACCACCACGAGATATTAGTTTATATAAAGTTTGTTTTTAGGAACAAGCTGTAGAGGCCGCTGTGTGAGTCTTTATTTTTCCTCCGTGCAGGGCTGCTTCACTCTGGTGACCAACACGATGGAGGGCAACCTGGGAATCATCGCAGGGATCTCTTTTGGGATCGCGTTCTTCCAGGTACAACACATGTGGTTCCAAATAAGAACTTGCAGAACATCCAGGGCTTTAAAGCACAATTATAATTTTGTTTTGGTATTTTTTACAGCAAATTTCTGCTGTGCATCCCTCACCTCATTTATTGGTCTTCTTTTTATGTCTAATAAATTAATCTAATAAAGGCAAAAGTATGAACCAACAGTTTATAAATAAGTCATTCCCCAGTTTAAACTAGTCAAATGTACCCTGTGGAGTTTCTCTTTATGTTCAATGTTAAAAAGGAACTACACACTAAATTATTTATTTTACACTGTAAACATAATTACACAGATTCTTTTTCAGGGGATTTTTCCCCAAAATTTACTTACTCTGTGCAAAAGCAGCTTGTTTGTGTCTGCTTGGACTTGCAAGTTCAGTTCAGTCATATTTCCTGCCCTCCTCCCTGACCGGCAAGACACAGACAAGATATGTAGGGCTGACAAACATTGACCGTGATAACCAGCTGGGCTATGGCTACACACACACACACACACACACCCTGGAGAGTCTTTATAATGGAGCTTCTACAACACTGGTTCCCACACAGTGACTCTCTCAGCGGGTCATAAATGTGCTTCCATTGACGGTCCAACCTCTGCAGGACTTGTTTTTCCAGCGGAGTCACAGACACCCTGTTTACACTCGGTTCTAAAATGCGCCCTCAGATGACAAGTAAACTGTGCTAAATGGAAATGAAATTAATAGCGCTAAAAAAAGTGTAAAAGTGATCATTCAAACATCTTGTTGAGATGTTTAGGACACATGTGACTACGTATCTTTTGTTAAGTAAACACTCAAGTGTCCCCGCCACTTTGATAAGGCACAATACCTTTTCAATGCGTCTTGTCCGTTGCTCTTTTGCAAGTCATAAATAATACAATAACATTTGTCCTGACAGCTGTAAAAACCTGTATGTGTATATTAGTTCTCGAAACATCTGTTTTCATGCAAGTCCGTTAAAAAACAAATCCGCTGCTTACCTGGTGATAGACTGTAACAACTGTGTGCGTGTCTCTTTCACCTTTCAGAAGTGATGTACGCAGTAATGAAATAACAGACAACTCATAACAGACAACAGGTGTGATTTGTCTCGGCTGTCCAGTTGTGTTCACAACACATTTTATAACTGAGTGTAAACAGGCTTAACAGGCTACTCAGCGCTACATCCCACCCCATGACATCTGACCTCTGACCCCTGTGTCACCTACACACCCAGAGGCCTCCGTCAGTCGTCGCTCCCTCACTTTTTTAAAACCTCAGCTGTTTTCATCTGTTTCCTCAGCAGCAGGCCAGAATTTGTGTTTCATCGCTCACGTCCTCGTGTGCGCACAAGAACAAACAAAGCTGGAACTCGCTTGTAAAAACAAAACTTATACAAATACTGCTCTCTGTAGACTGTTGTACGTCTGTTATAAAGGGAGCAGTGAAGGAGAGAGTTGTTTTCACATCATAGTTAATATTAATGTAAAAGCAAACGTGGCATGTTGATTAAAATCAAGTGCTGCATTGTAAAACTGGTCAAAGTTGAACCAGATAATTGCTGGTGAGAACTTCAATGTTCACCTTCAATTTCACTTTGAAATATTTGTTTAGATTTGGATTTAGTTTATGTGTTCAGTAATTTAAAGCCGGTCTGAGCACTAATGTGGTTCCCCGCTGTGTCACATAGTTGTGAAATGTTTTTGAGAGCAGAACAAAACAATCCAGGCTGGAAAAAGACTATTTTTCACTCTCTCACAAGAAGAAAGAAAAGATAAACTTGTTGTGTTTTGACTCAAGTCGTGTTTGTGTTTTGTCCCTCCTGTCTCAGCTCATCGGGATCTTCCTTGTCCTGCTGCTTGTCTCGATACATAACCAACAACCAGTACGAGATGGTCTAACAGCGACCCTCCACAGGTGAGACCTCTTATTGTGATCACTGCAGTTCCTTGTTGGGAGACTAAATCATGTTTTTACCAAGAAACTGCAGCGGGAGTTTTAAGATCTGATGTCCAAATGCAAATTATCTGCTTTATGTTGAGGTCTAACAACCTGTCTGTCTTTTGTTTTGTTTTGTTTTTTTGTTTTTTTGTCTGTGCAGGTGACTGACGGGCAGCTCCTGATGCAAAGAATCTCCTGTGATTTTTAATATTGTGTTTGTGGTAGCTGATATTATTTTAGAGAGGGAAAAACACTCGCTGCTTCTTTTATTTAGTCTCAGCAACGACGAACGAGCAGAAGGGAGTAATGTTAAAGGGACGTTTTCTGCAGTGTAGTTTGACCAAATATTAAAAAAAAGGGACCTGGACATTTCAGAGTTCATTTGTTACTCCTGGGATTTAATTAAGATAGAAATCTTTACATAGATGTTGTCATCTTTCATTTGAGTTCTTAACTCAATGTTCAACATTTCCGTTTTTCTTGTCTTTTTATAATGCAGTTGCTTTATATTGTAATTTTGCTATAACTAGACTGTAGCCGAGCAGATGAGATCTAGACGATAAGCTGATAAATGTTAATCTCTGTAACACTAAGTGAATTTCTGTGAAACCCAAATAAGCCTTATAGACGAGAGGTCGCCACCCTGAAATCACATCTTGTGTGATTTCCAGTAAAATTAGTTTGACTTTATTCTGTAGGCCAGTATTGATGAAAGCTGTCATTCATGTGTGCCAATTACAGTCAACCAGCCAACTTTATATCAGTTTTCAGTGTTAAGTTGTTATTCTTTTGTGGATGCATGTGAAATACTTGAAAAAAAAAAAATAAAGATAAAAATTTCTGTATCTTTAACAGCGTGCATGCTCGGGATGAGTCTGTCTCACAGCTGGTTGCTTCTACGTTCAAATGAAAAGATGCAAAAAGAAAATTATTCTGGCAGAAGCAAATATTTTGGCAAACATGAGTCAGTTATTTGGGGCCTTTGGAGGGATCCACACAAAATGCAACATGTGAAAGACATTTAGTTAATATGCAGACCAATGTTTAATTTAATATCTGCATGATATTTAAGCATATAACCATTTGAAATATTAAGTTATTTATTTTGCTTTAGTGCAGTGTGTGTTGTAGGTGTTTGCATTAGTTCTTTTTAATTATGAGGGTTGGGAGGTCTGTCAAGTATTGTGATTTATTTGACCTAATCATTTTATGTAAATATGCATTCAAATAATCTCACATAATTGGGGAATTTAGAGGACGTTTATACCCTACAAACTTAAGAAAAAAAATAAGGTGTATATTCTGTATGATCAGACATTTAAAACAGTCAAATGAACTCAGCCATTTCTGTAATGCAGTCTTCAAACACAAATGACTACACTGATACACAGACCAGATATCACAACATTATTCATTGATTTCAACTTTTATATCAGTAATATAATTATAAATAGAAACTACCACAGCCTGTTACCATGACAGGTGTGTATATAACTCTTTAAGTTGTATTTCCCTTTAATACCATTAAAGGTAACTCTGTACTTTGGTAATGGTTTGTGGTTCATGTTGACAAAAATTAACTCAGAAACTCGTGTGCATGTGTAAAGTGTTAGATCTTTAACACTATGCACGGAGACTGGGTCAAAAACATTAAAGTACACATCGCTGCAGAAGCAAATAGCGTGTAAATAAACCTGAAGAACCTATTAGGAAGGTATTTTGGATTTTTATTTTTATTTTGCTTTTCCATCTTCAAACTATCTTGGGAACATCGTGGATATCCATTTATTATAAGAACTTTACTTGCTATAAATACTATTGGAAGATGTTTTTTATCTTGAAGTCTTTTACAGAATTTGAGGACAAACACTGAAAATCAACACTCCAATCTAAAGCTGTCGGTGTCCTTGTTTACAGTTTCCACCAAATGGTCCCCAAATTATTAACATCTATTTCTGCAAAAATTATGTTTTTCTAGATTTTGCACAGATGTTTTCCCCTGTAAACTAATGGATAATTATTCATAAAAGATATTCAACCTCAAAAAATGTTTGCTCACAACTAAGATGTTTGTTTCAAAAAGTTTTAGTTAACCGCTGCCCTCCAATTGGCCTCTCTAACAGCAGATATTTTGCAGGAAGATTGCAGGTGTGACCAACAACATTAATTATATTGTCAGCCCCACCATTAGTTAACTTTATCAAAAACACCTGTGCTGCTACTGCTGCATGTCAAGATGTCTGCTGCTGCTTCATACATGCAGATAAACCTGAAGTGTTGCTACCTCAGCGTGAAGGGTCAGTGTCACAGAAAAGGTGGACTGTGGAGGATTTTCACATTAAAACCATCTGGTAAGAGCAACATGGCCTTCAGAACAAATCAATACTGCAGTGGTTACTTTATTAGGTACACCTGCACAATCTAGTGCATTTAAAACAGCTCTTCTATAAATCCACCTTCAAGTTTATAATGCTCAGTTTTTGTTGACTTTGTATGAAATGTGTAAATTCAGTTGTTTTCTCATTCAGGTTTCAGTTAAAGGTACTGTCATACTGGGCCTTATTATATCCAGAGGAGTTTCTAATATGTGACCACCTTATGTTTGAAAATTTAAAACAAAAAGTTAGAGTATAAAATCAGTTTGATCTGAGGGGCTTTACAGTCTGTGCAGTGTGTATTACCTCTGTCTTTAGACCTTTTTAGAGAGTACTTAACAAGGAAAAAAAACATCAGGAAGAGCAACTGAGGAGGGATCACCTCCCTGAAGACAGACAGAAAGACATGTAATGTTATTGTAAAGAAAAAGAGGGGGAAGAAATGTAGTCCAGTACATTTTTAATTGTGTGAATGCTAAAACATAAGTGAATGCACACATTTCAAAGACAAGAACACCAAACTGTGTTGCTGGTGCAGCTGTACTTAATAAAGTGGTCACTGAGTGTAATTGTGCAGTGATGCGTGATCATAAATGAGGTGGTGTTACAGAACATGGCCACCAGGTGGCGGTGCATGGCAGAAAAACAAACACGCAGCTGTAGATGCAGAAAATCTGGAGATACAAGAGCAGGGGAGGGAGGGACAAGCTTAAACTAATTTCTCTTAATCTTGCGGTGTTTCATTTCTAAACAAATCCCGGTAAACCCGACGCATGACGCACGACGTGCATCCCCAGCAACTGTGCAAACTTGCATCAGCGGTGCCTTCAGGCTACAACCGGCCTGGAAAACAGGAGCACTGAACGGGGTGCAGCTAACTGCAGACGGGCCGTGCACAAATAGGTTTGACGGGCAGCTGCGAGGCGACGTCTGATTGGTGCGTTTCGGATCTGATGCTCTGAGGTCCCGCCTCCGTCCTCAGCGCCGGCCAATGGGGCTCTGCGGAGAAACACAATAAGGGCGGAGCCTGCGGTGATTGGCCGCCTCCGCCCGGCTCTCCGGGTATAAAAGCTTCACTTCATCTGGTAGCTAGTCGGGGAAAATATCACTTTCCTTCCCGGCTGGTGGTTCGCAGAGACAGAAGACTTGGTTTATCTAACCAGCAGGCCGAGAAAGACTCCCTCAGGTCACCGAGTCCTCCAGGTCAGTCTGCATCTGTATTTTGATTTATTTAAGGCCCCTGAAGCGAGCAGTGAAGGGTTTTAATATGAGGAAGTCAAGGTCACAGTGATGTGATTCCGGTATTCAGTGAGGCTGAAATGGAAGCTGATCCTTCATGTTGGTGGTCGAAATGTTGTTGTGGGCTGCTGGAGGATGAGAACAAGCTGCCTCTGTTTAAGATTTCCTGCAACCTCCCTGCACTCCTGTGTGTGTGTGTGTGTGTGTGTGTGTGTGTGTGTGTGTGTGTGTGTGTGTGTGTGTGTGTGCTGCTGCATGTGTAAACCTTGTGCTCCGGAGTGCATTTGGCTTTTGTTGCGTTGCAGCAATCTCTTCCTGCATCCTCATGTTTCCTCTCTCCTCCTCCTCCTCCTCCTCCCTGCAGATTAAAAGAAAAGAACCACCCAGCAGCTCTGCCTTAATAATCCTCCACCTGCCAGCACCACACTGTAACCAAGCCAACCTAAAGCCTTCAAAATGATGCAGATCAGCAGCGACTCCGCCAGCAACAAGCACTCCCTCATCAACGTCATGCACCGCTTCATCGCGGCGGCCAACAACATGGACGAGACCATCATGGTGCCGAGCCTGCTGCGGGACCTGCCGCTGGAGGAGCAGGCCGCCACCGAGGTGGAGCCCAACAACAACAGCAGCAGCAGCAACCACGACAACCACGAACCACCCTGCCCCAACAAGCAGCGGGACATGTACGAGCACTACCTGCTCCTCAAGTCCATCAAGAACGACATGGAGTGGGGCCTGCTGAAGAAGGAGATGAGCAGCGGCGCCAGCTTCCTGGAGATGGCGGTGAAGCAGGAGGAGCATCAGCCGGTCACCGGGGACCTGAGCCTGGACGACGAGTCCGACCTGGAGCATCAGTTTCACTATCACCTCAGAGGACTGTTCGGAGTTCTGTCCAAGCTCACGCTGCAGGCTGACCACCTCACCAACAGATACAAGAGAGAGATTGGGGGCGGAAACTTCATGAGATAGAAGTCCTTTTTCTTTCTTTCTTTTTTCCCCTCTTTATTCCCCCGGACTGCTTGACTTGCACAATGGGATGTGTTGTGAAGAGGCCCCCGTCTCTTCCTGATAGATCTCAGTGGACAGTGAACTGACCAGGGTAACCACTTTGACTTCTCATTCCTGAGTAGCGACACTCCAGCGTCCCTCTTCTTCTCTTCGTCCCTTTTCTTCTCCTGCCCACCTGAAACCAGTGACGCCTGCACACACACGTCCCTCCTGCCCATCAGTGTGGAGGTCGACTCTTTGTGCACGGCAGAGGTTTTTATTGAATCTGTAACCCGCCCCATCAAGTCCAGATGAAGCACAGCTCTGGTTTATGCAGAAACTTGCCCTCCTCCACTTGTTTTTTTTTTTTTTTTTTTCTTTTTTTAAAAGATTTTCAAGTTTGAACATGAGTTTGTCACCAGATTGTGAATAATAGAAGGTATCTGACTGTAGGAGAAATTGAATGCTGGTTATTCTGTCCCTCCTGTAAAACCCAAATTATTTCAACGCTGAGCTGAAGGGCTCGCCCCCCTCCTGCAGAGATTTCAAATCTTTCCACTTGGTATTACTGTAACATGGCGTGCCTTGACTTTTTGTATTTCCTCATGCCCTGTTCAGTTACCTCCCCACTGTCTGACTGCTCATCATCGAGGTGTTCATGATGAAATGATTTGTCTGTCCTTGGATATTTCAAAATTGATTTTATATAGCAAAAATGCAGTAAAAATAAATAATTGGAAACTTGACGTTGGCATCCTGTTGTTTCTCACCACTAACAGGAAGGATGTTGGCGGGGGGGGGGTAAAGCGTCTACCTTTCACTACACCAGGCGTAAACAAATGCTTTGTTTTTCTAGTCCTTTAAGCAAATTGTGTGAAGTTTTTGAGGCTGGGCAGGACTTCATAATGGTGCATTTTGACGTGCAGTAACCTGCGAACAGCTACTTGACTCGCTGCTCTTTTGTAGTTAAGCAGCTTTATGTAATGTTTTGTGTTGAGGGACTTTTTTTTTTTTTTTTTTTTTAAAAGGTGCTTTAGAGGATTTACTTAAAGGAGATGTAAGGTGATGTTGTTCAGAGGTCACCGCTCTGAAACAGAATTTGTTTACTTGGACACCATTTCTTATCATTGCTGTTTTATGCAAACATTGCGCTCCCAGGTGAACCACCTGAAATGGTCCTGCAGCACTTTTAATAAATCCTGCAGCTTGTTTGCCTATCAGGGTGTGATAAAGCAAATGTTTTGTTTTCCATCACTGACACTTTAATATGTAACAGGTCTATCAAGTATTCAACCTAAGTTAGATCTTTGCAGTAGTTTCTTTGCTAAATCAACTTGTTTAAGACAAATGACACAATACAGTAACAAATAAGTATGCAATTTTGCCAATATTGTCACATTTCAAGGCATTAGACTCCTCTTTAATGGTTATTTCTCATCTCAGTCTAATTATTTTGTTGACATTTACGCAGTCCACTAATCATCTCAAACAGTGGGAATAACAGCTGAAAGGGGGCTGTAAAAGCTGTAAAGTGCACTGACCCGTCAGAAGTGATAAGCCTTTATTTGGGTGAGACAATAAACTTGATAAAAACCTAAATGGCACCCTGGTGGAACCGAGAACATGATCTTTCAAACCCCTCGGAGGAGTTTTGGGAGATTTGGAGGATATCCATCACACGTCTGTGCAGCTTTGTGACACTGAACACGATGGCGGCGGAGCATAAATGAAACATTAAATTGATATATATGTTGCTCAAACTGGTCGCCCCCACCGGCTGCCACATCTATCCATCACTGAGTGGAAACCCTCCCCTTAGCAACAGCTCCACCAAGAGCAGCCAATCCGGTTGCAAAGGGTTTTTTTTTTTTTTTCTTTTCTCTCTCTCTCAAAGGCACAGCGGTGATTAAGAGATTGTGGTGTGATGAAGGGCATCCAGGAAGCGAGCGGAGGGCAGGCATGGTCAAACACACCGGTGCTCCTCTGACCAGCAGCCGTGAGCAACCCGGGGTCGACAGTTTGACAGCATTGCATTGAAAAAGAAAAAAAAAAAAAAGCTGCACGAGCCCTGTGGTGCGAGGCTGCAGTCCTCTTCTTCTTCCACTCACAAAGGGCCGTACAGATGGCTGCAAATCAAAATGGCCGAGCTGGTGGGTCAGTGTGCCTCAGCCCACTGATAAACTGGGTCAACCACACTGGTGACAGCTGGCCAGATCGCGAATGTGAAAGGAAACAGTGGTTTCTGTTCTTTCAAGGTCTTAAACTGGTCCAACTGATGTCAAGTCTACATATTTTCTGGTAGTTTATCTCATCATTGAGGCCTGACGTCAAGCAAAGGGTCAGCACTTTGGGAAGTCTGATTATTTGCTCTCTTTCTGAGACTTAGATGAGAAAACTGATACCACTCTTAATTTTGTCTGTCAGATTGAGTTAGCTTAGCTTAGCTCAAAGACTGGAAACAAGAGGAAACAGCTAGCCTGACTCTGGTCCAAGTGCAACAAAACTCTCCTAGCAGCACCTCTAAAACTCACTATTTAACATGCTACATTGTTTTATTTAATTCAAACAAAACTATAGTGAAAAACAAAGATCTGCTGATTAAAGTCATTTATGTGTCAGACTCAGACCACTTAAAGAGATAAAACATGCTTAGTGAGCGGTGGAGGTCACCAGGATGATCTGAACACAAGTGGACACGTATGAATGCACCCGAGAGTCACTGAGGTCTGATCACTGAGCTGGTCTGAGCCACATCGGGCCATGTTCTTTGAGTGTTCGCCTGTATGTGCTGGGCTACACTGATGCACCACCTACTCAACTGAAGCCGTCCTGGTAAGCAGACGTGCATAAGCAGTACATTGCCCGTTCCTTTAACATTTTGAACCGCTGGTAATATTCTCCTAGTTTTAAGGAAATAGATTTTATGAAAGCTACTCGTATATCTTGCAGTAAAAGAGCGGCATTCCATAAATTCAGGCCTTAAAGTTATATTTTCCATTGGACACACTGCAGTAACAAAACAAATCTCAAAGCGCTTGAACCGTGACATTGATATTCTGTAACATGGCTCAGACCGTCGGCATGCACAACTCTCTCCCAGCTCGCAGTAATGTTGAGAAACCTGAGAGCAAACAGTGGCAACCGCTCAGAGCGTTGCACATTTAAAATGGCTCCAGAGTTGAGGGGATCGAGGATGAGCTGTCTCATCGTGCACAGCAGCTGTTCAGTGTTTCAAAGTCCGACTTCCAACATGGTCAGTTACATTTAATGTGCAATAAAAAATCTGTGTATCCCTTTATAAAAAAACAGACACCCTAGTGTAAATAACTCTTTGGATGTCTGATATTCTTGTCAGGATGTTGCAAGAGGTTTTTTGCATGAAGTCCAATGTGACCAACAGATCTTGGGACATGGGAGACGTGTTGAAAGGCCTCTCAAAGCTGTGTGTGGTTGGCAGGTCCTTCGCCCCACCCGGCCTGCCAGCTTGAAGCTGCCTGATCACAGACTTGGCACAGTAGCAGCGTCTGCTGTCCTCCTCTGGCAGGGCCCGGCTTCACCTCAGCAGTTTTAGTCTGTTGCTCAATGGCTGTAAAACTCTGGGACTGACAGGAATAAAGCTCCAGACAACCAGGCAGATTATTGCTTTATGAGGGAGGTCAGTTCAACCTGATACAGGTGCTGGAGAATTACATCTAAGGTCAATAACATGATTCTAAATAAAGGTTCACATCTTTTCAGCAATGCAACTGTGCCTACCGCAGCATTATATACCTGCTACCACGCCTACGACCTGTTCGCTCTTATCGCATGGTCAACCTTATTCTGTAGTTTTCTGAAGTAACAGCGCTGCTCCCTGAGCAAACACGTGTTGCTTTCACTGTACTGTTTGCTTTCATATCCAGGCACGTTTCAGTGAAACCTTTGACTGAACTGTGAACTTGTACAGTGAATGTCAATGGCACTGAGTGTTTTTACTTTTGCATATTAAACTTTTACCAACATAAAATTTTGAATGAAGGACATTGATTTTACTTAATTGTCTTTGATTATGGCACAAAATGTAGCTCTGACATACCTTAACTGTTTATTTTCCAGACCCCCAATCACATCCTTACAGCACAAGGCAAGAAGACAAGGCATTAGATGTAAAAAGAAGACCAAAAAAGATCCAAAATAACATTCAATATCAACCTTCTCTTTGGGGATAAACTAAATTAGCACCCTTTAACAGTTTGACGAAATACAACTGCAGTATTTATTAGTATATTGCCATTATTATCTGAATTAAAAGCTTTGAAAAGGTACAGTTTATGATAGAGATGTTGTATTGGATTGTAACTGTAACTTAAAAATTGGCCACTGACAGTTTTAGGGTAATTAATAACTACAAACAGCAAGTAAATGTAGTATAAGAATGAGTATAAAGCACAATATTTCCCCCTGAAATATGGTGCAGTAGAGGTATAAAGATGCTAAAAATCTAATATTGTTTTGCTTTTTTTAAGCTCAGTACTTTGTTGCATTCCTCCAACTCCATTTGAAGAAGTCCTCCACTAAGTGTTTAACTTGGTGTCACGGTAACTGTTGCTCGAGATTAGAAACTGGTTTGTTGTTGTGTAACGTGTATGTTGTCTGCATGCAGTGGAGTTGCTGTTGCTAGGCATCGCCATGGTGTAAAATTATCTCATGTGAAAGTCGATGAAGCCCACATCGCTGTGCACGGCTGAGACTTACAATATGCTTCCTTGTGCTGCAGAAGTAATGAGAAGCAGCACACTAAACGATGTCATTAACATTTCTGTGCGTTCGATGTCTCCCTGACAGCACAAGGACAGTGTGTTTGCAGAAAACACCCGTGGGGACTTCTTTAGAAAGTCTTTCCTGTGAGGATTATAGAAAAACTTATGAATGGTGTAACATAATAATAACATAATGAATAACAAAATAAATAATAAAGTGCTTTTTAGGGAATATGATTAATAGAAAATATGTATAATATGCTATGAGAAACAGCCACAACATATGAGGAAGTGGAAAATGGTGACTTGTTTTATATTTGTTAAATGCTATGTGAACTTTGTACCGTCTGAATGGCTTTAGCGTCAATCAGATGTTCAGATGTGTTTTGATTGGCATCTGAGGTGAATGTCTAGCATAGAGAAAGTGGCACATTAGTTGCATGTGGCACTTAAATCAGGTACTGAGGTATTCTGGGATCAGAGGTGGGTTTAGACACTATTATAGATTATTAATCATTTTTTCATCCCTTTGTAGTTGTTTTTTTTGTCACTATTTGTTAATTCTATGTGTCTTTATGGACATTTTTCATCTCTTTAGAGTCGGTTTTTGATCTTATAAAGTAATTTTGTGTCTCTTTTTGGCTGTGTGATTGATTTTCCAACAAGAAATGTGAACAGTCACTTCATTCAGAGATTGATATTTACTTTTACTTTAGTATTTTGAATGCAGGCCTTTCATTTTAATTTCATATTATTACACTGTGGTATAAGTACTTTTACTTCCACTGCTGGTACTGCAGACCAACAACCACAGGCTGATGTTCTCTATATTCGGGCTGTTTTGGGTTTTCTGTTCCTTCATTATTATTTCAACATTCAGGCCTCTGTATTAACCTTAGATTATGGCACAAAAGATTGCAACTTTAAATCCTGTGTATTAAGTCTGTCTGGTTTGAGATGAAAGCTGCTGTCCAGTCTTTCAGCCTCGGATCAGCTTCAGCTCTTTTGTCTTGTCAGCATGGAGACGCAGATGTGAAGCCGGGAACACCATGTCCTCTTTTAGGCGGAGGCTTTCCCACCGAACCCCAACGACACAGAGGCACCACCCCCTCTCTGCTGTCCCCTTCTACTTTATGATAAGACCTGAGCCAGACTGATAGCTCTGTGTTCTCTGTCTTTTGGGGAAAAAGAATCACTCCGTGTGTTCTTTTGGGTTACAAAGGCCTTCCTTGCTGGTGAAACTTGCTCCTCTGAGATGGGAGGAGAAAACACTGGGTTCACTTAGAGCACAATAAAGCCTATTTTATTTTCTCCACAGAAGAAAAACTGTAAGCTACCCACGATGTTGCACTGGCAACATCCCAGAGAACACGCCACTCTGCCATCGCTGGTGAACTCCACAACACCACCAGTACGTGCATGCAGAACATACAGGGGAGGAATGTATGACGTTATGTAAGAGCCGAGTGGGTGTGGAGTCCAGCTGGAGCAGCTTACAGCCTGACACTGAGTGTCTCTGAGAGCCAACAATCCCCTTAGCCTGCCTGCACTTATAGCTGCATCTCTTTACGTGCTGCCTATGTAGGTCAATATAACCTTGCATCATGCACACAATGTGCGCACGCCTATAGAGTCAAGATGAGGTTTTAACACACTTTGGATGCCTGTTTAGTCTGTGTCTCATATTACCTTGGCGTGTATGCCCCATGTATTTGTCCTAAGATGATCTCTGCAAGCAATTTACAGCAGTGGTAGAAGCAGTCAGAGTCTTATGTATGTAAAATGAGTGAAAAAATTCCAATGTCACTCATTAAAACTGTTATTAATGCCATTATGGTTAAAAGTCCTCCATGCTAAATTTTACTTAAAGGAGCAGTGTGTTGGATTTAGTCGGATCTACTGGCAGAAATGTAATATAGAATTCATAATTATGCTTTCATCAGTGTATAATCACCTGGAACTGAAAATCATGTTTTTGTTAGCTCAGAATGAACCCTTTATATCTACATAGGGAGCAGTTCGTCTTTCACAGCATGCTGCACCACCATGTTGGGAGTTTGAATTCTGCAACACGAATGCACCAGTTGGAAAATGAAGGAAATAAGTAGTTGCCGTTGCTCGCTAAATATTTTGTGTTGCCTATATTCCTTTCATCTTATGTTAGGTGTTTGAGAACCCAAATTTTTACAAATGGATACTCTATGGAGACATACTTTTTTTCAGCACAAGAAAAAGTAAGAAATCATGAATCTGAAAAAAAGCTAAAAACATGAAGCAAAACGAACAGGTGACTGCAGAGAACAAGGATAAATGTTGGTGGGAAATTACTGATGAGGGACAAATGTCTTCAGAGTGACACCAAAGTTGCCTGTTTTTGCAGGTAAGTTAACATACCAATCTAAATGCAATTAGTCATTTGATAGCTTTAGCTAACATGGCCACGTAGAAAAACATCTTATTTCAGAATAATGTAATGTAATAATAATTATGTATAATTATTGATGTATTGATGTTTTCCCTTTCAAATGTTGTGGAGTAAAAGTATAAAGTAGCGCAAAATTGAAATAACCAAGTAAAGAACAAACACCTAAAAACTGTACTTAAAGTAAATGTACGTAGTTATTCTCCACCACTGGCTTTATGTCTAGACAGCAGTTCGGGTCAGCTCAGGTCCTCCAGTTACTGTGATTTTCAGGCAGGTAGGTGATAACAATCGAGGTTCTCCCTCCCGGCAGAAATCTGCTCTCAGTGACACGGTCAGCAGGTACCACAGCGAGATAAATATATGAGTTCTCCGCAGGTCAGCGCCTGGTGAGACAATGGCATAGCTGTGCTCCCTAACATGAAGCCTGCTATTGTCAGTGGAGCCACTGGAAATCCATACAAACCACAGAAAACACAGAGATCAGATCACCGCAGGTAGTTAGTAAAGTGAAGTTTTATCCTTTAATGGGTGGTTATCAGGTTAAACTGCCGTGACCTCAAATGTGGTGAGAGACAAAGAACAGAGAAAGTGCCTGCTGATGTTGTGTTTTTGTTTAATTCGCTTTCTCAACTTCCTGTTGCTGAAAAGACAAAGTGAAGAGTTTCTCAATTTTAATCAGATTTCATGTCTGTTTTTAAAGGCATGCGCAGACTGCCTGAGATGTTCACACACAAATGACTCTTAGACTTCGACAGATGATTCATCTGCTTTCATCTCTTACACTTTGGCTGACAATTTAAAACTTCTTTCTATGAAACTGAAATGTTAAACTTTCACTTCTAAAACTTCAACTGACACTGCAAACATTTTCAGTGTTTCCACTTCAGCTGCTGGACTTGTTTCTACTTAATCTATGATTACTGTTTTGTTTTAGCTCTTACTCTTCCAACAGCTCTCTCTTAGCGATTACACTTCAACTGATTTCACCTCATCTCCTTTCAGTGCACCAACCTCAGCTGAAAATTCATCTTCCATAAGTAATGAACTGCAGTAATCGTACAATATTTATAATGCAACTGAAGATTCAACTTCTTTTAGTACTTTGGTGTAAACTAACATTTCAGCTGGTTTCATCTCTTACACCTCAGCTTGCAGCTTATCTGCTTTAAGCTCTTATTTTTCAGTGCCTTTCAGTGCTTACCTACAAACTAGCAACTCAACTTCAGTAAATACTTTCACTCCAAAACCATTTTTACCATGCAACTGATGATTCAACTGCTTTCATGGCTGACATTTCACCTGACACCTCAGCTCCTTTCAGCTCCGCAACTGCAGCGTGCAAAGATAAATTAAAATTTATGACATTTGAATCTTTTCATCTGCAGTTTTCTAGCTCACTTTACCTTTCTGTGGCTTTAAATACAAAATGCAAAACCAGATTTCATTACTGTGTCGGGGTGACTGGGTTTCGTCTGCACGTGCAGGCTGGCTGAAATGCTGGCTGCACACAGACACTAACTCGGATGTCTGGACAAGGTCAGCCGCCTTGCAACATTGCGAGGGTCAATGCATTACAGTGTGATTTTCTCCCTGGGCTTATATTTAGAGCTGTACGGGTGAAACCATCCAGCCAGATATAACATCTGCGTCTTGATATAAACAAGAACAAAGGACATCTAACACCATATGTGAGAGTGTTATCTCAGATCAGCGCTGTAGCTTGTGTGATCTATTAACATGTTTTAAAGTACAGTCACAGACAGACATACAACAGACTCCTGCTGACGTTCCTGGCTGTGGAGAGAGAACACATTCATCTAAATCCCTGTGTAGTCTCAGGGGATGAAAGCAAGTTTGATCTGTCTCAGGCACTAAAACATTCCCCGAGCGTCCAAAGGACAATTCAGACAGATTACAACATTTATTCTTGCGCGTTTAAGATTCTGGTCAGCGGTCGACAGAGCAGTACAGCAAGCTGTTTTCAATGGGACTAAGAGAAAAGGAAGTATCTAGGCTGATCTTTAAATGCAAGCTAAGTGAGCAGGACTTCCCCCTTCTGTTTTTTTCAAAGAGGGCTGTTGCATAACCCGATCCAAGCGCCATTAACAAAGACAACAGATGTCCTCAGTGAACTCGAGGCAGAGCAAGAGGCATTTTAAGGAACTCATTTTTACATGCATACAGATGGTCCCAAACTAATCATTAACGGCCTGAAACACCTTTAGAAGCAAATTGGCAGGTGTTGCTTGGATTTACTTTTCTTTAAAGATTTGGTAAAGAGTAAAAGGTTTTTTTGGTGTTTGGTTGTGTTCATTTTAACATACAGTAGTTAAAACAAAGACCACCAAACCCCTTACACGTACACACACATTTAATTTGCTGTATAATGCGCTAATATTGCTTTCCCTCCCGTCCCTTTGTGTCTCCTTGTAAGGACAATGCAAAACTCCAACAGACTGGCCTCCCTTCCTCTTTCCATGTCAGTCTGTCAGTAGGTCTTGTGCAGACTTGCCCTCGTTTTCACCCAATCGCATGCTACTGCCTGAAAGCACGGGGCCAATGAGCGGCGAGGAGGTACCTGGCAGGGGCTTGGTGTAGGGGGCGGCCCGGGGGGCTCAACTCCACGTATGATGTAATGTGGCTTGATTTACAGGAGAGCTCCTCTGAAACTTGATCACTTCACTTGGAACAGCTTGATTGGGTAAAGTTTCCCATAACAAAAAGTTTACTGGAAATCTTTAACAACAAACTTCAAGGCATTTTTTTTCACATATTTAAAAACAAATTCTTTGTCTACAGTTGTGAGGAGGTTATAGAAATCTTAATAATCATATAAAATCTATATGAAACAGTGTCAAATCATGTTACCACTGCCGGGTGAAAACGCCCAGTCGCTGCAGTGACTGAACTGTAGTAACCTCATGGGGACGGCACAGGTTACACTGTGGTTAGGACCATCTGTACCATGGGGCCCTGCGAGGGGCTGCCACTGGTATGTCCCGTCTCAGTACAATGAAATGTGTCTGTGCTTAACATTCACACTGAGACATCAAACAGAGGCCCATATGCTCCCAGGCAAATGTTGAATTACAGAACATTACAGTGGCCTTAGATATTAGTCATATCAGAGGGAGAAATACGCATCTTCTCAGTTGATGATTTTTATTTGCAGTCCTTCGGTTTTATGATGGAAAAATTGTTGGTGTAACTTTAACTTTAAGCAATGTTTTTTTGAGAGCTCCAAAAAAGTAAGTTAATGCAGTAATGTGAAACTGATCAATAAGTGTGGTTTAATTGCGCTTTTAAGTTAAACATTTATGATGCTTTAAAGCCAATCCTGAAGGTAACTGATACAATCACTTGAACAGATTTAATGTAATTTATTGGGTTGTGGGAAACAATTTTACATTCAGAAAAATGAACATGAGAAATTTCTTTCATTTTTTTTTTTTTTTTTTAAGAACAGACTTTCCCAACATGAACAGTTGCCTTACACGCTCGAGAGAAGTCACAACACATCTCACATGATGTGACCTCCTGATATTTTGGCTCCATCGTGTCTTGAATAAAAAAGAATTTTGGATTTGCTCTATTGAGGGGTTAAAACTGAGTTAGTAGTAGTTTAATGCCTCTAATGTGTTTATTTGAGATAAGGTTTAATGTTTATGTTGTTTATTAAATAGCGACGATGTGAAGGTGCTGAAGGAGACTCCGCTGACACCGTCTTGCTTGTATATAAAGAGGTTTATTACAAAGAAGAACAGCATCAAACCAGGCATCTAGATTGCCTGTGAGAGGGATCGAAGCCAATATGAATCTCCTCTGCATATCAGCTCTATCTGCTTATATAGGTTTGCTGTTTTCGTGACCCTGACATGACATATAGTTCATGTTTAGAAGGATCATAGATTATGGGGTTATAGGTCCTTAAACAGAGAGGCACTGAACATGAGGCCCTAACTAAACATAACATGGAGGTCAATTAAACTGTGGAACTTCAGATGCTACACTTAACGTAATGTGAAGTGAACAGTAGTGCCAGCAAATCACAAGTAACTTACGAAGCTTACCGAGATCACAAACAGGCAGCGGTTAAACTGAGTCACTGTCACTGGTTCCCCCTAGTGGATAAAATAAAGTCAGACAACAGACGTCTGAGTCACTAAAACGTGTCCAGTCCCGAGCCTGACAGTTTGTTCTTGACCTTGATTCAGCACTTTGACAAAACAATCTCAACTCAAAAGCCACATACTGAACTCTCTTGTTCTGGAGATTTCTACCAAGTCACGAAGTCTTTATCAGCAGCATGAGTTTGCTCGGTCATCATGGAAATGTTGATGTAAAACTTTTCACATGTATGAGCACGTCCATGTGGGGTTAAAGTGAGTTTTGATGCAACAGTGGCCACAAACGTGGACGTAAAGTCAGTTACACATTCACGCTTTACCCATGAATCAGATGATGGCCAACCTGCTCATTTACTGGAGACGGTCAAAAGCAGTGGACTGTGAAATGAGAATGTTTAGTCAAATCCTGGTTTTCATTTATGGGAAGGTGAATGATCATGGTGAAATAAGTGTGCAGGTAAAAAAAAAAAGGTGCTGGAACAAACAGAAAAGATATCACAGCAAAATGTTGAATCTATTCTGTGCTGATGTTTTTTATTTTATTGTGTAATGTTTTGTATAAACTAGATCTTCTGCCACAAACAGCAATAGTAAAAGATTTCAAAGTACAACAGGTGACTGAACTTAAATCCAGTGGGGAATAATAGAATGAAAATATGATAAATATACACACAGAACCATCAAGAGAAAATTTTAAGCCACCTGCAAAATGCAGTCATTTGATATATGTATGTATATGTATGTTTATATAAATACATATACTCTGTGTGTGTATAATTTTTTTTTTGTTATTTTAACATTTATTCAGTAGATGGTCAGTAGAGACAGCCCGGTGATGTGGGCAGAGCACTGGGGGGGGGGTGATGTGCAACAGATTCACACAGCTGGAATTAAACTGGTGGTTGTATGATTATGTGGATCGCTTCAACACGGGGAATCCCAGTGGTAGTATTTACTCAACGTAGTGGTGAATCACAACTGCTTACTTGGGTTTAAATGTAGAAAGGTTTTCCTCAGGTACAGCACAGATTAATGTCACAGTTCTTTATAGTATTTCTCTGGTGGGCAAAGATTAAAGGAAATATTTATTCAGTAAAACGTACCAAAGGGATCATTTAAAACACGGCTGAGGCAGGGTTCTGCCCCGAGCAATCATCTCAGCTGCCATTACAATAATGCAATTGACAAAACAAAGAGATAAAAACTATAATTCACAATCATGCTTTATTCTTGTTGATTTCTTATAAAAGAATCAAATAAAAGGCTCTTCAAGATCTCGCACGCTGCTCAGTCTTTCAGTCTTGCTGTATCCCGTTTTTCCTTAACTAAACTATACTTTTCTTTACACCTTAAGTCTCTTCATCTTAAATATCTTTTATTAGTTTGTGACTTCAAACCAAAAACATCATTGATTGTCAACACAAAATCTGTCTTAGCACCAGTACAATAAAACTGTACTTTAGCTTTTTTGAAATACTGTTTTTGAATGAGGAAGGAGAATCTCAGAATAAAGGGATCCTAATAAGTACATTTCAAAATGAAGCACCAACCATACAAAGCATTTTTTCATAGATAGGCTCGTCAGATACACAAGAGGTCAAATATATTAATGACTATTAAATTAAGCACAACAAACAGTGTAAATAAAACACTGCAACACAAAGCACTCTGGGATCTGGTAACACCATATCAGGACGTTGGGGGGTGGGGGGACAGTCGTGGCTGCAGTTAAGAGGGCGTGTCGGGCTCCTCGGACAGCGGAGCAGGCTCTGGACTCCAGAGATGGTGCTGCTTGCTTTTCCTCTGAGAGAGATCCACAGGATTCTGTATCAGTTCAGGAGGAGCGAGACCTGGGGAGCGGAGGACACTGCAATCTGTCCAGTTCTGTAAACAAACTCTCAATCTCAAGGTCCAAAAAAACATTATTTCATACTGTGAGTGGGGGGGCCTTGGCAGCTCAGCGCTGCCCAGGCTTTATGCTGCGAACATTGTGAGATATTAGTTCCGTCAAGTGGGGATCTCTCGAGAGCAATCGAGTGAGAAATGAAACAGAGGAGGAAATGGAAATGAGCAGGTGATTATGTGCGATAATTATGTGCAGTGGTCTCTTCTCTGCAGGTCTCCAGGTCTCCCAGGTTGACAGAGAAACCATCTGGGCTGGCCGCCTCCCTGACTTGAGCGTCTCAGCTTTACGCAAGAGTTCACCAAGATAAAAGCCTTGGATCATCTCCCATCGAAAAATATCACTTTCCCTCGGGAACAAAACGCAAAAAAAAGGAAGAAAAAACTGTCCCAAACATAATCCATGTCCTTTGCCACAAGAATACATTTATATAACCAAATGTTTTAACCCTGATGGCAAGATATACATATACACTACCATGTACATACATAATCAATAAAAAAGGTTTGCTCAATAGTTCTCATGTATTCAAATATACCTATAGATAGGAACCTGAAAGCTGCTTTCCAGCACCGACCACTCCCGTGTGGAGGTCCTTGTGATCACCTTCTGTCTGAGGTCAAAGGGTGAAGGTGAAGTGTCGAGTCATTACTGTCGCTGGAGTTAAAACCCTTGACCCTCATTGCAACGGACGGAGGGGTTTCATTTGAGCTGCTGCTTGCAGGGAAAGACGTGGGTGGAGGAGTACGGTAAAAGAGAGGCTATCGGCTGCAAGGCTTCCCTGTGTTAGTCAGTGTCTCCTCCACCTCCTCTTCCTCCTCGTCCTCTTGCAGGATGTGAATGGAGGAGCCCAGTAGTCTCTGGAGCTCTGGTACACATCGAATCAGTTCCACAAGTCCTTCTTCTTCCTCTTCCTCATCCTTGCTTTTGCTTCTGTAGGGTGAAGCCAAAGCGGAGCTCACCTGGCTGACGGACACCTGCCTCCAGAGCTCGGCGTGCGACAGACTAACCACCTCCAGGTGCGGGTAACGCGCCCGGAAGATCCGCGCTGACATCTTCATGCGCTTCAGGACGTCAGTCAGGAGGAACCAATTGCAAAAGCTGCAAGAGAGGAAATGAGTCTGATATTAGTTGCACGTCAGAGTAATGAATAAGAAGCAAAAGACTACTCTTCTTGTCCATTTTTAAAATTGGAAGTATCCTCAAATGAACACACACTGAAATATGGCTCATTTTCCCCACTGGAAAGCTCTGATTTTCTGGATAAATATAGAGACTTTTGCACATTTCAGAAGTTTACAATTGTTTTTCTTTTTGATGAACTCTCATTGATCTCTTTTGCAAAATTATGTTTATGATTAGGTAAAAGTAGATTAGTTTAATATAACAGTCCTGCAATAAAACCCCCCTTCATGAAGGTATTAACTTGGTTCAGATTCATTTGAAACAGTTTCAGGAGTTAATTCAGCTTTATGATCATTTTGTAGGCTGCTGTTTGTGGTTGAATTGTGTAGTGTTATACCGACAGCTCTTTCTACTATCTTGTCCTATTTATATCAGTAAAGGCAGGCTGAATAGCACAAACAACTTTTAATTACTGCTGACCATGTTCCAAGTTCTTAGATTGATTTTCAACCTTGCAGACAGCCATTGGTTTCAGCTGATAATAACATGGTATAAAGAGCAAACAGCAGAGAAACTTCCTTTAGACAGGTAATCACACACACTAATTTCTTCAGTCATAGTCATTTGATAAAAGCATTTCAAAGGAACTCTCCTTGCTGCTGAGATCAAGCTCTGAAAGCCATGTGGATGATGTCTGGAAATGAAACTCGGGAGGACAAACAAAAAGTCAATATGGACACAGAGGAAAGTAAACAGGCTTAAGATTTCAGAGTTTCCAGCTTTAAAAACATCCCTGCTGGCAGGTGACACTTAATTCTTCAGTTTCTGACAAGAACACAAACAGCAACGTGGAGAAACGTTCACAGCGGCATAATAATCAGAATCATGATGATCATGATCTTTTATTTACTGAACTTCACTGTGTTTTCTCAGTCGGGCTCTTCACTGCGATCATTTCTAGATGTCCTCTATATACCTGGACTCACAGACTCCTTTCCATTACCTGTGATACCTCATACACAGACTGAACCCATGAACTCAATATAGCTAGCTAGTTTATTACGACCCATGTTTAACTTCATATATGATTCATGATGATGATGTTCTCTGTACATGTGGCATCTATTGCACGTCTCTGTCCATCCCAAGGAGAGAGGGATCCCTCATCTGTGGCTCTTCCTCAGGTTTCTTCTTTTTTTCCCATAAAGGGTTTTTCCTGACCCGGTTTGAGGGTCTAAGGACAGAGGGTGTCACAACTGTACAGATTGTAAAGCCCTCAGAGGCAAACGATGTTTGTGGATTTTGGGCTTTAAATAAATAAATCTGATTTGAAATTTGAATTTGATAAAGATTTTGAATTTGATTTGATTTGATTTTGAAAATGAATCAATTTGATTTCAGTACATGTGAGAGTGAAGATTAGTATGTGATGTGATTGACACTGTTCTGATGCGCGAGTTGGCAAAATACACAGATTCGTTAGCTCTAACAGCGACAAATACGCTATCTGTCCTCTCATCAGCAGCACAAAACATTCAGCCTCATTTTTAGTCTGCACTGATCGAATTTTTCACCGGTTAAAACAACAAACAACGCTGACAGGTCATATCAGCTGTCACTAATTAAAGTTAATTCAGTGGGAGTTCATGTGCTCTCTGTGGGCAGTCATCAACTGAGTGACACGTTCTTCACATCTTCAGGTTAAACTTTGAACCACATCATAACAATAAATTAAGCTTATCGACTTTATGGTTTAAATCAGGAACTCCAGTATTTGGGTTAAGAAACTGTATAATAATAATAATAATAATGATAATAATAATGATCATTCAATATTTAGGTCAATTATAAGTTTGGATCAGGCCAAAAAATAAAAACTGATTAATAATAGTCATAATAATGGCCGCCGCCTCCAAGGAAGTGGAACAATCTAAAAACATGTTGCACGTTTCACAAATGGCTCAAGATATTGTCAAAAATACCTAGTTAATGATTAACATGTTAAAAACAAACAGTAGATACTTCAAAGGGACTCTGGGGACAGATTTTATGTCTGAAAAAATAAGCCAGTGATGCAATAATTCACAGTTATTTTAGTTTGGTTTTGGAGATTAAATCTATCATCCGGGGGCTTTGAAATTCGTGGGTGGATACCAGGCAGGCAAAGTCTAACAAAGAGACTCCAGGTTACTGTGGTAGACAATTAGAGATATGAAGGAATGCTTAATTTATGCATTGGCATGGTTAGGTAACATGAGAGTCCTTCACACAGACTCAATGTGAAGAGTCTCTGTGTGTCTGGAGACGGGGATAAGATGAAGACCTTGAAGATGTTCCAGGCTCCCCTGATGATACTGAGTGAGAAATGACTGAATTGACTGAGAGTTACCCACATTGCTTGCCTCCTCCCTGGTGGCGTCAGTGTATGATGGACATGCTGAATAAAGTTGAGCAAATGTAACTTTAAAGTCTCTGATATGATTGTGTCCGTGTATACGAGCTGTACCAAGATCTTCCATGACGGCTGTTTATGTTGTAATATATTTTTATATTCAAGAGGACAAGTGAGTCACAGATATCAGCACTATCATCATCACTTGACATAAATTCACATAAATATTGAAAGCACAGTGAACCTGCATCCAAACGGAGATGACACATTAAATTTTTGCTGATGCAGATCAGAACTTCCACATATTTGTCATCATTAAAGAAAATATCAAATAACTCACCCCTGGGTTAATGACACCTGAACATGGTAGCAGGGTAAGAGAGGCTCAGAGGAAAATTCAAACAGAAGGCAATCTTTGTCCGAATCCGGCTCAGTCTTCCCCGTCAGGTCCTCCTCCAGCTCCTGATTCTGCTCAGACAGCAAGAAGTCCCAGCATGGCTCCTGGTCGGTCTCTGTGAAGTAAAGTTCACTGAGGTGAGAAGACGACAACGGGTGGACAAACCGAGCTGCTTGAAAACACGGAGTTTGGACGCCCTCTAGTGGACACTGTGTCTGCACCAACCATCACTGCTGGTGACGCTGTGATCAGTTAAAGGAACACAAACTTTACGATGTCAGGCGCAGCTTGAAGTTAATTATGCTCAACACAGAGACACATGGATATAAAAATAATGTTTACAAGCCACATGTTTTGTTGTTTTGTTTTTCTTTTTCATTTAAATGTAAGGTGACAGTAAGCAAAGTTTAATTCATAAAGGCATAATGTATAAACCCAATGATGGTGAGTATGATCATCCTCCTTGGAAAAAAATTATATTTTCAACACACAAGTGAAGAATAATTTACATTATTTGATTTAATAAACCTGTTTTAGAACATTATTCTACAGCGGAAACATTAATTGCACAAACCAATAAGAAGTTTAAAATACACAAGATATGGGAAAAAACCTAGAAAAACAGCGTGGTGATAAACTTAAATAATAGGCATAATTAAATGCACTTTGGAGGACACTGTGTGTTCTCATCCTCATTACTAAACTATTATACTATTATATATACATTTTAATTATTTAAATTCTTTACATTTAGCTCTAAGGTTAAGTGTAGTGTAGAGTAGTCAGTGGATGGAAATGCATTTTTGTAACTGTAACTAAGAATAAAGAAATGATGTTTGTCCACTGTGGGAGATGAAGAAACATTTATATGTTTACACATGACCAACATTATTTTGTCCACACAGCTGACCCAGAAAGCTGCAGTCCACTTTCTTTTTCCCCATCTCTTTTCTTCCATGCAACTCTAATCCTGCTCTCCCTCCGCTGGATAACTGGCTCCCTGTGGCTGTTGACAACACTGATACTGATACACTGATGCTCACCGTCCGCGTACCAAAAAAGGACAAACTAAAATAATTTCCCTGGTCATTTTTTCACCACCGCGCTCCCAAACTGAAATGAAATATTTAATCGATCAGCGGTCTTTCTTACCAAACAGGGAGCTGCTGTAGAAATCCCAGGGTAAACTAGGATCCTGTTCCTTGCGGCCCTCCAGGTCTGTGAAATATTCTGTGTAAAAACAAAACAAAAGAGCATGTTTTATTGTGTTATTTTTAGTTCATTTGCATTTCATCACTGCTTGATTACCTTTAAAAAGTGGAAGAAGTATTCAGATCATTTACCAGAATTGAAGTACTAATACTACAGTATAAAACTACACTGTTACAAGTATTATTTATGAATTCAAAATCAATCAATATATATCGTTAAATGGGCGCGCTGGTTGGCTCTGGCTCAGTTGGTAGCTTGCGTGCCCACGTGTGAGGATACAACCCTCATTGCAGCGGCAACAGGCTCAATTACGACCCAAGGAGCATCTGCTGCTCCCACATTTCCTATGTCTCTCCAGCTATCCTATCAATAATATAGGCTAAAAAGCCCACAAAATAAAGTTTAAAAATATACTAAAGCACCAATTGTAAAAGAACTCAATACGCACAATGACACATTCATATAGATGATAATACCAGATTACAATTATAGATCTGGTAATGTGAAGATCACTAATGTTAAAGTTGGTAATAATACCGCTAGTTTTCATCACTACTTATGTATAGTACTTGAGTAAATAAACAGCATGAAGACAGAGCTTGGTATTAATGACATTAATAGTCAGGATCAAGCAAACAAGTTTTTTTTTCCCCAATTGTCTGAACAAAATGACACACAATATAAAAATCTGAATAAAGTATCAGTAAAATTAAGTCAAGTTGCATCTGTGATACGATCTGTTGTGGCTGTCTGTGGTCATCCAGCACAGAGATAAAACTGGCTTCATCTCTCTGTTTACCTGAGATGAAATGTGTGAGACTAACACACTCCAGTAAACACTGATACTGCAGCCAAGATCACCAACAGTGTGAAGTGTTAGCAGTTGAATGATGTTTCCTCACTTTCCACAACCTTAAAGATCCATAAAAATGGTCAACGCCAACGACAGTAACATGTAAATAAGAGTCACACATGCCAAAGGTTCCATAGTTAGTAAAATTAATTACTTTGCCCGGCTTAGTTATGGAAGCCAATTTAAAGCATTTTTCTTAATCTATCATCAGCCCTCTTAATGATCAATAATTAAGAAATGATTAGAAGCTTTTACGACAGAAAATGCATCTTCATTGAAAGCTTTATTTAAACTGGCATGAGCTGTTTTTCCACCATGGTGATCTCTTGACGAGCTAAATCTCTTTACTGCAACTTTCTGCCAATAAAAATTCAGCAGTAAATTTTAAAAAGGGAAAATAAAAAAAAGGGAGAAATGATGAAAGAAGGAGAAGTCATGGTGAACTGGCTGGACGACGGGCTTGCATCAGTTTGTGTGAACTCAAACCTGGAAACACGCCACTTAGGTGATCTTAGGTTTTTTAGTGCGCCACTCTTGTCATATAGAAAACTACTTAATAAGGTGACCCTGACTAGGTGGACACTCAACTCAAACCCAGCAGCTAAAACTACTTTTATATTGGGAAAAAAAAAAACTTTTAAATTTTGGACAACCAAATTTAGCCATAAGATCACAATCTGAGTCATAAGCCTGGATATAAGACGTGTGTATTTATAAGCCGCACGCAACCTGTTTATTGCTCACCATGCCAAATGTGCTGTGGTGGGAGTGGGCACAGAGCTTATTAATATGGTGACACATTTCTTGATGGGTTCCTGGCAAATACAAGTTTTATTATTTATTTTCATTTCTCATTTCAATTAGTTTTATTATCGCCTTTGTGTTTTGTTGTTCACTGTGTCTGAAGTGTTTGTTGATGACATGAAAAATTATTTTAGCCCGGAGTAAAATACCATTCTAACAATTTTGAAATGTGTCTGTATATCCCAAAATCGCTCTACAGATGGAAAAGGAGGCTAATTAAAAAAACAAAAACAAGGATGAACTACCTGTGAGGAAGGTCTTCATGCTTGGGCTGTGTGCCAGTTTGACCGGTGTGTGTCCGGAGTACGTGGCCAGAGTGGGATCTGCACCGTGGTTTAGAAGCAACCAGACTATTGGAAGGTTATCGCTCGCTACAGCATCATGAAGGGGTCTAAAGAAGGAAGACACAAATAACAGAAGCCTTTCAGCGATTGTACAACATTGTATATATGGAATACCAGGTGTGTGGGGTGTACTACAGTAAAACTAAAGGAAGACGAACTTTAAAATTATTAACAAGTAAAACATACAATGAACAATAAGGCTATGTATTATATGTCCACAATTTGAAAATGGCCAAATACAATCACAGGACACTCTCCATTTGCTCATCAAAGACTTGGAGATGTGACAGATGGCTCCAAAAGTGAGTTTTTGTTACACATGCTGTTTGCAAAGACCAAGAAATAACCTCTATTTTCATACAGAGACAGGTGACAAGGTAAAGGTAAAGCCTGACTAAATAAGAGGAGAAACAAAATAAATGCAGATCTGGTGGCTCTTTTATACTGCGAGGGCCATTTTGCTGGTATGGTTTGGGTCCACTAGTCCACTTGCAGGGTCACTGCAAATCAATACAAATTTGTTCTGAGTGATCACCTTTATCCTGTGATGAAACATTTACTATCCTGATGAGGAGTGACCTCTCCACCAGGATGACAGTGACCCCATCCGTAGGGGCACGAAGGTCACTGAATGGTTTGTTGAAGATTATATGTATCATACGCTATGGCCTTCACAGTCACTAAACCTCAACTCAAATGAACACCTATGGGAGATTTTGGACCGACATGTTATACAGCAACACTCTCCGCCACCGTCATCATCAAAAAAACAAATGAGTGAATATCTTTTGGTCAAGGTGCAGTGCTGCGGAGGTAAGCAGTGGTCTAATACTTTTCTAAGACTCACCCTCCTGTATGTCACAAACACCTATGATAGTATTTAATATAATGAATAAAAATAAATCTAAAATCTACATCATGCGCCACAAAGCCTCACCGCGTTCCATCCTGGGCGCTACAGTTGACGTCAGCGCCGTATTTCAGCAGCATCTGGACAATCTGGGTCCAGCCTCGAGAGGACGCCTCGTGGAGAGCTGTGTAACCGGCGTTATCACGCCGATTAACCTCCCTTATGTCCTTTTCAAGGCAGTACTGGACTACATCCTGCGGGGCAGAGGTAGGATGGATGGACTGTGTCACATTAACACCATTCAGAGAGATGTGCCTTTTACAGGAGTTAAATTCATGTTACTACTCAAATAAACAGGTGGATTTTACCTGATAGCCCAGCCGTGCTGCACGTTGTAACAAAGTCTCCCCGGCATTTTTATTGACAATCAGCCGACGAACCTCTGGAGGAACGGGCCTTTTGGAGGGAGACTCTGAGCCGCTGCTTCTTCCCGATGAGCCTTTTTTACTGAATGGAGAAGACGGCAAACTTTTTGGAGTGGGTGGGGGGCTCTCTGTTCTTTTTACATCAGCATCATCATCATCCAGGGCAAGTGAGGCACCACGTTTGCCCAGGCAGCTGCGCTTGGTCTTGATCTAAAATACAGGTTTATTGATTAGAGGACTGTGTGAAATGGAATCTCTTGTAATGCGCTGCCAAGTTAAAGCAATGGGTTCCACTTACCAAGGACCTGTGCAGTATAAAACAAACTGCCATCATAAATGTGACAAACATAGCATTTATCTAGCCACAGGGGGGCACTGTAAGCTAATATATTCATGGCACATTGTACCTCATTCCCATCAACTTTGTATGGTTTGAAACGTACTGCGAGCCCACCAGCAGCATCAGCACCGACTTACCTTCTGCTCATCGCTGTCAAATAAATGCTTGCTTTTGAACTTTCTCTTCCCTGAAGGCTTGTCATTGCACTCTGCAGACGCCTCGCTCTCCTGGTAGCGGACTGACCCCGAGCGAGTGAACGAGGGTCTCCGCGGAGGAGGATCTGGACTGGAGGCGGTGGGACTCGGACACTGATCTGCCTGTGGATCTGTAATGACAAAAGGGGTTAGAGACTGTGCTGAGAGGTACCAAACAGGTTAACAAAGAGAAAAATCCACAATCTATATTTTAACATCACCCATCTAATCTATGATGTACTGAAGTCGCTTTGCAGCACCTTCATGCTTTTGCTCATCTGCCAAACCAGATTTTTTTTTTTTCAGATGTGGACACAACACAGAATTGACACCTTAGGAATATAAGCTGCAAATAGCATATATATTCTGCTTAATAATCTTTGTGGTGTTCGTCAGATATTAAATTTGTCCCCTAACTTACCTTATGTACCCTGTGTGTACTGTAGTTGTTGCATATGATTTAAGTCCATCTTATAATGTTCTATTAGGACTTTTCCAATGTACCTTTTGTGAAGATGTACATACATAACTGTTATTTGCCTATTTAATGTTTTAATTGTGGAAGCCCTGAATCATTTTATCATTTCCTAAACATATATTTTATGTAGGTGCCAGGTACCTCTTACCAGCTTTGCCTACATGTGTTGTTCAAAAACTAATAAAAACAATATTTTTAGGTAAAGCATCTTGGCTAAAAACATAAAAATATCAAATTTAGTGTTATTGTATATGTATTTTATCTTATGTTCACCAAAGCCCAGTTTCTATTGTCAGTATAGATTCATTCACCAGATATTTTTAATAGAACGAATAATCACTTAGTCCATGAAATGTCAGAAATAATGAAAAATGGCCGTCATGAGCCAGCATAGCCAAATGTTTTGTCACTTAGTCTGGTCAGCAGCCAAAAAAGGATTAATGTATAATGGTATTAAAACAGAACAATTCAGGCTTATTAATGAGGCTGTTACCAGCTAATGTTTGGTTTGCTTGAAGGACTAAAACAGTTATTTGATTATTAAAAGCTGCAAATAATGATGATTTTTCATTATCAATTAATCTGGTCAATAAAATATCAAAGTTTAAAATGTCACCTTCACCATTTCCCAGGGAATAAGTTCACATCTTCTTCTGTCTTAATTTGTCTGAACAACAATCCAAAACTCAAAACTCAAAAACAGCAAAAAAAAAAGAAAAAAAAAAGTAACCACAAATCCTCACAGTGGAGAAGCTAAAATGAAATGTTTGACATTTTGCTTAACAAATGACTTCACCAGTCAATCAAGTATCAGAATTGATGCTGATTCATTTTCTACAAATCAATTAATTGACTTATCTAAATGATCTAACAGTTAGATGCTCAACTGACTTTTAATCTCTGGACTGTATAAAGCTACTAAGAAACTGCACTCACATTTGAAAGATTCACATGATACTGCATGTTGTTTTTATCATATCTGTAACTAACAGCTGCACTGATTAAAACAGTTAATTGAAAGATGATCTCTAGAGAGAAACTACGTACCTGCTGGGACTCCACTGTCCTGTCTCAGGGAGTCATCGAGGTGTTCTCCATCTTCCAGCTTGTCTTTCTCAGTGATATATTCCCCAGTCTGATACTTTTTGTTACGGCATCGCCGACGTTTCTTGTGAACGGGTGTCTCGCCCTCCGCACTGCCTGCCTTGCCTTTGCCTTGATTCACTCGCTCTGGCAGGGGGTTTGAGCGAGGCCTCCCTCTCGGGCGGCGGGCAGGTTGAGTGGGAGTCAGAGAGGTTGGCATGGAAGCTGGGGGAGGAGGCATTGGTGGGGGCGGGAGCCGGAGGGGAGGGCGTCGCAAAGCCCCAGAGGTCGAGTCGAGCCTCATCAGCTCGCCGTCGCCCTCTTCTCAGTCTCGGGAAGGAGCTCTCTGTAGCATCCGCCTCCTTACTGGATATCGTGGAGCTATTGAGAGACGCTGGACTCTCCACAGTCTGAGGACTGCTGCTGCTGCTATCTGTAACTGATTAAATCACATTTGCCACCCAGACAATATGTGTGACATTTTCTGTCTGCTAATACACAAGCTACCGTACTACACAGGCTGACTGCAGGATATTTATCTCCAGAACTAAAGCTACAAGCTCCCAGAGTAATCTAACCGTAAGCTTGATAAAAAGCTACGTATCTCGCACAACTGAAAGCATCATTAAATTCATGATAGTGATCAGAAATTTGTCAACACTGTGAGAACTTTGTAGGGCAGTAAATGCCAGAGGATTATAAGAAACAAAGACTGTACCTGGTTTGTTGTGGGTTGGTTGCTCTGCCTTGTTGGGAGTGATCTTCTCCCTTGGAGTTGCCTCTTTACGCTGTGGAGAAAGTTTCCCCGCTGACAGACTCTGCTCCAGCACAGGTGCACATTGTTTCTTCTGCTGAAATACACAGGGGACAGAGTGAGCACACTGTATTGGATGCTATTGATCAAAAAGCTTTCGTGGTGATGGGGAGCGTGTAACAGACTCACAATAAGCCCATGGAAGTTAAATCATCACTCATAGATTAATGTTGTGAAAACTTTAAAAAACGTGATTGCAACTTTAAATATTTCCATCAAATTCAACCTAAGGAAGATAATAAGAAATACACAGAGATATTTTAGACATTGGGAGGAGATATAAATACACACATAATTTACCTTCTTTTGGCTAGACACTTTGATGGGGGTGTTTTCTGTGTCTTGCTTTTTCTTTCCTGTCGCCTTCTTTGATGGGGACTTCTCCTTTGCTGGCTTCTTAGGGCTGTTTTTCTTTTGTTTGATGGCAGCAGCTTTAGCTTTTGCTTTGGCTGGCGACTCCTCTTTGGTTCCGTTTGTTTTCTTCTCAAACTTGTCGCCTCCCCCTGCACGGTGTCCTGTAAGAATAGAGGCAACCATGCCTTCCAATTTGTCACTGGGAGGACTGTCTGATGCCCCACTTTCTTTCTTCAATATCTCCCCCTCCAACACCTGGGCTAGTTTGCTCTCCATTCTGTTCCCATTTGTTGATGCATTGCCCCCTAAGAGATAAGACTGGCCAGCAGGCTTTGAGGAACTCTGCTTCGCTTGTAGTCCCTTGTGTTCTCCTTGACTGCTGTTTGACTCGGTATTGTTCTCCAAAGGCTCAGTGGCATTCGTCTTCTCGTGTCTCTTCGTAGGTTGGGTTACATCCCCTTGAGATGGCGCACCGGTCCATTTTTCAACAGACCAGTGTGATGGGTATTCAAAAGCAGAAGTATGTTTGGACTGAGTGACCTGGCTTCCAGCGAGTGGATTCAAAACATCAGCTTTTCTCGATGCAGCAGGTGAGGTCTGAGTATTACCCTCGCCTGTCAGTGCCGTTGTTTCCAGAACTTGCTGCTTCACGATGGATGCAAGGTTTGACAGCGGAGACTTCATTCTTTCCCACTTATCATCCTCAGGTTTGGACGGGCTGTGATTGGCACTCTGAAACTTGGATCCATCTGTAACTGCGGCGCCCTTGGTCTTTGGAGACGCTTGCGTGACTTTTCTGTGAACGGACGAGGCTTGGTGCGGTACATGAGGCAGCTGTTGCCACGCCGGACTGACAGCAGTGGTAGAGTATGCCATTTTGCCAGGTCCAGATTTCGGATGAATCTGAGCATTGGCAGAGCTTGACAGGGCAGTTGTTAGGGCTCCTTTAGAGGGACAGTTCTTGGTTATGGCTGTGCTGGTGTTTTTAACATGCTTGATGCTGTGAGTATGTTGGTTGCCCTTCATCAGACAGGATGGCTTCTTTCCTCCTGAGGCCAGATGTTCTCCTTGGTCAATTATAGATATAAACTCCTGCTTTGCAAAACTCTGAAATTCATCTGCAAAAGTGCCCTTTCCATCTTTGCCCCGTAGAGTAGAAGCCAGTATGGGGCTAGCCACACCTACATACGTTCCTGGGATGTTTTTTATAGAGTCTTGTGAAGATCCTTTACCCCAGGCCGGTTTGGACTCTGGGACCTGGTGATTCTGAGACCTATTTATTTGCTTTTGATGAGATCCATTTCTGTGGGTATTGGGTAAGATAGGGTATTGCACAGCTGAGCTATAAGTTGTAGAATGAGTCCTCTTTGAGTTCAGAAAATCTCTCTGATTCGAGTCATTACTTTGAGGCTCCATCATAGCAACTGGAGGGTCATTTATGCATTTTGGACGTTTTGATTTAGCAGACAAATCAAGAGGAACGTCTCTTGGTTCGACTGAGCAAGCTGTGTGGTCCTCTGGAGCTGAGGGGGGTGTCGTTTTAAGAGAAGCCATGGTTGTCTTGTCTATGCTGTTGCCTTTCTCCACATGGTTCAGCAGTCGGCCCTGGGAGGTGATACTGGCCAGAGCAGAGCCACAGCAAATGGCAGCATTGGGAGACAGCGTGTAGGTGGGTGCTGCAGAAGTTGATGACGGGTGCTGCAACGGTAGGGCAATAGCTGGTGAGGCTACCACTGAGGCTAAAGATTTATGCTCTCCAACAGATTTGACATTCTTACTCGACGAATGGTTAGATTTAAGTTTTGACGTCGACGTGCCTGCTTTCTTCTCTGCAGCTGGAGTCCGGCCCACAGAGAATGGATAAGGATAGGTCCGCATGAGAGGTGTCCCTCCGACACCTGAAGTTTGAGGCTGAATCTCTTTCTGAAACTGACTGGTTGTGGCTTCTCTCAAAGCCGCAATCTGTCCCAATGCTGGTGGAAGAGTGATTTTACAAAGTGGAGAGGAAAAATTTGTGGAAGGGTGGAAGGCAACAGGCTGGACTGGTTTAAACATGGTGGAGCGCTGAAACCCAGGTGGAACACTTTGCACAGATTGCGTCTGCGGGTGCGATTTCTTACTGGACGTCACATTGCTGTGATTGGGGTTGAGCGAGTCCTCACGGCTGACTTTTACGCCGCTTGACCACTGAGGAGTGGGGAAAACCCCAGCGCCATCAGCCTTGAGTTTAGAGCTTTTGTCCGCTCTCTTCTCTGAGCCAGTGAGGGCTGAGCCGGACGTTGGTGCATTGCTGGGCTGTTGAGGTGGAGAAAGCTCAGGGCTGTGGTTGTAATTGCTAGTGTCCAGACAGGCTTTTGCAGTCTTACAGTCTGTTGTTGGAGTGGTCTTGTTTTGCTGACTGAGGGTAACATCTCCTCTAAACTCAGGGGGTAGCGTCTGGGGGGGATTTCCCACCATACTAGCAGACGCTTTATTTGGAGCACTGATCTCTCTGCTCACCGTGCCTCCATCCCCTACATTCATTAGTGTAGGATCCACCTGAGTAATAAGAGAAGTTCATGAGGCCGGTGTTAATTAGATAAGAGGAAATAATGCTCTAATCTAGTAATCTAACATGTAATGAAAAAAGAAACAAACAATTACCTGCATAGGTGTTTCTTTAACACAACATGCCTCAGGGGTGGCTGAGTCAGTCAGGTGAGAGTTTTCCTTGCAGTACAGTGATATGCTGCAGAACACACGAGAAAATGTGATCACTGTTAGTGCCGTTTAATCTGTCACGAAAGAAGGCAATGGTAAATGATTCACATTGGGAAATTGAAAACTTCCTTTCTCTGAGACAGGCTTAGAGGCCAGATATGTTACAATTTCCTCAGCACAGGGAGACAATTCAGGGTATTGGAGAGAAGCGTGGTAAAGTGAAGAGCATATTTGCTCTGTCGTTGCCTTTGATTCTATTTGTTTGCACGCAGGGAATACTAACAATTTGTCAGTGTTGATCGATCCGGAAAGTAAATTATCTTTACTAAAAATTGGATATTCAGTGAGTGAAATGAGACCTTATGCATCTGCTAAAACATGGATGGATTATGAGCCCACTTGCGCCTGGCAGAGACACGTAAAACACCAGCAGATCGCCCTGTTTGCATTGTATTCAGACGTTCTGCACATGTTTTCCGTGGTCTTTTGCAGGTTAACCTTAACTCTAAAGCTCTGCTGCTGGTTGACGCTATTTTGTTCGCTGAACAGAGGCTGTCTGAATCCTCTTCCTGCCAAAACTGATCCACACTGACACTCCTCTCCACATGTGCACTATAGCATACCATACGAGATATTACGGGAAGATTTTCTTAAAAGATCTGTGATGCAGGATCTCGTTCTTCTAGCAGGAATATTCTGCTGTCAAACATATTTAAATTGCCTACTATTTTTAATTACTGTCGTCTGAATTTGCACTGCGCAGCTGTGCAGGGGAAAAAAACTAAGAAAAATATGTGAGACTCAGCATCAGCATATACTACAGAATAAAAAAAGTGAATATATTCCCAGTTTTGACTGAGTCCTGTGACTTTTCAATGACAATCGCTTACAAAAGGGGTCACAAACATGAGAGTCTTGCTTGTGCCCTGTGACTCCTGGGCCCCTTGGCCTGCGCCTGGTAGGCAAGTTCAGTAATCCATCCATGAGGCAATCAGCTGTGACTGCTCAAATGATCCTTTATTAGCAGAGCGGCAGCCTCTGTGTGTTTTGTTCTGGTGGGGCCGTGCAACTCTGGCAGAGAGTAAGGAAAAGTTTAGTTGCCTGCTTGTATAGTGAAGGATGATCCACCACAGGCCAGTTAACTGTTTATGATTACATGTTAAATGCAGTTTTGAGGGTCATGCAGCGTTGAGTCGGTCTAAAACTAGAAATTCCAACTGAGACATGTCAACACCAGAATACATGCCGTCCTTCACGAAACAAAGCGAGCCACACACATAATTATGAATAATAATAATGAGTGACTGTCTCCTGATGACATCTGAAAACAAACATTTTGAAAAGCTCTCCCTACAGCGGATACACACGCCAGAACAGCTCCTGGTATGTAGGTAGAGGTGAGCGCATCTGCAAGTAAATGAGACGACTACAAAAGGGACCAGGCGACAAAACAAAATCTGTAAAATCTCTCTCTCTTTTCTTTTTTTTGGGGAGGGGGGGGAATGGAAAGTGTTTCATCCTGGAGTCAGTGAAACATAACGAATATGATGCACATAATGACTGACACACAAATCTCTCCTGGAATCTGTAAAAAAAAAAAAAAAAGAAAGAAAGAAAAAGGGGTGGTGGAGGTGTGAAAGTGTGTGTGTGTGAGTGTGTGAGTGTGTGTGGGAGGGCTTGATGCAGACGCAGCGCTCGGTGCAAGAAGGAGGGTCTGCATTCATTACACCGTACAACAACAGTTGCTTACAGCTCGTTTGTCTTTGTGCTGCTGATCACACACTGCGCTCTGATGTAGGCCGATAAATGCACGCAGCGGTCCGCGCACACGCCGTGGGCAACCCCGACTCAGACAAAACAAAGTCAAGCCCGGCGTTAAAGAAAACACACACACACACAATGTCATGTCTGGAAAGTGCAAAACTGGACCGCATGCGTGCTCTGCAAACAATGTGCTTTTCTAAATATCAGCACGGAAAAACTCTGGAGAGCTCCGGATCTCTCTCTGTCTCTGCAGAATGAGAGGATGGCTCTCAGGTGAAAACGAACCGGACCCCCCCTCTCCCCTGCCCTCACCGCCTCTGTGTAACCAACATGCAAAAAGATGAGGAAGGGGCAGATGTTTGGACGTATTACTGCAAGTATATAGTGACAGGAAAGAGAGAGAGAGAGGGGGGGGTGAGCTGATCGAGCTGCGTCGTAAAGAGGTGGAGAGGGGACACACACACACACACACACACACAATGTGGCACATCTCTCTGATAAGGTAAGTCAACATCGGGGACAAACAAACAAACAAAACTCCGGACACGGTGACAGTGTGTGTCAGTGGAAGATTTTTTTAAAACAAAGCAGACAAATAATCAATTTCGCCCCGATAACGCGCAAACTGGAGCACTTGAGTCACTCACAAATAAGAGACGGTGGGGGGTAACCAGCTGGACAATAACAGACCTGGTTGACACAACTTATTACACAGGAAAGGAAAAAGAAGGTGGTGGTGGTGGTGTTGGAGGGAGGGGGTCAAACAATGTCTTTAAGTCTCACTGACCACCACCACCACCTCCTCCCGGGTTGAGCTCCCTGCGCAGCGGAGTCTGCTCCCGGTGCTTTACGTGTTGAGGCAGGCTACTGTTATTTATCCCCGGCCGACCTATAACGCCGACTGCCCCCTCTCTCTCTCTCTCTCTCTCCAGTATCGCCCCCTCCCCCTTTTTTGTTTTAATTTTTTTAAGCTGGACTTCGCTGTTGGAAAAGGCATTCACAAAAAAAAAAAAAAAAAAAAAACCCCTGAGCCTCTCCTCTCCTCTTTCTCCCTCTCCGTCCTCCTGTCCTCCTCTCTCTCTCTCTCTCTCTCTCTCTCTCTTTTTTTTTAAAGACTCTCTCTTGTCTCTCTCTGTGAAATATTGAATAATTCCCGAGCCTAATGAGCGGCGGAGATAATGAACAAAAAAAAGAGAGATGTCTAAATGACACAAACAGTTACCGACCCGCTCGTCCGGATGGCATGTGAACGACGAACAGGCACGACTCGAGATACGGTCGCGTCCAGCCTTTCAGCCTCTGCCGTCCGCGGCTGCTGCTCACTAATCTCGACGGTTTTCGGCTCTCAAAAGTCCGGGAGGGGGGAGGAGGGAGGGAAGGAGGGAGGAGGGAGGAGGAAGGAGGGGGGAGGGAGGGACAGAGGTCGTGGCCAAGACAGTCCGTTTCATGCCTGTATCGCCAGTCTCCAGTCTGGTGGGAGAGAGAGAGGAGAGAGAGGGGCAAGAAGGGTGCGCGGTGACAGCCTGGGAGATGTAGTGCTCGGCTATCCACGCCCAGGATTAGACGCTGGAGAGGCTGGGAGGGGTGAGGACTGCAGGTACCGGCATGCAACGCGAGCTCTCCAGCCGCTCAAGGGGAATGGGTTGGGTGGGAGGGAGGGAGAGGGAGAGAGAGAGAGGAAGGAAGGGGGGTCGCGACCAAAGAGTGTAACGGTGCGCTAAACTGAAGGGGGCTTATCGGGGTGACGAAGTAATAAACTGCATTTTGTTTAAAGCAAAAAGGAAGAACCGTCCGGGTATCGCCGAGCCGGGCAGGGTCAATTAACGGAGGCGGGCCGGTGGCTAAAACAGAATGACCGAAATGTATAGAAAGAAATAAAACATGGTGATTAAATAAAAAAAAAGTGGGAGAGGTTTGGGTCTGCTGGAGGGGGAATTAACAGGAGGAGGACTCCGGGTGCTGGAGGCTGCAGGCGGATGCAGCTCAGAGAAGATGAGGAGGGACACACACACAGACACACACACGCTGAAGGCTTTCTCCTGGTTTTTATGCAGGACTAAAACCACATAACTATGAAACATGTTATCTTCCATTAGGTTTAGGTAATTCGTACTGATGGCGTGGATCTGACTGGACTGACGCCTGATGAGGTTCAGCTTCAGCTCCAGAAAAAAGATCCGAAAAAAGACAAGACATTTGCTCACAAAGTGACAGGAGGCTGTTTTGCAAAAGCTCACACGTGTCTCCTCTTTACTTACACTGGTTTGATATGGTATGAGCTGTAAAACCATCTCCACATTCCTTTGCACACCAGAAGTGATATTAGGAATTTGTAGAGGCAATATTATTTCTCTCATCTCAATATTCTCTCCAAATCCTCACCGAAACTACTGAAAAACACAGAATTAATCCAAAATAACAAAGAAGAAAACTCAGGACAACTTCACCCTCTCAGTTTCACGTTCAACACTTTCCCTTCATTGTGACTCACTAAAATGTAGACTGACTACATCCTGACTGCACAACTAAACCTGATGTTTTTTTCCTGACTTTCTTTGGGGTTTTGACGGTACAAAAGATATTTTGCCTGACGAAACACTGAACAAGAAGAGGGGCCACCAGTGCATCCTCATGACGCTGCCATTCACCTCTTGCAGCGCAGTGTGTCAAAATCACATTTCCTGTCACCATTAGGTCAGGTTTTAACTGGATTCACAGACATGGTTTTTCTACAGAGAAGTGGGCTTCAGCTGAACTAAGGTTTGGATTTTTAATTTCAATTTTAGCCTTCAGTTCTCTGCTAGGTTTTTACAGAAAATCAAAGACAAGCTGTGCCTGTTCAGAAAGCCAACCGCCTTTGACTAAAATAATCCAAACACGCTCCACACGTTATTTTATAAACACAAGGCCCTATGGAGATTTAATATGTTGGACCAAAGGAACCCCACCTGCCGATAACATCATATTTACATCATTACATCATTTGTGATAGCACCCACAGCTGTTTCTATACTTTCACTTTAAACAAATGAAACATGAAACCAGCCTTTTCTTCAGTGGTGTCTCATGACAACCTCAAACGGTGGATAAATACAGACAAAGAATAATATAGGGGCACTAACAGCTGATCATTTCAATTATGATAAAAGTAGACATAGATAAAAGTTTAAAGCATCACATCAGTCTGTGGAGCAAAGGACTCTTGGTGTTTTCCGATTCTCCCCCAAAGATAAACACCCTAAGGATGTTTAGCTCTCCTGTCCCATAATCACATTTTGCCACAGTGGTTAAGCAGCACAGGTTACTCTGCTGTAATTAGGCCACTTGTCTTACCTGAATCCTGAAAGCAGCGTCTAAAGGCCTGCTGGTTTACAAGGGTATCCACTCCTCTAGGCCAACAAATTTCCTACTTTTCTCAACACTTGTGGTGGTGAGGAAATAACCGAACACACACACACACACAGAGGGAGAGAGGCTGACATCGTCGTGTGACTGTAGAGAGTTTGTTTACTACTGTGCCCCTGACCACTGAGGCGGTGCAGGACGGCGGGCAGCTCGGTCCGCGGAGGGAGCGGTGCGAGCTCAAACTATTTCTCCGCTTCCCGGTGGCGGAACGGCTCGGTGTGTGCGGAGAGCCTCCAACGTGCCCTTCGCCATTCGCCCAGTAATGGCTGCGTGCGAGCAGCCAAATCGTTGACAGATGGCCAAACGTGAAATTGTGTGGAAAAAAAGGGGTTATAAAAAAAAATCCAATTAGAAACGCCTATCGGTAAAAAAAGAGGAACACCGTAGAGGTCCGTGTCGGCGTGAAGAAGCAGGAGTATCACAAAGTCGGCAGCTGACACATCGCATTGTGTCTGAGCCGGGGTAACCCGGAGACCTCAGACCGCGCAGGAGCTATCCCGGTAGTGTCCGGCTGCTCGGGGCTCCGCCACTTACGGACGAGTTTGGTTCACAGGCTGCGCCCCGGAGGTCTGAGGCTCCGAGGGCTCCAGCGAGAACTTGTTATGCCCGCAATCAGAAACGTGTCGAGCGGGGAGGTGGTGTTCAGCTGCACACATGCACTGTGACAACTGCGATAGCACAGATGAAGGCACGTTGTTTATTTCGGAGGCCTGCGTTTTTTTGTTGTTTTTTATGTGAAGACTGTCGTCTTCAAAGTGGGCATACATGGTCATCTATGTGTGAGTCACATCGGAGATTACCGACCCTATTTAGGCCGCCATGCTTTACGGCGACGAGGATGTCCCGTCCAAGTTCGTGGTTCACCTGGTCAACACTGAATGTCGAGGCTGGGAGGGCGGTGGGAGGAAGAGGGGGTGGTGAAGGGGGGTGTTGTTGAAGGCTGAGTAAAAAAAAAAATCAAGCGCATTATTCTTCCATCTTGGTACAAGTGATGAATTATTCTCCAATGAGCGAGGGGGGGGGGGGGTGGCGATCACAGGAGCAGCGAGGGGTGATGTTTGCCAGGTTAATGGATGGCCCGATGCGCCGTCCAGATGATGTGAAATATCTTGGGTGAAATTGAAACGCCATCACTTCGCGATAATAGTTCCCCACCACCACCCCCCTTCATCACCAACCCCCCCTCTCCGTGTCGGCGTTTTGGGCAGCCTGCTGCATCCACAGCCGACACGCATGGACAGCGGACTCAAGTGTGTCATCTCGATACACAACTTGTGCTGCCCGTACATGTGACACGATCCTACACGGCTAATGCCGCGGGAGAGAGCGAGGAGGAGGGGAGGGGGAGAACAGCGAGACATCACCGCAACTACCGCGGCTCCCGCAAGACACCCACAACTGGAAAATACGGATATCCAGGTCAAAGTTTGGCAGAGTTTAACTCGCCCTCAATCGCGTTGTGCAATGCCCCCTTTAATGCCCCCTGCTCGCCCGTAACGCCTTTGTTATTAGTAATCGCATGGTATTGCACCGTCTTACCTTGCGCTCCGAAGCGGTCCGCGGCCACAAAGCCTGCACGCCGCGCAACAAGCTATTGTTGTCTCCGCGGAGGTTTCCCGTGCGGGGCCGGGGATGTGATTTTCAAGCAGAATGAATACAGTATGCAATTTTGGCTTGTCCTCGCGATCTTCCCTTATTGCCAGTTTTCGGTCTGCAGCAGCTGGAGATGAAAATCGCGCACCCTGGGTCCTAGCGCCGGGTAAAGCCCTACAGGTGAATAACAAACAGACTGGTGCTCGGTGGGTTTGAATCTTTAATTGCAGGCAGGGGGGTGTGTGTGTGTGTGTGTGTGTGTGTGTGTGTGGAGGGGCGACATCGCCGGAGTCGCATAAATAGTCCTTTCCGAGGCAGACTGTCTCGTCTTTAACCCGCAAAGACGCAACAGACGTTCAGATTTAGAAGAGACTTTGAAAAATAGGTGACATAAAAACTGGTCTTTAAGTCAAATCACACTGACCACGCGTTGCTTTGACAGTATGATCTGCTGTCACACTGAAAATCATCATTTGCAAACTATTTAAATACAATAATATGAAAAAAATAGACTTCCACACAGTCCTGTAAAGACCAGTTGATCATGACAGACTGCAGACTCTCATTTAGTTTCCACTGATGCCACCAATGTTTTAAAAAATATACTATAATCAATAAGATAAATCAAATCAAAGTGTCCAACAGTTGGCAGGTACACCCACTGGTTTATTAAAGCCAAACTTTGGCAACAGTTACATCAAGCGTTTAATATTTTATTACAGTGGCTGATTACTGAATGGACCCGAGGAGTCAGGGGTGCCAATGGAGCCAGAGCATCAGTCTGAAGACACTCTTACAAACAGGTGTTGTTGAAAAGTCACAGATCAAATTAGGGATGTCTTAATTATATTGTTTTTGCTCCTGACACTGTCTTTCAGTATTGACTATCTACCCACTAACTCTGATCTAATATAAATATATATATATATATATATATATATATATATATGCTTCATGACACAGCTGCATGGCTCAGACGCAGACTACAGAAAACCTCTATTATAACTGGTCAGACAGTTTGCATGTCTGACAGCCGTGGAGCTCTGCTTTTACACTATATAAGCTGCACCACAGGTTCCTCTTGGTGTGTTTCTTTCAGAGCCTGATACATACATCGGCCAGGTCAATATATTGGCTTGCATTAGCTCATTCCAGGTAAATGGATGAATATTAGCCGATAAATGAAACTGAAGCACATAAATGCTAAAAATAGTTTTAAATCAGTGTCACTTTTTGTCCATAAGAGAGTAGTGACAAGATTTCTGGGTCGCAATAAAACGTTAAAAATGCTGCTATGGTTTGTGTAAAGAAAATTCCAATAAATAAATCATAATCAGGTTCTATAACCTCTCAAATATCAATACCAGTATCTGAAAAATCCCATATCTGCTGGGTTATAGTTTCTATAACGTATTGTTTAGTGTTTTTGCAGAGGGGTGTCAGTGTGGATTTGTTGTGGCAGGAAGCATTGGACAAGAGACAGCCTTTTGTCATTTCCTGTGTGAATAAAACACAGAGGTTCATGTGCAGTTTTCAGTGTTACAGTTAGCCTGCAAAATGTGAAAAAAAGGGCACAAGCAGGACAGGGGTCTGTTGCTCGACACAAGAGAGGTGGGTGACACAACTGTCTCACAATCAGCCCATGTTTATAACCACCTCACATACGCAATGTCTGCCGTCACCTGTAGTCGTGACATAGCTGGAATAAATGCCAAAAAACCTGTGGACTTTAAACTAATGAATCACGGCTAGTGTACAGTAAACAGATCAGAAACAGCTGGTTCTTGTTCTCTTGGCAACATGACACACACAAACTAGAAGAGACAAACTGGATGTTCCTGAAGTATAAATATAGAAGTTGGGGTGAAACATTGGAGCTCAAACGTGCCTAATAATCATCAGTGACAAAGATGCACACTGATCAACTCTGCTGAACTCTTTTGCTGTAAGCACATACAGAGCTCTTATAGAGATACCTGGGCTGGACATCTGAGGTCAGGACATCCTGGCAACTTATTAGCAAGCTTGTAAAAGTAGATTAAGTCAGTGAACAAATCAGGACTGCTGTTGGTGAGTTAAAGTCACGGTTAAAAGGGTCAGGACTTAACCGGTGGGTGGGTTGTGAGAAAATGCACACGAGGTTGGGTAGGCCGTGTCTCGATGCAATGACTTTATGATACGGTATGTGGTCTTACAGCATCTCTTTTGAGGCTTGTCTGCACTGTTGAAGTTGAGCCTCAGGAGATAATACTGAAGCAGCATCTGAGATGTTCCCAAAAGCTTGTGAACGCACTGTCACAGCAAACTGAAGGGCTCCGCAGACAAAAGCCACGGTAAAGGACATTATTTAGGACATCTTCCTCTGCTGTGACTGGACACTGTACAAGCCGGTCATTTTCCAGACACCATCAGAGAAACAAAAATATAAAAATTTGTAGCCATGTAGATAGTTTTGATTTTTCTAAATGTTAATTAATGGACATGTAGCGTGCAGCAAAGCGACATGTCTTCTCCAGAAACAATACCCTGGACTCTACTTGCTCTGGTTAACCTATGAACCCACTGAGAGATTTTCATTGGGAATTCTTACTGTTCTTCCTACTGAGGAAACATAACCTATGGAAAGCACTGACAGTGAACTCTGTGGATTATCGAAAGTAACTGGGACACTGCGGTTTTTCTAATGTAATTTTCTAACTTTTTTAGCAGCACAAATGAAACTGTACTCAGCCTCCTTTTATTGGGGAGGTATCAGGAGATTGAGAGGTGTGTTTGAAATGAAATTACCTTACACCACCAGGATTTACTGATAAAATGCTTTTGTTTAAGTCCAGTGATTTTGCATGTGAAGAGACAGACAGGGTCAGATATAAGATAAGATGGACAGCGTGGATGCTGCTGATGGAGATGTCATGCGCTGTCTGAGTTGACAGAGATGGTCTACGGAACGCGCAATGAAAACGGCAAAAGGTCTGTCCTGTAGCACTGGGCTGAAAGTCCTGTTACTGTAAAACTAATTCAGAGTCTGCACCAAACAAGGCAGGTTCCCGCTCACAGACTGAACACGGCCCCGTGACTGAAACCCAGATTATTCTGAGCTGTCATGATTAATTCAAACACGTTAGACTTTTATGACTGGAAAATGGACAAATCTGAATATGATCCTGTAGTTTCAGGCGCTGCATCACAAAAAAAAACCACAACTAAATTCTCTGTGCTTGACTATGCCTGGACCCTCCAAAAGACAGGCATCTAAATGTGCGATACCTTCAGGTTCCATCTTCAAAACACAATGGGGACCCACTCATAAAAAACACCACAATGCTAAAAAACACTCTGCAGGCAACATTTAACACCACAATATACCCAGCAATGAGCTCAGAAAGGCAACAAGACTGCAAGCAAACAGAGATGTATATAATGACGATTGAAAATGTTTTAAAAATTAAGCTTTTCAAATGTCTTATGAGGAAGGAGATGCATTCAACATGTTACCGAGACCTCAAGGACACACACAATGAGTCTTTGTGGAGAAACACTGAATGTAAACATACCTTTGCTTACAAGAAAGCTCTGATGGAAGGCAGGTCTGTCTTCTACTGAGATTCACCCGTTCACATTTTATACTCAGTTTAACTATGAAAGTAACCGAAACAAAACCTCAGCAACAGATTTGAATCCAAACATATAAAAACACTTCACCAGGTGAACGCTCATTTCATTAATTAAGAAATAATTCGAAATTAAGAAATCAGAAAAAAACATTCAGACACTGCTTCAACTGATGTAAAGGCTGTTGTTACAATTAACTGACTGGTTAATTGACTGAAAATCAAACAGCATATGAAGCTAAAATGCAAAACAACCCCTGGGTGCAGTTTATAAAATGTGAGTATTTGCTACTTATCTCGGTCTGATATATTGTTGTAAATAAAATATCTTTCAGTTTTGGTCTGGACAAAATAAGCTACTTGAAGACGTCACATTGGGCATATTTCACAATTTTCCCACATTTTATAGTTCAGATGATTCATTGATGGAGCGAGGAAATGCTTTATCACTAATGAAAATAATAGTTAGATGCAGTCCTGTCACAATATTTCATGTTTGCTCAGCGATTAATTTGAAATGCTTATTTCTAATCCAAAATATATAAATAACGATTATTGCTTTCCAGTGTCATGTGCACATATTGCTTGTCAGTCAAATTCAGAGCCTGTGGAATAGATCTAGCCCATCTTAGATTTTGATCCTGCCTCACACGTGAGCCTGCCTGGCCCGCTGTGCTGGAGCCAGGATCAGGGAGAATACAGGCTCTGGCTGCCTCTCAAGGTGTGCTATTGTACCCCTCGTGATAAACAGATGCAGCTGTCATCCCCCACATTCTCCAGCGCAGCCTCACTGCCCTTCCCTCACTAGCACCTAAAGGAGCCGGACTCAAAATGGCTAAAAATGAACGGACGATTCTGAGGGCAGACAATTTCGAGAGGGGAGGGAGAGGAAACTCCAGAGGAGGCCGTCACTGTTTTGAGACCTCACACCGGTAAAGTATGAAGATGAGATGGACTTTGAGAGAGACTCTGAATGGAAAGCTGCTTCACTGATGCTCAGTTTACATCTCACAGCCCACAATGTTACTGAAATGGGGATATATGAATACATTTTTACAGTACACACACAGCCTGACTATCTTCAAAGCAGAAGTTAGCAGGAGAATTCAGTTTTGAACTCTTAACAGATCCATTTGCATTTGATGGAGCAACCAAAGCAGAAACACTCACAGATACGACGGATCGAATCACAGCACAGGAGCTCTGAGAGAAACGGGCTCTGTTGAGACTGTATACGTGATACAGCAGCTTAAAAACAAAAAAAATCCACCCTCAAGATGCAGATTTAAGAACCGGTCAAATATATTCACTTTCCAGTTGATAGCCTTTATTCTAAGCTGACCTTTAAAATGACCTTGCATTAAAAAGGGGGACATGTGGCTGGTGCATTATACCTGTAGGTCAGGAAACTATTTTAAGTGGCCTGTGGCAAAGGAGCCTCCTGCTGCTTATCGTCTTTAGAGGTGGGTTTAAGAAACTCTGCATTGTAGGCATGTTGTTTTCTATACAGTGTTATTTTGCTTGACTAAATGTCACACACACACACACACACACACACACACACAGTGATGTGTAATCTTAAAACCTTTGAGGTGGGCTGTGTAATTGTAAAATAATAAACAAAGACTAAGGTGCAGCGGTGCGCAGTCCCTAATAGTTGTCAACCACTGTAGGCAGATGTTAGTGGCAATTGTTTTTAAATATGGTAAAATCATACACATTCATTTCTTGCCCTAAAATATCTTTTCTTTCTTAATGTCTGTCAGTCCTATCATATTCACAGAAGGTAACCTGAGCTGCTAAGATGCACCAGACCCTGTCCTGTTTTATGGGAAACGACGTGTCACCCCTAAGTTTTTACTATTAAAATAACAAGTTTGAAAATGCACAAACAACTGATCCGTGCTAGGTGTTTTATAAACACACAAAAGCTAATCCTTACTCCTCAGTGCGTCAGTCCCGGTGCACCCAGGCGGAAGGCTGTAAAGACGGACTAATGTAGGCGACTCGCCTGGCCTGATTATATCGGTCCGTAGCCGGCAGCTCGGTTGCAGGATGTGAGCTGCCGTAAGTTACCGTGAGATCGGCCACAGAAGCGTCAAGTCCCGGGAGGATCTCGACCCGCGACTGGACGAAAGCACCAGCAGCCAGGACGCAGCGCTGCTTCGTATCCGAGCGAGGTGACCTGCTGGGGGGGACCGGAGATGACCGATGTCTGGTTCCTCCAAACGGCGGCGACGAAGCACAGAGCTCGGCTTCACGTTACAGGAAGGGTCCGTGAATGTCAGCGGACCGTCGGCTGTCTTTGTTGTATCACATCGCAGACCATAAAACATCACGTCAAGCAGTCTATATATAGGAGACGTTACGAGAAAAACGATCAGCTGGTTCCATAGTGTAGCGGTTATCACGTCTGCTTTACACGCAGAAGGTCCTGGGTTCGAGCCCCAGTGGAACCACAGGTTCTTTTCTATCCTGAAAAGCTTTCTGTCAGTGACTGATCATCTAGTCATAAAAAATATATCGTAATTGATTTATACGTACAAACGATAAAATAGAGTTCAACTGGGAAAACGTCTGAAAAACACCTTTTAACTTTTCTACTGAGGTCTTTACTAAAATAATAAACACTGTGAGAGAGGTGTTATTTAACTGCCACGGTACAGTGGTGTTGAACTGGATTATATATATGTTGAGAAATGTTGTGATAATGTTTTGCTAAACCCATTTATAACATGAAGAGGCAGGAGGTAGAATATACAATATCACCACTTACAACAACCTCTGTAATAAACATACAGTCAGTGTTGGAATGTAACTAAGTACATTTACTAAGTAAGTGGGTTTAAATACTGTACTTGAGTACAAAATCGCTTGTACTTGAGTATTTCCATTTAATGATACTTCACACTTCAACTCCACTATATTTCAGAGGGAAATATTGCACTTTCACTCCACTACGTTTACCTAACAGCCACCAATTACTTTTCATCTAAAACTTTTATACATAAAACATATGATCATCTTATAGAGTGTGTATTGTTATAGATGAAACTGCCCAACAGACTTGTTAAAATTAGCTCTACCTTGACAACATTCAGATGCTGCTTAGACAGTAAAGATCAGATCAATTGCGATGATAAATATATAATACATTATTACTTTGAATGGAGCCATTTTGTAGTTTTGTGAGTTTCTGTGAGTACTTTTACTTACTATTACTCTGTAAAAACTTTTTCGTAAGAGAGGATTTTTATTGTGGTATTGCTCCGTCTACTTAGGTAAAAGTTCTGAGTACTTTTTCCATCATTGCATTTAGTGAACATAGTAGTTGTAATACTTCTCATAACTATGTTATATTCTTAAATGGAGAATTGGTGGCAGATCTATTGTATGGGAGCGCATTAGATAGTACAGATGTATCTACTATAATAAAGTTGCCAGGAAGCACATATTTATTTGTGTTTTGTGTGAACTGACTCGTTAACATAAAGCTGTATTTTATCTTTTATAATTAGGACTATCATATCATTTCTAACATTACACTTTGTCTTATTATTGCTCCATTTTTCACAGTTTTATTAACCAAACTATTACTATTATATAAACCTAACTAAAATAAAAAGCACATTAACCAATAATGGAAATAATCAAGATTGCTACCCGTAGCCCCAATAGCGCACTTTCTCCACACCCCCCTATCTCACCAAGATGATAAAGATGAGACTATGCTTCATTGACTTTAGTTCAGCATTTAAGACCATAGCTCCTTCCAGGCTCATCACAAAGCAGAAGGACTTGGGATCAAACACCTCACTGTGCATATGGATCTTTGACTTCCTTCCTGACACACCTCTTTTACCCTAATCCTCAACACTCCTCAACACTGTAGCACACCAGGGCTATGTATTGAGCCCCCTGCTGTACTCTGTGTACACACATGACTCAAACACCATTGTCAAATTTGCTTTTGACACAGTTGTGGTGGGCCTGATTACAGATGACGATGATAGCTGAGGGAGGGAGAAAGCCTGGCCTGCTGGTGTCAGGACAACAACCTACTCCTAAACCTCAGCAAGACTAAGGAGCTGACAGCGGATGTGGGAAGAAGTAGTGAGGGAACTGCACACCCCTTTAACATCAACGGATACTCTGTGAAGAGGGTGGACAACTTCAAATACCTTGGTGTCCACATCACTGAGGGCCTGATTTGGGCTCTGCATAATGACTCTGCGGTGAGGAAGGCAATGCAGAGACTGTTTCACCTTGGATGCTTGGGAAAGTTCAAGGTATCCCCTCAAATACTGAGCACTCCTGCACCACCCTGGACATCCTGGAAGGGAACAACACTTCCTGGTACAGAAACAGCACAGAACAGGAATGCACGGTGATGCAAAGGTGGCGCTCTACCGTGCCTACAGGGCATTTACACCAAGCGCTGTGAGAAAAAGGTGAGGAGAATCACTGAGGATCCAAACCACTCAGATAATGGCCTGTTTTCCATGCTGTAGTCGGGAAGAGGATAGCAGATACACCAGAAGGAAGAGTTTCTACCCTCAGATCAGGATCCAAAATAAGGTCACTGCCTAAGACTGCCCCCCAACTTCACTGTGATACTATGATCACAAGTGTAAAAGAAACTTACTTGATTGTTTGATTGATTGACTTCTCCGACTTGCTGGTATGCCCAAATCCATCATTTATATCACTTAAATATTAAAGTATATTGACGTTGTGACTGTGCAAACATACCCCTAGCATTCAAACTACATTCCCCGTTATGTTCATACCACTAAAGTTTGATCAATCATTTCATGGCCCAAGGTCTGCAGTGCCCAGCAACTTTATAAGAACTCTCACCAACTAACCAACGGCCTCGGCAGAAGAAATAATTAATGACATTTAAGATTAGACATGGAACGCATCATCTTATCAAAAATACTGATATCTGTTGTTTATACATGAACAGATAAAAAAAGTTTCTAGACTCAACCAAGCCATTTGTCAACACAAGACAGAAAGCAGTAAGCAAAACTTAAATGTTTCAGTTTTATGAATTAGTGTGTTAGATTTTTGGATACAAAGACAGACAAGCAACCTAAACACTGACAACATAACTCAATATCCAGAGTGTTTTAACATCTGTTATTTGACGTATATGGAGGCCATTGTAACAACATATAATTATAACTCAAAATCTAAAATGACAACATAAATCTTACAACTCATTTGTCTCCTTCTTAAAGAGTTAGCTTTCCACCAGATGCTGATTTTACAGATGCCTCCCTTTAATTTACAGATATCCAGCCAACGTAGCACAATAAAAACTAAAGGAGGTCCAACCCACATGGGCTCACGAGAGGGCAGCCTGATTATTCTTTTAGTGCAAAATATTGACCTAATTATTTTTATTTATGAGATGTGTTTTTATATTAAACAGTTGTGCGTAAATGAAAGTGCAGTTGGAGCACAAACTGTTTTTATATGAGAGCAGAAGACAAACGAACTGTGAGGAAAAAAGATATTTAACAGCTTTTTGAAAAATAATAATCTAGAAAATTCTTCATTGCTTCATCCATCATTTAAGCCATTCTCTCAGTGTATCAATTAAGCTGCAAGGATTAGTTGATCAATCGATTACTTGTCAACCATTAAATTAATCACCAAATGTTTTGATCGTTTTGAATCATCTCCTTGAGAAAAAGTGTCAAAATGATCTGATTTCTGCTTCTCAAATGTGAATATTTCTTGGTTTCTTCAGTCCTCTGTGACAGTAAACTGAACATTTGGGTTGTGGACAAAACAAGACATTTGCAGACGACACCTTGGGCTTTGGGAAACAGTCAATATTTTTCACCCTTTCCTGACACTTTACAGACCAATGAATAATTGATTAACCATGAAAATGATCGACTTATTAATAGATAGAGAAAATAATCATCATTTTCAGCCTTACACTTAGGTAACTTATTATAATAAACCATTGGAGCAGGTGTGTGATTATCCAGGTGCCACCAAACTTTATACTACAGATATACCACACACATAAGCAAATGTACCCAAACATTAATTTCCTGAGGACAGTCCAATGCCAATATTTGGTCAGCCAGATAATACATGAACTTTTGGTTGATATTAGTGACATTATTTACATCTACCCGATGTAAACTCGTGTGTTTCATCAGCTTTTACAGGTGTTACACTAACCACAGGCCCCAACAAGCTCAACACTGGAGTTCACAACATCAGTTAGCTAATGAACAATTTAAAGATGACTTAGTTTCCTCACCCACAAATAATCAACCTCACTCACCAAATCTTCTGCTGGAGAAAAGCTGTATCTTCAGGTGTATGCCGGCATCGTGTCCTCTCTTGTTTCCCTTTTAATTGAGGAATTACCACCCCACATGATTTCATATTTTGTGTGTCACAGTGCTGATAGAAACAAGCAGCTAACCTGGATTAACAACCGCGGGCAACAGCGCCATCTACATTTATTATAAATTTATGCTGACCGCTGCTCTTTCAAACAATTACTTCTCCCTGCTGGTTAATTATTAAAGAGAAAAACACCAGTAAAAGGTTGGTATTAACTGTCAAGAGGTTAGTGAAGGTCTCACTGTTTGGTGTTTGAATGTGGCCCCCTTTTTTTTTTTCCTCCACTAACGGATATTGTCTCTGGTAAACTTCCTGGCGTCACAGCAGTTGGAGTCCCCAAAATGGCGAACGTTGCCGCCGCCGCCGCCGCTGCTGCCGCCGCCGCCGCGAACAGAGATCCGGCCGTCGACCGGTCGCTGCGGTCGGTGTTCGGTAAGTCCGCCGCTCCGTCCCCGGTCGTTTTTAATCGTTGGTCCGTAACGACCCGCAGGGGTTAAAGCTCACGGGTGGCCGCCCGCTTGTTAGCTGGGCAACGAGGGAGCAAAACCCACCGCGCTGGATCCGTGGATAAAACATGTTTAAAATAAAAATGTCGTTTGGTTTTTGTCATTAACTGTTGTTATGTCTGCTAATTATTATTATTATTATTATTATTATTATTATTATTTTTAGTGGGGAACATTCCGTATGAAGCCACAGAGGAGCAGCTGAAAGACATCTTTTCCGAAGTGGGACTTGTTGTGAGCTTCAGGTGAGTGAGAGAGGCAGGTAGCATCCATCATTCATTTACCTATCTTTGATTTATTCACCACTGTGTGCTTTTTATTATGTTTAACATGCTGCTGTTAACTAGATAAAATTCCTCAACTCTTGTATTGAAGCACATGTTATTGGTCATGAAAAAGTTTTAAATGGATTTCCTCCGATTTCTAAACTAAGACTGCAACTAACAATTAGTTTTATTATTTAATAATCTGGAGATCATTTTCTCAGTTAATCGATTATTTCTTTGCTTCCTAAAATGGTGTGATGTCTGTTTCTGTTAGTTGATACCAAACGTACTAATGGCTGCAGGTCTGCTCTAAGCGTGTGGACTGTCAGACATGATCGTGTGTGTCCTCTTGTTCTCAGGTTAGTGTACGACAGGGAGACGGGGAAGCCAAAAGGATATGGCTTCTGTGAGTATCAGGACCAGGAGACGGCCCTCAGTGCCATGCGTAACCTGAACGGGAGGGAGTTCAGCGGTCGGGCCCTGCGTGTTGACAACGCAGCCAGCGAGAAAAATAAGGAAGAGCTCAAAAGTAAGCGTTCATTTTTCTTTTTGTGTTATGTCAAACTAAGATGCTGTGTTTTACTAGACTGTGAGAGCTACAGTTTTCTGCTCTTTCTGCCTGTTTCAGGTTTGGGAACAGGAGCGCCCATTATCGAGTCTCCTTATGGCGACAGCATCCAGCCGCAGGAAGCCCCAGAGTCCATCAGCAGGGCTGTGGCCAGTCTGCCACCTGAGCAGATGTTCGAACTTATGAAACAGATGAAGGTAGGCTGGTTTACTGCCTCAGTTCTTCCAAGCAGGTATTGGAGATGTTAAAGGTCTAGTTGACCCATCCTCTCCTTTTCTTAAAGTTGTTTAAATTGCTTCTGCAGAGGAGCTTACTTTGATTGAATTCATTTTCCACTCTTCTCTGCACCTTTTTTAATTTTCAAAATCAAAATGCATTTACAAGCACCAGACCTATCCTGAGCACTGCTGAACCACTCACTTGTGATTTAGAAATGAACTGAATCAGTGCAACATATCAGTAGTCCTGGTCCTCACAAACAAAATGAGTCATCATGCTCGCCTGTGATCTTTGTGTGTCGTTATGGTAAACCAGTGAACGCAGGAGCATGAAAATTTGGTTCTGCTTAAAGTTGTGAGATAGGGATGGGAACAACACGGGATTTTGAGAGTCGATCGTCGAGGCCCATTTGTCGAATTTTGTCGAATTATCTGCCTTTGCAATGCGTATGGTGGAAAATATTCTGCACTGTACTACTTCATTTTAGGCTAAAAAACATGGCTGTAATGTCGGATGTTTTTTGTTGAGATGAACCTGCATCCCTGACGTGGATGTGTGAAAAGCATACTCCTTGCCACATAATTTGCACCGCACTGCTTTCTCATTCACTTTGGTAAAACTATCCCACACCTTGCTTGTAGCTGCTGCCTCCGCCATGTCGACTCTCTGTCGCCTGTCTTCAAGCATGCGCGCGCACGTTCCCGTCACGTGTGAACTTGTGTGAGGGTCAAGTATCTCTCATTTAGGAAAAAAGTGGATTTGATTTATTTAAAGTATTTTATCTTATTTCATTAGGGAAAAAAGCGGCACTTTATGATGTTTATTTGAATAGGCAATGTAATAACTTGAAAAATGCAATTCACAAATACACATGAAAATCTCCACAAGTCCCCCCTAACCCCCCCGACATTTCAACTCTCTATTTTTTGGTCAAGGTGAGCATGTGTCGATAGTTGTTCGTTTTGTCGAAAAAAAGTCCCATCCCTTGTGTTAGAGGCTGTGAAGAGCTCACTCAATAGTTGGCTGTATATTTGTATTGGTTGTAATGCCTTTGTAATTAGTTGACCTTAGATCCCTATGAAGTCAGAAAAGTCAGTGACGTGGTTTGATTTGAGTAAAATGAGAGTAAAAGTTGCGTAGACTGATTTTATTTATCGATTACGAGGCTGTTGCAAAGTAGTTCATGTCAGTTTTACCAGAGATCTCACACGTGTCTGAGTAGTTGCGTTTCTGCTGTGATGTGAGTTTTCATTGTTGACTGTTTCAGAAATCTGATAAAATGCATTTTGTGACTTTTCTGTCTGAACTTGAATTCTACGTGTCTGTATACAATCTATCATAAATCTTAAATGCAAATTGTACATCAGATCTGTCTTCATTTTCAAACAGTTGTGGTTATTCTGAAAAAAGAAAATGTGCAGCTCATCCTGATTTTTAAGCTAATGAGAGGTGATAAATGATAAATGTTAGCAGTAGAAAAAAAAGAAAGTTAATGGGGCTTTTTTCTTGTATTTTGAATCAAACTCTGAACTGGTATCAGTGGTATTTATGTATTATTCTGGTGAATTTATGCTCAGTAATGGTACAAAACAGGAGCAGGTGATATGCAGTTTATTGCTGCATTTTACCATTTTGATGCTTCTGATGTTCAGGCAGCCAGACAGCCAGAATATAATGTAGACTTACTGTTAAAGATTAAAAAAGACACGTATGACCGCAGCGGACCCCGGTCCCCCATTTGCTGCATGAATAAGATTAAAACGACTGTCTGGTCGAACATGCTGAATGTTCAAATATTTAAAGGCATTAAAGCAGTGGTTCTCAATTATTTTCTGTCATGCCTCCCCCCTAGGGGACAGAAATCTTTTCACGCCCACCCCTCAGAAATTGAAATACTATTGAGAACCTGATAATATTTATTTTTTTATTTGTACAAACCACTGTATGACTTAACACAGTAACATTCAAAACTTTTTTTAAACTGTAAACATTGGTCACTTGTCAGCTTCATCAGCTTATTCCTTTTCCAAAAAGGTACAGTGGTACCTTGACTTACGAGTGTCCCAACTAACAAGTTTTTTGGGATACGAGCCGTCTCTCTGATGATTTTTTGCTTTGAGTTGAGAGCTAAAACTCGAGTTACGAGCAAGCTTCAGATATCCCACCGTTAGTTGGTGCAGCGAAACGCCACAGTGAACGCCGCAACATCTGCCCAGCATCCTGTGTCTCACTCGTTGACTTTAAGCGGTCAGCTCGCAGTGGAAGCAGCAGGGTTGTGTCGCATTTGTGCTTTCAGTTATTTTGCAAAACTTTGTTTTTTCCAACCATGGGTCTGAAGAAACTGAGTGCGAAGGACAGCGCTGAGAAGAAGAAGCGGATGATGTGCATTGAATTAAAGAGAGAAAATTATCGAAATCGAAAATAATTTTATACAATATTCTTTATTTATAAGTACATTTTTCTTATTTAAAACACATGTAACAAAAAAAAACTTGTGGTGTTTTTGGGGGGTCCGGAATGGATTAATGGCATTTCAATTCATTTCAATGGGGAAAATTGATTTGACATACGAGTAATATGAGTTACAAGCTCCGTCACGGAACGAATTAAACTCGTAAGTCAAGGCACCACTGTACATGACTTTTTAACATTTGTTTTTTTTTTTTTTTTGTGCAAAATTTGCAACAACTATTGCTTATATTTTAGCTTAGCAGCAGAAGGGATGAAAAGTGCACATAACATTTGCATTTACTTTGTACTTCTGTACTTTTTACTGTGTACTTCTTCTACTGGGTTGAGTGGGCGGCCCCGCCCCGCCTCTCGCACCCCCCCGGCGCCTCGTCTATTTGAGAAACACTGCATTAAAGAAAAACAAGATATCTTGTGAGGAATATAATACAATTGATATACTCTAATTTCCCCTAAAAGGACTGCATGTTTAAAGCTGCTCATTGTCTTTAGTCCCTGAAAAAGATGGTGACAAATGTTCCTCTCACTTTGAATCACCTCCAGGATGACAACTGTATGCAGATGCTCTTCCTTTCATTAACGGAGGCTGTGGCGTGCGGTCTGTCTCTCTCAGCGCTGCCAGAGAAGCCTTATCTTTGCACATCTGGCAGTCTGCTTCATTAGGCTCAAAGAAACACCACACTGCAGACATTTTTCCCCCCGACTGGAAAAGTGTTTTGTTGCACCAATGCTTGTGTCAGTAGGACAGCTCCATATGCTGATCAGAGTGAGTGTTTGGGTCCCAGATCCTGATACCACAGATATCGTTGCTCGTCTTTTTGTTTAATGTTTTCTTTTGTTTTGCTGATGCGGCCTCCTCGTCCTCGGTTGTGAATGTGCATCTGAATCATAAGTGGGTAACAAAAATCACAGGGCTGTGTCTTACCTGTGAGGAAGTAAAAGCACGCAAAGCTCTTTTGTCCAAAAATTTGTTTTCTTGCTCTGCCTAATTGTGATTTTTCCCGTGGTCAGTAATATCACGTCTCTGATTTCTCTCTCCAGCTGTGTGTGCAGAACAGCCCCCAGGAGGCGAGGAACATGCTGCTGCAGAACCCTCAGCTGGCCTACGCTCTGCTGCAGGCCCAAGTAGTGATGCGGATCGTTGACCCCGAGATAGCTTTGGTGAGAGACGCTGCATTGATGATGAAGAGATCAGCCAAATCCTACATGATCTTGTGTTTCTTTTGAAGCAAAATAATACGTTCATATCACTGTGACTTTTTGACATTTCCATATTATCCGTTTGCAGAAAATGCTCCACCGTCAAACTTCTGTCCCGCCCCTGATTCCCAGTGGTCAGGGTGGGGGAGCACCGCCGGTCAATCCTCCTCCTGCACAGCCCAGCGTGCCAGTGTCTCAGCCGCAGCCAGGGGTAGGTAGAACAATCTCTCTCCCTCTCAAGAAACAGCTTCTTAACACTTCTGTTCAACAAAATGGCCCCACACTTCACCCTGAAAAAGGATTAGAGGTCACTTTTCTGACACGATTGTAAATAACTATTGATGAGAACGCTGCTTGCTGTTTGTAGTCTGGTAGTGCGATAATTTACTAAATGTGTGAATGAAACAAAGTTGGTCAAAGGTGAAATCTGACCCGCGAATACACCAGAGCCGGCCAAAGACCTCCATTTTGCAGACTGATAGAAGTGAATATTTGGTGGAGGGAGGTGTAGCGTGAGTAATGTGTGTGTAATTTAACACATCTTTATATAGCACAGCCAGGCAGTGCATGATGGGATATAAACCAAGGAATTATGGAACAATTTCCACATCAACACCATCTCCTTCCTTTTCATCTACAAGTAATAATAAACAAGTAAATGCAGTCATCTTATACCATGTAAGTCAGCAAGTCAGGAAACGTGGGATAACAAAACATTGTCTCAGATTCAATAAGATAATCTGTGAAAAAAAAAGTCTCAGAATTAAGGTTTAGGTTCAGTTATTCGTGTTTTCTTCTTTATTTTCCTTTTGCCATGCGATTAGCCTGGAATGCACGTCAATGGAGCCCCTCAGATGATGCAGCCCCCCAACATGGGTGTCGTCCCTGGACCGATGCCTGTACCAGGACCCGGACCGGGACCGGGACAAGGACCAGTGGGACCTCCAGGTAATCATCAAACTGCATGCACCTGCATCACCAACTGAGCTGGTTGTGGTCACATCGCTGTTTATGTTCGAGATATTGAATACTAAGCTCAATGATGGTTAGTGTGAGAGGTGTGACTCGCGCAGAATGAGTCAAGTAAAGATCTGGAAATCAGTCAGGTTGGGGATTTGTTACTGAATTAAAAAAAAAAAATCAAACGTCTGTCACTTTGTTGCAGCTGGTTTTGGCTGCTTTTGGTTTTATTCTCTCTTTGATTGAGAGTCTTAGGGTCTGTCCTCCTTATTCACGTGAATGTGAACGGCTTTATAGAATCTCTTCAGATTTAGCATAACTGTCCACAGGTACTCTGGAATTAACTGATAAGAATTTGGAGGTCAAAGGTCACTGTGACCTCACAAAATAAGTTTTTGGCCACAAATCAATCATTCATATGCTAATTGTCAAATCACCTCATACTAGAGTCTTCACTACATATGTGAGTGTGGACAGACATGGATGTTAACTGTAACATGACTGGTTGGTGGAGGCAAACAGCCACGGCGGGTTATTTCTAGGCTTGTCTTTAATAACAAACCAAAATCAACATAGTGATTTACTGGCACCAAAACAGGATCACTCTTATTTCACTTTACAGTCTGTCCAATAAGCCGGCAGTTCAGATAGATCACCAAATTAGACTCGGCCAAAACTAAAACATTTCTTTGTACTGTTTTTTTTTTTATTACATCCATTATCTAAACTCTCATGGAGCAGGTGCAAACAAAGTCATGGAGTTTGATCAGAACAATGTGATGGAGTCATTTTAAACTGCACTTATTTTGACCACGACAATAACTGCAGTGCCACTTTTCCCAGATACAGCAGAAGCCTTGTTATCTAACTAGAATATATTTTTTAGTTCGTTTAATGTTTACGCTTTAAACATGTCATGACTCACTGGGATCACTAGGTGTCACCAGAGCCTTTTAATTAGTCGAGGTGCGTTGTGAGCAGCTCGGAATAATCAACCCGAAGATCTATGTAGCACGGAAACACTGTTTTTATTCTCCTTAAATGTTTGGGATGCTGTTTTCTGTCTTTGTGTGTGTTTGTGCAAAATGTGTCTTGAGCACGTTTCAGAAGTGCTTTTAAAGTGCTGCTTTGCTCTCTTGAGTCTTGTGTCTCCTGTTCTTTTCACTTTAATGCTGGCTCAGGAAACCTTCAGCATTCTCCCACAGGATCGTCTGGGCAAGCTGCTATCGAACGGCCTCAAGGTATCACTATTCTCCTTCAGCTCTACAGTCAGATCACAGGACTGTTAATGGAGAGGCCACCGTCCACACATACAGCTTATCCCCACTTTAGTTAGATTTTTACAGGTTTTTTTTTTTTTGGACTGCATGTCCACTCTAATCAAATATGAACCCCCTTCTTTTTTTACCTTCGCACATTCAGCCCTTAAAGTAGTTATTAAGTCTGTTTATGTAAAGATAGTGAACTCTGAGCATTATCATTACTAAAGCAGATGGTGCTGTATCATTAGGGCGGTCACCCTACACTTGAACAGATACAGGATTGGACCAGGTGCCAGGAGTAAAAATGTTGAAACTCAAATGTTTTTCATGATGACCTTCAGTGTTAAAGCTAAGCCAAATGATTTTTTCATGGATATTACAGCGAGTAAATGGTGAGTATTTTAACAAGTGTGTGGTAGATGGGTAGTAGGTTGTTTTTAAATTCACATGACTTATAGTTCAACATAAGTTCAATTGATTTATCTCAGAATAATTAGATAAATCAGAATAATATCTTGAATAATGTGGCATATAAGGACATATAAATAAAAATACCAGAAATGTTATGTAAATTTTAAGTGTTCATAAATGTATATTTTGTGTAGAAAATGACACTGCTTTAAACAGAATTAATGCAGAATATACTGCACATAATCCCCACAAATACCAACAAAGGAATTTTTAAATTATATGTGAAAAAAATGGTCAGGATTAGATTGGCAGTAACTCTGCAAAAATAAATAAACTCATGATCCAGTGTATGCAGAGCTTTACAAGATGAAATAAGAAAACTCTAAGGTTAAACATATTGAGAGGCACCACATGTATAGAGGAATGATACATGTTTAAAATTTTCACCACTTGTATGATTTTCTTAATATTTCGATAATGCTAGTTGTCATGCGCATAAATACAGTAGTCAACTGCAGATACCACAAATACAAATGTGTCCGAGGCCAGTTTGAGCAGACGATGGAGGCTGTCTGCCCTCACCACTATTCTAGTTAGACTGCTCCTTCCAGCCTGATGTCTGTCAATATAAAAAGAGCACTTAAGATACTCCACTGGACACTTTTGCATGCTGTGAAGGAGGCTGAAAATGCTTCAGACGCCTCGTCAGCTCTTACACATGTTGTCCAGCTGAATGTCTTGTGTAAACCCGCACAGTGTGACCTACAGTAAATGTTCAGGGGGGAGGTGGGGGACGCTGGTCTCAGGTTGTCTGAGCCAGTCACAAGAAATGTGACAACTCCTTTACACTTGACAGTTTAGAGCTTTGTGCACCAGTTCCTGGTTCTGCAGTAAACCAGAAAAGTAAAAAACAAGCGTTCGCCATGCTGAGAGGTGTACTTGTTTACATCAGCTGTCTACTTAATGTCACCTTTTTAGATGTTTTTGTTGTTGTGCTTCTTGTCTGCTGAGGCTCTGCATCGTCTCATCTCAATTGACAGAAGACAAATTGCATTAAAACCTCCCTGTCACGATTAAATTACTTTGACTCTGGGAGTTACTTTTGCAGAGTCTGCTGTTTTTTGTAGTTTTGGAAAGGTTGGAAAGAGACTTTGGCTCCCATTGATACAGACTGATGGATGCAGACCACATAGATGTTGAGGCCATGTTGGCAGACGTTTGATCGGAGGCACATTTTTTTGCCACAAAAGGCCTGTCCGTTCTCATGTTCTAGCCACGGTGCTGTTGCCATAGCACTGAGTAAATTTGGTCAGCACTGTGTGTGACGCCTCTCTTCTGTACCTTTCAGACATCTTGCACCTGACAAAATGGAACAAGGCCTTTTTGTGAGCGATACACACACATATATCTACATAGTTCTGAAAATGTAGTTCTTAACATTTACATCCTGAAGATTTTCACAAAACTCCCACTCTATTTTTCCCAATCTGTAGAAATTCAGCTCAAAACAGTTTTTTTATTCCACCGAACAGATTCTGATCGTAAAGAGTTTATCAAAATAAACAGCACATTTTGTAAAGATGAAAATCTGTGACTATATTGTATTTTTAAAGAGAGGCCCGTCCTTTTGTCTTATCCTTTGTCAGTTTTAATGTCATTAGCTGCAGCTGCACAGCATGTGAGGTGACACGAAAAGAGCTGTTTGGCTTTCTGTTAACACCTAGAAAATGAGTCGGTTCGTAATGACGTGAAACTGCCTGAATTGTTTTCAAACATTACGTTACTTTCAGTGAAACCTGGAAGATCAAGCATTTCGGCTTCTCTTCCGCCACGCCCTTGTTTGTGTTATTTAACATCAGTTGTTAAAAATCTGTCCAATTTCTTGCCCATTCCCACACTGTAGTTCCACTGACAACAGCACTAACAGCAGCCCACACGTTATTTTACCCAGCTGCCACTTTTTAAACCAGCTTTGGATTCCCACCATGATGAATTGTGCCAAATTATAAAAATCCACATTTAAATTACATTACATCCAACTAACATGTTAAATGAGCCACATTTACACTACGTCAGTTTTCACTGAGGTAAAGCAACATCAGAGTGCATTTAACTCTAATACAGCATGAAATAAGCAACCTACCAGTCACCCTTCTTGTGTATTAAAAGCGCACTATTACATAACATGATGAAACACAAAGCATGTGAAATTGACTAATTATTAACAGACAGTGACAGGAGATTTGAGGAAATAGATGTGTTCCAGTTACTGTCATGCAAATTGCAGCCTGTCTTATTCAACAAATGTTGTGCCCTGTAGTTTACTTTGGATGGTATCGCTGTATGGTTTCATTTTTGGTATGTATGCTGTTGTGTGGTTATCATAATTGAACACTGACACACCCATTGTACTTCTACTTGTACGTCTCTGCATGCCTCCCATCACGGCATTCTCCCGGCCAAATATCACCAGACTTACAAGAAACAAGTAGGAAAATATTCTCAGGCAACCCATGTCTGTTTTCAGAGGTTTTCATGTGTTTTGAACCTAAAATCTCCCTCTTAATGTTGCATTTTTATGTTCCTAACCACCTTTAATATTTCCCTGTGTGTTGTGACATCAGGCTGTGGCAGTTTGATGTCGTCACTGTCGTCAACTTATAGTTGTGTTGGGTTCCCTTTACCTGGAATTTGAGTTACAGCTTGTTTCTCAATAGATTATTCATGAACCATTTCCTGATCAGTGAGTAGAAAAACTTGTCAGGGTCATGTTTTTTTTCCATGTGATTGAATGTGTGATTCTCTCCTCTCAGGACCTGGTGGTATCCCGCCCAGAGGCCTGCTGGGAGACGGTCCTAATGATCCAAGAGGAGGAACACTTCTGTCGGTCACTGGAGAGGTCATAGACCCCAAGTAAGACGTCCACCTGTATCGTTACCTCAGTAATTAAAGACATTAAAGTTACAATCCTTACATTTTTATTCCCAGTTGATATCATGACACCTGTAGTTACCACGGTATCAGTAAGACTGGTTTAATAGTACAGGTCTTCAAAGGCTGCAAACACTCGCTGTGCAGAGACTTTGTGAAAAATACAGCAGAGGAGAAACCGGTGTATCTGTTTACAGTGTATATAGTATACACGTTGCGTCTGCTGATACTGCTGCACAATAAAAGCAAGCCCCTATTTTAATGTGAAGCAACAGCAGGAAGTGTGTTAATGTAGGTCTGATTCAGTGTTAAGAAAGTGAAAAAGCGTCTATCAACGTGGAATCACATAAAGTACTGCTGGATCACATGCATATATTGTTTCTGTGCGTGAAGGCATTTTGAATCCAGCTGAGTAATGACAAACAGCCACTAACATTGAAAATGACCACACAGAGAGGTATTCTTAATGTTAATACCTCAGGTGACCTTTGCTCAAAAGTATCTAAAACAGGGTTTGATTTCATGAAAACCCTTTAAGGATTATAACTTTAACCTTTTTATGTCAAAAATAAAAAAAGCAAGTGTGACTGATTGTAAAGATTCGATCACTGTATTTTGTGTATGTGTGTGTCTAGTCGGCCCTACATGGGAGCCCCACCACCTCACCAAGCCCCGCCTGTACACATTGCAAGCGGACCCCCTCCGGACATGAGAGGACCTCCGATGGACATGAGAGGGCCCCCCATGGGTGAACCACGAAACATAATGGGTGACCCCAGAGGGCCACCGATGATGGAGCCGCGGGGACCCCCGATGGAAACCAGAGGTAGCTGCTCTGATAATTCTTCATAACTTGAGAACCTGAACTTAATCTGGTTTAAATAAATCTGTGATCGGGTGAATGTTCGAAGTTTGTAACAGATCTCAGATTAGTTTCAGTTCCTGCTTGCAGAAAAAACAAATGTCACCAAACCAAACAAAACACTTTTTTTTCTTGTTACTATGGTTACACTTGGTTAAAACCATTTCCTTATATTAAATACCTCCTTCATGTATCTTTAAGGTCAAACTAGCTAAAATGTTTCTGGAAAACAATGAGACTACTCTCAGCTAAAAACACCTTTTCACATTTGGGTAATGATATGTAATGATAAACCTCCTTTGACTTCAGTCACATTTAAACAGAAATGTCTATTTACTTTAATGACTAAGTGAAAATTCAGCGAGGTGTGAATGGTGAGGGTGTGTTTTTTTTTTTTTTTTTTTACGTTCTGCAGGTCGTGACCCAAGGGCGATGGACGCTTCATGACCCGATGTCAGGGCAGAGGGTCCCCATCGCGGCGGCAGGGATGCCGGGCCCCGTCCCTCACAACATAGGTCCTCCACCCGCGAGACCGGTAACAGATGCATCTCTCGTCTTTGTCTGTGTTGGCTGTTTGCTTGTTCCATTTTATTAAACTGCAGCTTGAAGAGAGTACTATGCACACAAAACAGTAAAAAAAAAAAGATATTTAATATTAATTGCATTTGATTTGTTGAGATACTAATAAGACCTCTTCTACTTCTGAATTAGTATTTATCAATTATTTCTTTATGAACTTTGATTAAATCAACATTTACTTTATGTCATATTAAAAGAAACTATGTAAAAGTCAAGTGAAGGAATTAAGAAATCAATACCGCTGCTTGCTAAAATTGGATAATCCTGCTAATAAACAGAAAGAACTAACAGTGTGTTTCTCCTGCAGGGTCCTGGTATTTCTGGAGTTCCCCCATCGGGAGGAGGCTTCAGCCCAGGGCAGAGCCAAGTCTCCACACAGGACCAGGAGAAGGTGGGTGTCACTTTGTCTGATAACACAGATAATAAAACACAACCAGCAGATCTCGTGGTTTTTGATGCACACGGCGGCTCGGTCTATCGGCTGCTCGTCGAAGTGTCTCTGAGCAAAATTCTTTTTTTTTTCCTCATATTCACTGACTTCAAGTCACACTGAGTAAGCGCCACCTGAAGTGGACAAGCCAGACTTATGTAAATGCATCATCTATTGTTTAACTTCAACAATAGCTGCTGCTGTTTTAAGACCAAAGAATGCCAGTGAAGAATACATAAGACACTCGTCGTCATGTTTTGTTCATTTCAAAGGCCGGAAAGCAACTTTAACCTCCTGTATGATAATGAATGAATGTGATTTTTTTTTTTTTTTTTTTCTTTTCCTGTCCCTCTCTAGGCCGCCCTGATCATGCAGGTCTTGCAGCTGACGCCAGAACAGATCGCCATGTTGCCCCCAGAGCAGCGACAGAGCATCCTCATCCTCAAAGAGCAGATTCAGAAGACTGCAGGAGGGGCACCCTGACGCTCTGACTGAGGGGGAAAAAAAAAAAACTTCAAAAGGTTTCAGGCAGGCCAAGATTTCTGTACCTCCTTTACATCACCACAGTTTGACGCATCACTATCTTCACGGAGTACCATCATTGACATCATTTTTATTTCAGGACTCGCGCTGCTCTGCCGCGTCACCTTCAGCTCCAACAGGTCTGAAGACGTCTCATTAGTTTGGAAAATTGTATAGTTTTTTTTTTTTTTTCTTTTTATCATTGTTTTCTGTATGAACGAGTGAGGTTGGTGCTTGTGGATTCAAAAAATGCGAGAAGCTTTTGAGAAGGCGATGGGGGTGAATGCTGAACAGAAAGTTTTCATCCTTTTTCTCCAGATCCGACTGTTTTCATGTTATTGGCTCTGTTTTGTCAATAAAACAAACAAACAAAGTTGACTGGTTTTATTTATCAATTTATTTATTCAAAAGGAGTAAGGAATTTTACATAAAGGATTTAAAAATAATTCTGAAAGAAGAATTCTGAATTCTGAAATAATGAAGATTTTAATAACCAGAAGTCATTCAATATCAGTAGGGGATGATTAACTACTCGCTACGTGACCTGCTACCTGACTTCCTCCTGGTTGACACATCGTCTTATTGCGATAAGGAAATACCAGCTATTTTGACGGGTTATAGTAAACCATTGTTGTTTTACAAGAGTCCTGATTCCAGTGAAACTTGAGAAGGAAAAAAAAACACTTAACGTATTCAGTTCAAGAACACAACATAGTTATTTACAGTATTTACAGTGTGTTTGACCGTAGGCTGATTCTCAATCTTGAGTAGAAAACATGTTTAACCAACATGAAATATGCAGATTTAGATTTGTGATTTTTCAGGAAAAATACAAAAGGAAAAATCACTGGTTTCAACTTATGTGCTGCTTTTCTTTGTCTGATTTTATACTACACGCAATGTTTTGGGGGTGTGTACCTTTGGCTGAATACAACTACACATGTGGACACAATTGTTGGTACCCTTCTGTTAAAGAAAAAAAAAAAAAACACAAAGGTCATTGAAATAACTTGACACTGACAAAAATAATAATGAATAAAGATTTACTGAAAATTAACTAATGAAAATCAGACATTGCTTTTGAATTGTGGTTCAACAAAATCATTTTAAAAAACAAACTGGCCAGGACAAAAATGATGGTGAGTTTTTCCTTTTTCTTTAATGGAGGGGTACCAACAATTTTGTCCAAGTGTGTAACAAATCTGAAAACCGTAACTAACTCTGGGAAACTATGATGGCAAAAATCACACAATTTAGAGAACAACCTGAGTTGCTGTTTGAGTAAGTTGTAATCTACCATGTAAAAGCAAAAGGAGTACATTTAATTGTGTACAGCTTTGATTCAAAAGTTAATCTGAGCAGGTAGTTTTTCACCTGAAGAACTAACAAAGTGCACTATAGAGATAAAACCACTGAGGTCCTAATCTCTCTGTAACAGTAAAAAGCTTCCTTATAATCTTGTTTAAGTCTCAGGCCATAAAGGACTACGAGGGTTTCATCAGAAACACAGCTTAGAATGAATGAGTTTATAAACAAGAGTGTAACTGACTGTGTGATTTATACACAGTAATGTGGCCATGATGATTCATGGTTATGTCACTGATGAAAGTATGTAAAGAAAAAGGTCAGGCCCTGAATAGTGGCAATAAAATGTGCAGTCTAGTCTGTCAAAACACACCCAGCGATTGCCAGGCAGTTCTGTCATCACCAATTGTTTTGACAGTCCACGGTGAAAGAAAGTGCACACAGCTGTTCTTCAAAAGCCTAAATGTTGCTTTCCTGTTGTCTCTCTGCTCAGAAGTTCTCCTTGTTGAAGTAAAATTTGGTCTTCCGAGGGTCCACGTCTGAGTATTTGGCACATTTCTTCTCCAAGACTTTAGCCAGAGCTTCAGGGCCACATAAGAAAGTTCCAACCACGGACCTGGAAACAACAAGATGAAGAGTTAGATTTCAGGTAAAATATTTCATATCTATAGCGCTTAACAGTCTCCTGTACTATAGGAGAGTTTGAGTTCAACCTCCAGTCTAAAGTCCCTCTAGTGGCTCTGTGAGGTTAAAGTACAGCTGGTGACTTTAAATTTGCAGCTATTTGGTCATAATCCAAAGTACTGGACAAGAAAAAGTATATGATTGTGCTAAATAAAAAGTTAAGAGATCAACAAAGTTACTATACTTCATCCTGAGGGGAATATGAATGTCTATACTAAATTTATGGTAATCTGTCCAATAGCTGTTAGGATATTTCCCTCAAAACCAGAAGTGTAAAACCTCATGGTGGCGCTAGAAGAAGAGTCAGGGTGTCATTAAAAGATCATATAAAGTATATTCTTTGCAACCCATTCAACAGGATTTTATCTTACGTGGGGTTCTCTTTGCGGACTTGTTCGAACTCCTTGTCCCAGGCAGGTCGGCCGTAATAAGTTTTCTGTTTGAGCCCAGTGACCACGTCTTTGTCCTGATCACTGTGAACTGTCACATGAGTGACCTGTGGCAATAAAAGAAAGAAAAACACAGGTGAGCACAACCTGAACTGACACGCGGTAAGGCTGGACTTCGGTCTTGAGCGCTGTGAGGGCCGATTCGCAAACATACGTGGCTGTCGTCCCATTTGGTCAGATAGAGTTTGTAGGTGAGGAAATCCCCCATGCCCCTCTCCTCCATCTCCTTCTCTAGCACCTGCAGGAGGTCGGCAAACCACTCAAAGGCGTGTGTTTCCCGGCAGAGCCAATAGAAGTAGATCTGAAACCAGGAAGCAGATGCAAAGCGCGTTAAACAATGATCCTCTTACAAAAAAGTTGGCCAAGCTGTCGATGACTCGTCCTCTAACATGGGCGTACTGTGAAAACAAACTGCTCTTTATTTCACAGACAATACATGCGCCTGCAGCTCATCAATCAAGTCCGGCGGTGTGTCAGCGCAGCAAAACAGCTATACAGGTTTAAATGTCAAAAGCAGAGCATTTAGGACGCAGCGTGGGTGCGTGAGCTGTTTCACCTTTCTTGTGCGCAGTTTGGGGTTGGAGTCCTTGAACTTGTACCAGATGGACTTGAGGATGGAGGCGAAGGGAGTGACTCCGATGCCGGCGCCGACCAGCATGCTGACCTCGTAGTCGAATACGTCCTCGCTGGCTGTGCCAAAAGGTCCATCCACACCCATTCTGAGGAGGAAAACAATGGATGCTGTCAGGGTGATGAAAGTTCATTAAAGTTGTATTGAAACAGAAAAACAGGACACGAGGTGACATAACTAATTTAAATATAAAAATATTCTTCACATTAAGGGCATTATTGATATTTATTTTAAGTGTTCACAACTTTGATACTTTCTGAAATATTCAACGTTTTGTGAGACCATTTCCAAAAATTCAGCGTTATAGTGGGTAGCATTACACGCAAAGTGGGGTCGAGCTCTTAAACTCAACTGAGAGCAGAAATTCAAGGCACAAAACAGAAAAAGGGACTTTTTTTTTTTAACTCTATTTACCACATTTTTGACACAGTGAACATTTTACAGCAACGCCTTCAGCAGACTTCACTCTCTCTCCCACCATGTAAAAATCTACGCAACAGAAATAATACTCTGAATAATAAACTCAGTTTGAGTGGTGCCTCTATTAAATGAATTTTTTAACCACCACCACGGCAGCTTTTAATAGCAGTGGGGGGGGGGTTGATTGATTTGCTAATTATATGCTCTCCCTTTTCATAACGTTTCATAACTTCATAACAGCAGTGAAACAGCATTCAAACGGCCTCCTGTAGTTTGTATTTGCCTCTGTTGTGGGCACAGATGATTTGGCCTGAAGTTCTTCTAGCCGTGTGGTCGAGGTTCAGAGTTCATTCTCGACCTCAGAAAACAGCGACTGAGAATAAAACGTTTTTTTTTTTTCTTATCTTATGTTTATTTTTAATAATGACAAGTATGCAGCATGGACCGGTGCCACATACCACACCAGACCATTTATAGCCCGCCTGGATTACAGGGCCTGTCCGTATATAGACAAAACTCTATAATACAAACCAACACAAGGAACAATGGCACAGTTATCTCACCACAAGGTCATTTAGGAGCTATTCTGGAGCCTTCTGAACCTCAACTTTTCACACAGAAAAGAAAAAATCTAAACATCTTCAATTCAATGGTGAAATCTTCAGAACAGTTACTAAATAGATCTTGTGGTGCGGCTCATTGGCTTTCAAAGTAAAATGCTCCAGATATGTAACACTGGTTTTCATTTGATTTAATGGCATTCTGCGGGAGGTATTAACATTTTTCTATTTAGAGCTGTACTGTTTTTCATTTTAATGGATCATTATGCCTTACCCGCTGCTGATTCAAAGTGATTAAAGGTGTGCAGGGCCGTACAATCAGTTGCTTAATTAAGAGAGGTCGTATATTATGACTTTGATGGACACAAATTCCCATCGAAGTTCGTGGAATTCCTGTTTAATAAAAAGGGAGAGGGCCACGGATTTATTTTTGACTTCAATAACCACACAGATGGTGGACTTTGGTGTCTACGTTTCAAAGGCTGTCTCGTGCAAGTATCATCAGAAACACTGGGACGTAGCTGAAGCGCGGTTTACTTTTTCTAGTTGAATAACTCATTTGATTCTTCTGTGGTTTTTGTTTTGCAGTCATCTTTTGCTTGCAGTATCCTTTATTCTGTTTCTCTGACACAACCTGTTCCATAAAAAAGACAACATATTTGACATGTGGAGCATGTGGTTTCAAATGAACCAAATGGATTCTTTGTGAACATGCAAATTATTCTTTCAGAAAAACTGTAGAAAAAGGCACACTTTTATTTTAAATCAGATAAATGGGTGAATAAAAGGGATAACTGCCTGGAATAGCATCAAATCAGAAATACTCACTTAGGTCCCTGTGCGCCCTCCGGGAGGTTCTGACAAATGTCGATGAGTTTGTCCGTCCAGTCCCCAGCCGAGCGGATGTGGATGCTGAGGAAGTCCTCCTCAGGGGCTGAGGTCATGGTGAACGGGTGCCACTCCAGCTGGGAGATGGCGGGGCAGTTGAGGAAGACGTACTGACCCACCTCCATTTTGAAACCGCTCTTCACCAGCTGCAGCTCCAGCACCTTGGACGGCCGCATCACAATCTTGAGAGTAAAGCAAACAGACGTTAAAGTCACTGTAAGAGAACACACACAAGAACTCGGAGGGCGAATGGAAATCACAAATTAAACGTACCTTCCTGTAGTGGACTTTCTGCATGTAACGAATGAAACGTACCAGACGTTCACAAATATACAGAACCATTGGACCGATCACCCACATCCAGGTCTAAAAAAAAAAGATACAGAGGAAAAATTATTTCACATTTCACAAATAATGCATTTATTTGTATTAAGTAGTTTTAAAATATTACTATCATCAATCGCTCAAAATATCATAACAACAATATTGTTATTAATGTTAATACACAATTTTAGTTCCAAACTGTCTCTCAAACGTCTGTTTTTCAATTTCTGTTTTTGTGTTTATCTTATATTACTGTTGGGTATTTTATTCCATTTTTTTTATTATTATATTAACTGTGTGATTTACTTTTTGCCTCAGTCTTTTTTTTTTATTCTGTAAAAATACAATCATAATTTAATATTTATTTATTATGTAAGATTTATCACAGTTTTAAATGGTGTTTTGGAGAAAAAAAAAAGACAAACCTGTGGGAACCCGCCTGCAAACTGAGGGATGGGACACTCAGGAATCTGTCCCCAGTCATCACTTTTATCTTTACAAAAGGTGACGTTGTGTGGTGGGTCGGTCTTCTGTTGACTCCTGACGATGCGCCTGCAGATGGTACATACGAGTAAAACCTGTTTGCAGCAACAACAACACCATTCCTTTGAAATAAAAGAGAGCCAAGAACTCTTTCTTACCCAGCTCCGTGAAAGACGAGACCCGCGAAGAAGATGATGAAGAGGTGGTGGGTGTACCAGAAGACTTCAAAGTAGCTGCGCCTGATGACCTCCATGGAGGAGGTGATGATGAGGATGAGGGCCAGAGTGATGATGACCCCTGTGAGGCCAGCGATGGTGGTGAAGACCACGTAGTTTGGAATCTGCTGCGGATCCTGAGACACAAGACAAAGAATGATGTGGACACATGAGCTTTGATTTACAAGGACAAGAGGAAGGATGCTGGTGGAGAAGAGAGGTTGTGAGGATGTACACTCCACATATTTTCATATTAGATAGAGTCTATGGAATATGAGTCATCTCCACCACTCCACTCCATCAGTTTCTTAACAAGCATTGGATGGACTATCATGGAAACATTCATGTCCCCTTCAGGATGAATTGTGAGAGAGAGAGAGAGAGAGATGAGAGAGAGAGAGAGAGAGAGAGAGAGAGAGAGAGAGAGATAGAGATAGAGATAGAGATAGAGATAGAGATAGAGACAGAGAGATAGATAGATAGATAGATAGATAGATAGATAGATAGATAGATATACTTTATTAATCCCAAACTGGGAAATTACAAAATTCGGTGAACCTTTACATTTTTCTCTAGCATCAAAATAAAAATTTATCTAATATTTTGGTCAATAAAACACCTGCAGCTGTGAGCAGCTAGAATGGCAAAAGAGTCCTGCTCATTTCAGATCCTACATTTGTAACGTTTGCAAGCGGTTAAGTACTTTTACTTCAAATAGTTCTGAGGTACTAGTTATTAGCTAGTATTATCTTTTTTTTCAAATTCATAATTTACTTTCTGTGTGAGACAAATATCTTGTAAAACAACAGACTTATTTCAGCTTGATGGCACATTTAATTAAAATTTTTCTTGAAAGTTGTAACAAATTTACTCAACTTGTAGATAAATGATCGTTCAACTCATATTAAAACATGAAAAACACAAAAGTAAGAAAATCCCCAAAACTAGATATATGAACTGATTTTGTTTCTTCACAGTTGTCTCTTTTAGTTCCGGCCGTTTCATTATAACAGGTCACAATAACTTACAAGGTCTACAAAGCGGACTGGGTTCAGGTAGGTGGTGGTTTCGGTGTCCTCCAGGTCGGACAGAGCAGTGCTCAGTTCATCGTAAACTCTCCGTCTGCTGTTGCTGTACCGCTCCACATTGAACAGATGAGCGATCGTGTGAACAGCTGGCGGGACACAGAGAGGAATGTTCCAGCAGACTAAGTTAATTTAAGTGTATTTTATCCAATTTCCACATGAATAGTAAAAAAAAAAAAAAAAAAAAAAAAAAAAAGCGTAGGTACATTTTGTAAAAGCTGGATTTAACATGTTTGCAGTCGCTGCACCTGAGGTAAAGATTTCCTCTCATTTTGACAAGAAACATGGGGAAAAACTTAAACTACATAATAAATGTGTCAGTATTTATTTTAGTTTTGTTTGCCTCCTTCTCCCACTCCCAAACCCAACCATGACCCCTTTTTAACATTTTGACCTTTGTGACTGTGTGGCCTGTTTTGATATAAAGTAAATATTCTTCTTCCCATGTGTGCCCATTGTCAGGGCATTGTTTGGTTAAAGTCTCCACCAGGATGTACTGAAAACATTTTCTCTCATTTTATCATTCTGCGTCACACCTAAGTAAATTATCTGATAACCACTGATAAGCACTAAGACAGACAAGTTTGCACAGTGTGGAAAATACTTGAAGAATGAACACACAGGAATGTGCACAAAAAGAGAGATGTTTAAAAGAAGTATCTGAGTCTGACTGAGAATACATGACTTTGATTTATTTTGATTTTTATTTCCCTCTCTGAAGAAAAAAAGAGTAAAATTAAATGCTACATTAAATACTACACCTGGTAAAACTACAGACACATAAATTCTGATGCAAACATAAATGTTGATTTCATTAACTGCACATTTTCAGCTTTAAAGAAAGAGCAAAGGGTAGTATCAGTAAATCTAAACCTTTTGGGAGCATTTAAACAAAGGTGGAGGACTGAAAGAGTTCACCTGTCATCAGAGCAATCATGTACGCCACCAACTTGTGGAAACTCAGATTTTTGTCCACCTGTTTCCTCATTGTTCTGCCGCAACACTGAAAAAATAAGAAGAGAAAAGAAGTGGAAAACGAGCAGAAAACATCCATTCCACAGCCATTACTGAAACCTACCTGACCTGTTATCTGCTCAGGGAGGAAAAGGTCATAGATCAAGGTCATAGATTCGATTAGATCGTAGACAGATTTGTGCACCTTTCGTGCAGTCCTTCGTGAAAAGAGTAAAACTGAAGTACGCAGGAAACTAGAGCAAAGATAAACACAATGAAGTTTGAAATGAATAAATAAATAAATATCAGTGGTGGAAAGTAACTGAGTACATTCAGGTACTATACTCAATTACAATTCTCAGTGGTGGAAAGTAACTGAGTACATTCAGGTACTATACTCAATTACAATTCTCAGGTACTTAGACTCTAATTGAGTATCTTAATTTGATACTACTTTTAACTTCAACTATATTTCTTGTCAAAGATGAGAGGAAATCTCTCAGATAAAAATATTGTACTTTTTAATTCAATACGTCAATTAACCCAACTAAAAATACATAAAATAAGTAAAGTCAGCTCTTCTGCAGGCGACTAAATAATAAATAGGCGACAACAATAATAATAATAATCTAATACTAAAGAAAAATATAACGCTGACAGAGCTCATTTTGGATGCATAGAGAGTACTTTCACTTTTACACTTTAAGTACATTTTGCTGATAACGTATAACATAGTTTCAGTAAAGTATGTTCTGAATGCAGGACTTTCATTTGTAACAAATTATTTTTTAAATATTGGTGTTTCTACTTTGACTTAAGAGATTTGAATTTCATAATAATAATAACCAAAAAATGAAAAAAATAAAAGAGGTGTGTAAAAATATGTTCCTGGAGATACAGCAGTAAAACTAGTCTGTATGACAGCATGAGCCCATGCATGTCCGCACCATGCTCTTACCACAAATGAGCCGCGGATCAGGGACAGCAGGTTCCTACACACCGGCAGCAGGATCAGCATGCAGTTGAAGTTGAGGACGGCTGCGGGAGCTCTGGCCCAGGGCAAGGCAGACTGAGATTTAAAAAATAAAAAAAAGCCCATGTTCACACAAATCTGACTGGATCTCTGATTAACCAAAAGATCTCAGCTGACACCTGTTCTCTTTACTCACCCCTAAAAGATGACGCGTGTAGAAAAACTGTTCCCCCAAATCGTAGAAGAGGTAAAACCAGACGAAGAGGAAGATGTTGATGCCCATCCAGACCACCTGCCGGGATCATGTATTTCCATCACAAAACCAGTCTTTCGGTCAAAATAAACTGCAAAATCCTCGCTCTCGTAACCTTTATTCCTCTTTGTGGTTTGAAAAATGAAATTCATGAAGTGTAACTGTGAAAAACTCACCAGTATGAAGGAGCTAAGTCCATTGTTGATAATCCAGTTACCCATGTTAGACGCTGTGTCTCCTCTTGCAGCAGCTTGCCTGCATCCTCGGCCTGCCTGCACTTTGGATCTTATACCCTCCGGCCTGGACTCCTCCCTCCTCCTCAGGTGAAGACACACAAGCAAACAAAACACGCAGCCAGCTAAATCGCACTGTTGAGGAAGTTCAGGAGAGACTTCCCTCCTGGAGCTTAACGGACGCATTCCTACCTGCTGGAAACTCAACAAGGAATGAGGAAGTATTATGCCAGGCAAGTATCCTATTATGACAGGAAAGTCAGGGTTGTGACATGACCAGCCTTTTGGGAAAGTTTTATATCTGTGACGGTAACAGTGGGTGGTTTTATTTTCACACAAACAGATACACGAGTGTGTAGACATCAGATCATTTTATTTAAGTTTCAAGTAAAACAGTAGTAGTCAAGGCACCGTACGAACAGTCGAGACAAAACATAGAAAACGAGCAAAGCACTTTCAGATAAAGTAGAAGCTCACTCAGTGTCAGTCTTGTCAATGCATCAGCTGTAAGGTTCATTTTGGAAAGACACACACCTGATATTCCCTAAGCTAAATTTTAAACCTGTTTTATTATCAAAGTGACCAGACTGAGGAGGGAATAGCATGAAGCACTCATCACAGCAGGTTTTATGTGGTTGGGTATGAGGAAGATAAATTCTTCCAATGACCTTATCTTTACCTTACTGCTTTTTCCTTTTGTGTTAGTGTGTTTAGTACAGATGCAAACGTGTGCAGAAAAAAAAAAAAAAAAAAAGGGTACGTTCACGGTGCAAAAACCCTGAGAGGAAGTAAACCCGGGGAGTCCCGTTCAGTCTTTTTGGGGGCACTTCGGACACACTTGGCACCTTTCCCGCACACCTGGCTCAGTCCTGTGCATGGACCCACGGCTGCTGCTCTGTCAAGGCGGCCTTTGTCCATCGCCGCTTTGTCCATATCTCGACATGCTACATTCTTTTGTACACTGGGGCCTTGTGGTGCCTCAAGTGTGCGTAATCACGCCTGATAAAGACATCAGGAGTTACCCTAAAACCTGCACAGAGCCATGATTGAATTAAGTTTTGTGCACTTGAGAGAAAAAAAGTTTGTTCTCTAACACTTAACCTTGCTAACTCAGAAACACACAAAAAAAAAAAATCACTCTGGTTTTTGTGTTAAAGGAGAACTCAAGGTTTTGTTCAGCGGTGAGCTTGTTCATTCAACTCTTCACAGAGCCCCTCTCAGGCTGCCTCCATCATGTCTTCAACGATGGCTGTTTCCTGCTCCCCAAGCTGACTAGTGAGGTCGGGCAGTTCTGAGTTTCGAGGGTCCAGCAGCTCCAGTGGCTCCTCTGGCACCAGCACTATGGTGGCGGCAGTCGAGTACGAGGACGCCGGCTTCCGTCGCCCGCTCCCCGCTGCCCCTGTTCCTTTCCGGCAGCAGATGCAGTGCAGGCAGTCGTGGACGTTGTACTTGAAGAGGCGTCTGCAGGGGTGGCAGAACTGGTAGAAGAGCAGCATAAAGAGCACGGCCAGGCTGTAGCTAGCAGATCAGCAGCTGGACGGCCAGCAGCGGCGCGCGCACACGTACTCATAGAAGTCTGACTTGAAGAAGTACCAGAGCGTAATGAGGAGGAGGTTCTCGACAAAGCGTCCGCAGTAGTACATGGCCAGGCGGTCCCACTGCTGCTTCCTCTCGATGAGCTCTCGGTGGGAGAGGTCCAGCTGCACCGCCGACCAGCAGAAGACGTTGATGCAGGCGTAGAGCAGCGTGAACATGCACAGCACTACCGTGGTGCCCAGCTTAGAGAAGTTGTTCTCCACACCCTCCGTCAGCGAGCCTTTCTTGGCCCAGAACTCGACCCAGGGGAGGAAAAAGAAGAAGAGCAGGTTGACCATGCCAACGAGGATCACCCAGTGAGTGAGCGCCGTGCTGAAGAGGACCAGGGCAGTGATGCGCGTGGCGATCTCCAATCCCCTCCACAGGATCATGCACAAGTAGGCCGCAGAGGCGCAACCGCACCTTGTAGTGTAAATCGTCGTACCTGATCTGGATGGCCAGGACGCTGCACACAAGGGCCCCGTATATGACAGAGATCAGGGTGATGATCATCAGAGTCCCTGCGGAAACAATCACAGGACTTCGGTTACACCTCGGCATTACACCACTGCATCACTCAAAAATACTCTCATTAATGGTATATTCAGACTAATTCACTTACTGTAAATAAAACTAATGATACATACTAAAATATGACTGTGAACTTAACAAACATGCAACCTGTATCTCTACATTTATGTCTTAATAATGAATAAAATAGAGAGAAAAATAAAAATAAATAGAAATCAAGAAAAGGGACTCTTTACAAACACTAAAATTGAGTGTGACATTTAGTTCTATTTCAGAAATATTTATTTAAGGTGATGAGTCCTTGGCTTAAAGAGCTGCCAACCTCAAATAATTACATGATTGTGTCATTTTCACACAGTGGCACAGTAGCATGAGCCTTAACCCTCTTAAACACTCTTACATCTTGCAGGGAGTAAATATTTTTCCTGGACAGTGGCGTACAGCTGGAGCGTCAGTTGAGGCGTGGAGCCCAGAAAAGCCTGGATTACCGCGGTGCGTTTGAAGGCGTTTCTGTGAGTTGCCAGGATGCGCTCCGTTTGGCCGATTTCTAACTCCATGGGCGTCCTCTGTCCCTTCTTCAGGCTGATCTTCCTGGATATGGTGACGTACGGCTCCTCCCTTTTCCCCGCCTTGAAATAAACCACCAGAGCCTCGACACACCTGCGGACGCAACGGAAAGGGTAACTGAGAGTGGAGTAATATCCTCAAGCCAACAGAGGGCAGTGCAACGTTATTTTTCAGAGATGGGGCGCAGGAATGGGATGTTATGATGCCTCGTGTATTGTCAAGATTGAATCATCACATTGTTAAAATGTAAGGGCAATAAAAGCTATAAAGCAAAGATATGAGTAGACTAAAGGAAAGTATCAGGGGTAACATATCAGCAATTTGTTCTCAAACTAGGAACTTCAAATGGGATATTTTGGTGTTTATCATAGACACAACATTTATCTGAGAAATGTTATCTCATGTAAAGAAGCAACTATAAACACACCTTTCTTTGTAAATCACAGCTAAACAAACAAGAGCCCAACAATGAAGCCCCACCAGAGGGCAGCCCAAGTGCAAAGAGCACAGTTCCCAAAAGGCCTGAATGTATACGCTGAAAATGTCTGGGTGTGGCTCTCCTAATGTTTGCAAGGTAAATGCTCCCAGTGTTCAGTGTCAGGGCGGGAATCAACAGCATTTATGAGAAAGGAAACGTATTTTACCACTACAAAATGGTTTCTGTGTAAGCAGGTACTTGAATATTCAACTCATTTTGAGAAACTCAATGTTCCATGACTGGTTCTCTGTGGACAAAACACCAGAGTTACCAAAATAATTTAAGAAATTAATAATCGCACTGCAACAAGGAAACTAACTAAACTGGAAGTTTAAGGTTTCCACTCCCCAACAACAAAAAGTGAGCATTATAATCCCTGAATAATACTTCATCTGAAACTCACAGAGCTGCATATCTGCTCTCAACATACAACACCCAGATCCTCAAAGGCTTTCCACTGCAGCACTAAATCTCACATCACTGTGCTGGAATGTCATATTCTGCTCCAAAAACCTCCAACTTTGAACACGAGGCTTCGCTGCCCTGACAGTGCAGCAGTCCGACATGTTCAAGGACAGTTGCTTCAGCTGCTACTTGTGGGTAAACTGTACTCTTTTCCTCCTATAACACAGCACGGTGCCAAGCCCACACACAAGTCCCTGAACTGTGTTTGACCCTAACGTTAGAGGCTGGCAGAGGAAACCTTGTCGTTATTTGGAAGCACGGTCTTATCTCTGTACCAGCACACATACACATTCAGTGGATTCACTCCCAGACTGATAGCCACAGGCAGATGAGAGTCATTCAGCTTTTTTTGTGCACAAGGTCCACAGTCTACAAAAACCTGATTTACTGACATAATTTCCCTGGAAATCTGTCAGCAGACTGAGCTGAGGACGCAGTATGACGATACCGAACTCGTGCCAGCATGCACTTAGGAAGGCAGACTGAATTTCACTTAGGGGAGGGGAAAAAGACGGCAATCCTGATGAATGCATTAGCCGGGAGAATCAATATGCTGACTTCCAGAGATGCCTCATGTGGATTTATAAAAAGGAAACGCAGACGGCTGCTCTGTATTTGCAGTCTTGACATGCAGTCTGTTCCCTCTGTTTGTGAACACAGCAGCACGGTGTGACAAATACCACATAAAAGAAGAGGAACTGCCTTTAAAAAGAAGTCAAGAGACTGAAATGTTGGTATTCTGACTAATGGGGGCAGGGGAGCGTTCAGGAAATTCTTTCAACAGCTCTTTAGCAAGATTTTCTTTTTTGGCCACTTGGGATTACACATCAGCCTCGTCACACTGTGGAGTGTTTGTCAAACACAACAAGGAGCTCTGCATGCCGAGACTGGCCCCCGGCTGACAGAGTAATTACGTGGTTCCTGTCCCTGCTTTGGGAGCAGGATCATATACTGAGGGAGACTAGTCAAGACAAGGTCCACCCCGTGGCAGATAACCCGACCCCTCATTTGCATATTGACTGCGTGGATCCTGTGTCACGTTATCTTTCGGTGGAAAAACTATAACAAAGGATGAAGACTGAAAATGCAGTTATCTGTAAAAGGAATGGGGGTTGAAATTGGTATGTTTGACTGCTCAGCCACAAGATCAACAATTACAGCATCCCTGAGTCACGCAGGAAACCTCCCATCTGAGCCAAGAAGCAGCAGGGGTGATTTCTTCAGAGCAGCATGGCGTGGAATGAAAAGACCTTGAAATGAAGCAGAAGAGAGCGCAGAGCAGAGCAGAGCAGAGCAGAATGAAATGTTCTGCTGTAACGCTCCTATTTGTTTTGTTCTGGCCTCTCTGCCGCATAAGAAAACATCAGAGACGTTGAAGCTCAGGCTAACAGACTTTTACTGCAAAAAGAGCTTACAAAGCTCATGTTAGAGGTGCAGCAGGCACCAGCTGCTTACGCTCGCTGTGCTATTAAATGCTGTTTCATGGCCGTGGCTGTTTTAAATCACCGGCACGAGGAAAGCATTTTCAGGTGGAGGACAGGCGTGTGCAGGATCATAAACAAGTGAGCGTAGCTGACAGATAACTGCTGCTGTTGGTTTTTAGCTGTGCTACTGCAGAAGAGCGGCTCTATGCATAGTAATATTGGTTGAGCAGTTATTTGGTCCACACTGAAATATTCAAACAGTTATCTGATGGACTGTTGTGAAATATTGTAAAGATACTGATGCTCTCCTGAGAACTCGTTACCGACTTTCGTCATCTCTCGACTCTTCCTCTATCACCATCAACAAGTCACATTTATAATTTGTCCAGTACCTGGGTTTATGATCAAATACCTGCTAAACAAGTGACTTCTTATCAGCCTTAGTTTGTGTTTAGTGCTAGTTTTAGCATGCTTACATGCTCAAAGCTACAAGTTCTTAATTTGAATCTCACTTCCCACATTACAGTTTAATCATCCGTAGTCATCGACCTGTTCTTCGTTCGTTCGGCCACAATCACATCTAACTCACGATGCTTGTTGGAATAAACAGTATGCCGCCTTAAACACAGGTGAGTTGTAGAAGATTGTAACACTAAAAATGCTGCAGACTTTCATCAGTGGGTGTTGCATCATTTCCCAACAGATAGTGACTTAACCAACATTTAGCTGCGATGATAAACATGGTAAACATATCTGCAAAACATTATCATGTTAGCACTGCCATTGTAAGCTGGCCTTGCAGCATTTAGATCAGCATCATCTACTAGCATGGCTGTAGACTCGTCTCGTTTTAGAAAGAAATCATCCAAACTGACACAGCAGAACAAGAGATATCGTGTTTTTTACGTTTTTTCACATATTCTTCTTCCTTGTTGAAACCTGGTTCCTACATCACCCAGAATGCAACCTGTCCACTGACAGTTTGGTCTAGGATTTCTGGTGAGTTCTGCTAGTAGTGGCTCATGTCTGCCTCGAGCAGTTAGCAGACTGCAGAGGTCCGGTAAGCTCACTTCCTTCTGACTCCACACCTACAGGCTTATTTCATTTTCAGACCTGGAGTCTTCAGCCCCAAAGGACACTGACTCAAGTGGCATCACTTTTCAGACTTTGCATTGCTTTTTTTCCTCTTAAGCTGGGCTACTCACCAAGACCTGTAAACAGACTTAGATCTGTTCTGTACATTCGGTGGAGTTCCCCTTTAATCAAAGCCAGGGTCATTCAGGATGTTTGAGGCCAACCCTGTTATCAACATTTGAGAGTCCAGGGGGGTGTTCCATCAACGTAGCTAAAGAAAGCCAGGTTGACTTGAGGAAAGCCTTGCTTGAACTAACGCCGTCTCCCAATTAAGCCTCAAGTCGTTCCACTAACACATTTCTAACTAATCAAGGCTAATTCAAGCAAGGCTTGCATAGTCCGGCTATGTGCGAGTGCCCGAGGAAGGTAAGAAGCCCTGACGAGTCGATGGTGCAAGAGGAAAGTAGGAGCGAGAGCTTCTTCTCAGCGCAGCAAACGATGCTGCAAGGGAGGGAGATCGCATGAAAAAGAAAAGAAAAAAATATATAATAGCCGACAGACTAAATGCGTCAAGTTGTACAAGCCTAATCCTATTTTTTCATGTTATATGTTTATTTCACTTTCATCTTATTTCTCATTGCTCTTTTCTTTCATTTGTTTTATTTAAAGCATGTTGAATTGTCTTGTGTGTGAAATGTGCTGCACAATTAAACTGGCCTTGCTTTGTCAATTTATTAATAAATGAGCATTCAAACCACCACATACAGTGCGAGACTATATTATCAGTAGTATTAGGCTAGTATTATTAGATTTATATTTAAAACAATGGTATAGAACAACTTAGGAAAATCGACATAAGCCCCAATGTGTTTAAGCATCAAACATACATGTGGAGACAGTAACTCAGTCTGTGGAGACTTGGCTTGGGAAACAGAGGGTAACCGGTTCAAGTCCCCAAGGACCACATGTGTTCATTAAAATTGCACAATACATACAGGAAGTTGTCTTTTTATGAGCACATTTTTATTAGTTTTCCTTTTTACTTTCATTATGGAGGAGACATTACATTACAAAAATAGGTCACTGAAATCTACCTCTGTACATTGAGGTAAGCATATGTTAGAAAATTGATATATATATATATTATATATATATGTATATATATTTATTTATTTATTTTTTTTTTCCTCAGAGACTGATTGATTGTGGAGACAGTGAAAATAGGGAGACATGATTTTCATGAGTTTTTCAGTTTCTTTTTACAAGACATAAGCGGCGCGAGCGTGGAAATCCACCAGGCTGGAACTTTGTTTCTGGAGTCTGTTTCAGCCCATCAGATACACACCCATTGACACACAGCTAAACTAAGCTAGACAGTTCTGCAGCATAAGTTACTATGGTTACTCAGTGGGCATTCAAATAAACCACGATGATGGAGCAGAACTCTCTCTGAAATGAGCCAGACTTATCGAAAATAAGCCTGGCTTTCCCTTAATCCAGCTTCGTGGAACACCCCTCTGATAACACTGGTCATAAACACACAACATCAACAACAACAACACAACAATCTTCATACACATTGTTTAGATCTCTTTTTGTGACCAATAAATTGACAAATAAACTGGTCAGTCATCCCTATTTCACAAACCATGTGATGGTGACACTGTTTCTAAATGAACCTCTAACCCAGTTTGCCCTTTGTGAGCTGTCAGCTGACACATAAACCAAAACTGACTTTTGTGAAATAAGCTGCAAACAAGCTGATTTATTTGTCTAGCTCTCCCGTCAGTCAAGATAATGAACTGAGTCCAGGTCAGCGTGCCAAAAACCAGACATTTTATTCTTCTGCTCTGCTTCTGCTCTGCACGTTCCTCGCAGCCAAAATGTGCTGCTTACGACACCACTTCTTAAGCTGATGTAGAAAACCGAGCGTTCGCTCAGCTTTTTCTGTAAAGCGACTAAAAGTGTTTGCGTTCCTCGCTCTCACTTGGGATTGAAATAGACTCCGAAGCTGCAGGTGGTCCGTCTGTCTCCTGCAACGACACGTGTGGCTTTAGCTCAAACGTGTTAATAGTTATAGACCTGTGCCTGACCTCGCTCCAGTCGACTGTGGGAACTGAGCATCTGCGTGAGCCACTGCTACACTTGCTTGCACTTCATGGTAAATGTTGACTGTGGGGCCCTTTCGGCTCAAATCACAACTGGTAAAGCAGGAATTATGTGAGGCCTTGAACTGTGAGCTGCTTTATGAAAAGACCCACTATCTCGCTTGAGGCACAGCACTGAACTGTGAATAAGCTCAAATCAAAAGTGATAGCTCTGCAGTAAAGATAAGATCATTTCCTGTCTTCTGAATGGCTTTATAAATAGCTGCTCATGTTTCTTCTGTAGCTCTGAGATCTTTATATACACATTGCTTTTATCTCTACATTTCCTTTATATTTGTTTTGAAATATATTGGGCTTGTTGTATTTTAGGCTGCACTGAAAGCTGAGCCACAAACCAAGTTATTTATACACCTTTTAGCAACACTTTCTCCTGAAAACTTTCTTCCTGTGGCGCGTAACCTGCGCAGAGCCGAAGAAAAGGTCGTATTCCCTGCCCTGCTCATGAAAACACACCCTTCAGTTGACTCTTGTGGTGCCGTAAAGTCAGGACAGCACCTTGGTGCTCTCTGTTGACTTATCAAGGTTCAAGGCGGAGAGGGAGTATCAAGTGTAGATTTGAATTTCAGAGAACTTAAAGTTCCCGCCCACATCTTCCTACATGAGTCACGGTTCGCCAAACAGGTCTTGCGGCTGACACCAACTGACGCTGACATGCAAAGCACCTCCCTCAACAAGACTCATCTCAAAACTTTAAAAAATTTTTTTTTAAAAGTTTTGTCACATCTCACGTCCCAATGCTTTGATTTCCATTAATCAAATCAACCTGTATTATCTCCAAACGCTTTTCCGGCGATGTCCGTGACCCTCTCTCTGACCTCACCCTCCTCCTGAGCCAGCCAGGCCCGATGGGCGGCCTGCAGCTCCGAGGCCTTTGGGTGCCGTTATCCTGAGATGAGGTCATACAACTGAGCGGCACACGAGCCATAAATGTGAAGGATGTGTTGCTAGGATGGGTGTCACCTCTGCAGTCATTTGACAGACTGGTTTTAGAGTCTAGACAGCACTGGGGGGGGGTCAACAGAGGACGAGACCACACCATCAAGGAGGACTCCAAGTGAAAAGAAGCTCAGGACTTCTTACATTTTAAATCTGTCCCTGTTCAGCACTTTCGATGACGCGTGAAGTTGTTATATTTCAGTCGTGCCTCCTGTTCTTCGTACTGGACAGATTTCCATCTGGAGTGTGATTCAGTTAATTAATGCAGAATCTGACATTCTCACTCGGTGCAAAAAAAGCTATTTCTACCACAGTCAACAGTTAATTGTGGTTCATGAAATCTAGTTGATGAACTGTAAAAGACTGATGCGGACTGGTTGATTTAATAAGTTAGTCTGCATTAGGGCTGCAAGTGTTTTTATTATGGATGGAAGTCCAAGGAATGTCAAAAATAGTTTTGCATAGCCCAAAGTTACACCTTCAAATCCCTTTTTCTGTCTGCTTTGTTCAACCAAATGTCTGAAACACATAATTGTTCAGTTAAAAATCATAAAAAATATGAAGAAAAGCACAAAGCTTTAATTCGAGAGGCTGAAACAAGAGAATTTTTGGCATTTTTCCATATTTTTTTGCTTAAATGACCAAAATAACTGAAAAATACTCCCTCCATGCTCTTTATCAATGAATTGCTTCAGCTCTTATCATCCTCCTACATTTTTTTTTAAAATAACTCCGATCCATAATGAGCAACGTCTGCTGCATCATGCTGTCTCTCAAAGATCCTTGGAGTGCTTTTAGTCAATTAATAATAATATAATTATATTATAATATAATATAATTTTACTCAATGAAGACTGTCAGTTTGTATCTCCATTAACTGGGCCTGGAAAATGGAGGCTGCATGTCCGGAAAGATGGAAATAGCGGACTAAAAATAAGATGTAAGAGCAGAGCTGCATCTAACTACTGAGAAAGTGACTTGCAGATTAATCTATAATGATAACAATTACCTGTTTGGTCCCCAACATGTCAGTAAATTGTGAAAATTTTCTTTTGGATTTTCCAAGTATCTTTGCCAAAAATTATCCAAATTTGTTGTTAAGTATTCGGGCCATATATGCCATATCACATGTAGGCCACATTAGGCTAACATCCAGATTAGCCGGTGCCGACTGTGCCACATCTTTGCCAAAACTGGCCCAGATATGTTTTAAGATCACATTTGCTGCATCACATGGGGGCCATTTTTGTCAACTGTGCAACATCTTTGTCATGTGTGGGCCATGTTCACCATTTAATACATGGGACACTTCAGGCTCACATCCAGAGGAAGGCCAGCGGTGCCGCTTCATTGCCTGAAGTGACCCACATCCAGATACTATCAAGGTTGATTGATTAAAATAGATATATATTTCCTGTCAACAGATTAATACACTAATGATTCCAACTTTTGGATGCACAGGTATTTCCAAACTTTTATCTCTTTAAAAAAAACATTTTTATATAAAACTTAGTGATGTTTCTGCACGTTTTAACACAAATCCCACCAACCTGTCTGCCTGAAGTGCTGCACAAACACCTTCAATGCAAAATATCTTGACTTTGCAGTGAATTATAATGACCTTTAATGCCCCCTCCTCCCCACCCACCTGATGACGGGGCCCAGCAGCAGCAGGTGGAGGAACAGGACCAGGGGCCGGTCCCGACCCAGGTCCCTGTGGATGAACGTGAGGGCCAGCTGGATGAGCACGGCGGGCAGCAGCATGAAGGCGATGGTGAAGCTCATCCAGATGACATCGTCGGTCTTGTGGTACATGCTGCAGAGGACGGCGGCGGACACCAGCTCGGCGCAGTACAGCACGGTGGCCAGCACGACGCTGAAGGGGGGCCGGACCCGGCTGTGATTCACCACCATCATGACCCCGTTCTCCGCCGCCGATCCGGGACACTCCTGCGGCTCCAGGTCCGAGATCTCCCTCTCCTCCTGCTCCTCCATGGTCACTTCGCACATCGATGGTATTGATTATTAATCTGGGGGTGGCACGCTGAGAGAAAACCCGGAGGTCAGGCGCTGAAAAGGCTCGTCCCTTTTTTATATTCACTCCCCTTCATGCGTCGTCTCTCCCAACTTTCCACCAAGTTGATCATCGCTGCTTTCACATCGCGTCGGCTCCTGTTTTTTCTTTTCTTTTTTCTTTTTTCGTGCAGCCGCTTTCGTTTTATGTGTGTTTTGCACTTCGTGGCGTCACCTCCTGGTTTGATCCAGCTCACAGTCTCTGCAGGATCGGGAAAGTTGAGCCCGGACTTCACAACAACAAAGTCATCGGTTTGATTCCTGTTCAAAAAACACACACACACACACACACACTCACTCACGCACTGACGCACGTCTCCTCCGGTGATCCCGCAGGCTGGGGGGGCCAGGCGGCTCCGTGTCTGCGCCGCGGTGCGGTTCGTCTGCTCGGTGTGTGTGTGTGTGTGTAATGAGATGCTTTCAATCAGTGCAACAACAGCTGCGTCAAGTTACACACACACACACACGGGCTGCTGCAGGATGTGACGGACGGCCTTCAGAGTAAGACGTATGAGGGAGGGCGTGTGTGTGACCCAACAATCCTGCAAAACTAAAAATAATACACACACAGAAATGTACTGCTACCATACATATTAAGTCAAATAACATATACATACCAAAATAAAATAATGTGAAACAGATTGATACTAAAGTAAAACATGAATTTTTGGAAGTGCAGGAGATCAATAGCAATATTCCAGATTATAGGAAATGAATAAACATCAAAAAATCTAAACACACAAATAAATCAACAATACAAAAATGCTCGTAAGTAAAGACAGAAAAATTCTAAATATGTGCACAAATATGTCACCATAAAGAAGGTTTTGCACTCCCAGCAACACTCGAATATACGTATATTACAAACACACAAATGACATATACATACATACTAAAATAAAATAATATGAAACAGATGGATACTAAAGGAAAACATGTTTTCTGAAAGTGCAGGAGATAAATTAAAATATTCCAAATTATAGAAAATGCATAAACATAAAAATATACACACATAAATAAATTGACAATAAGTAATAATAGTAGTAATGCTCATAAGTAAAGACAGAAAATATTATAAATATGTACACAAATATGTCAGCCTGAAGAAAGTTTTGCACTCCCAGCAACCCTAGAAATAAATATATACATATTATAAACACACTATACCATATACATATTTAGTCAAATGACATATACATTCATACTAAAATAAAATAATATGAAACAGAATTATATGAAAAGGAAATATGTATTAAGAAAGTGCAGGAGATCAATTACAATATTCCAGATATGAGCAATAAATATAAAGTTTGGATTGAAAATGTAAAGGAATATATGATGTAAACAAAACAGCATGGTATCTGCTTTACAAATTGTAACTGCCATAAAATATTCAGTATTTATTAAAACCAGAAAAGGGAAACAATGAATGAACAGGTGATCACGCTGCAGGTTAACATGGTTGTAAACTCTGATGGAAACAGAAACAGGGACAGCGGGCTGAGTTTGAAGTATACTAGAAAAGTGTAAAATGTGTCTAGTGCATGTTTGGGCTATTTTGAGCAAGGTTTATATGCGGCGTCTGGTCCATGTCACCAAGGCTTTGAGTACTACGCTACAATACTACAACAACAACTACTACTACCATTATTACTGCTTCTACTACTAACAGAGGAAGAGGTCAAAAAGGCCTCTCTGTCCATCTAAAATAACTACAATACAAGAAAAAGAAGGACTTGTTGGCAGTTGTTCATTCTTCATTTCATTCTCTACAGCTGACTTTTTCAGTGTGATACACAAATGCACAGTAGTTTTTATTACGTCCAGCATTTGTCCTGTCTAAATGGAAGCACTGTAGAGGGCGAGCATACAGAGATCAGATTCTCTGTGCTGCTTCCATTTTTAGTTTCCACCAGCAGGGCAGACTTGGCCTTGTTATGGTGACCTGCAAGTAAACAGGTGCAGCACACACAGGTTGAATCAGCTCTTAAAGAGTCACTCATTCATCTTTTACGTGGACGTTTCCTCATTATATTAGTATTTGTTAGGGCTAAGCGCCCATTAGGCAACATTAAGAGTTTGTGAGCCAGGAGCGAGGAAACAGGCTGATGTTTGCTTAACTACTCATGTGTTTGTTAGGTACATGAGAAAGGCACAATCTGCAGTGGCATCCTTAATATTTATTTCATTTATTTATTTTCTCTTCAACTACAAAACAGCAAAGGGAGTTGTGCTTTGTGTATTGCACAGTTTTAGCACCGCTCAGCCCAAACACGCCGACCTCTTCTTGTCTCATCAGATCTCATCTAAGTCCATGACATCAGCTTGGCATTGTGAAGAGGGCCGGCGCGGCGTATGAGGGCCTGTCATTACTAATGCATGTGTTTGGTGAGGCGGTGGCATGGGTCAGTGCCTTCAGACTGCAGAGGCTGTGTGCACTGTGGAGCCAAGGGGAAGTGGAAAGATGGAAACCTCATTACGGAGCACCAGGCATGTTGTGTTGTCAGCCAGTCAGGCCAGTGACGGGGGCAATGCCCATCTGTGTTACATGTTATTTACCAGATAAATAAACAAATCATCCTGTCTGTGTTTTGAATCATTTAAAGGAGTGGTTAAACATTCTGGGAAGTAGAGTTTTGCTTTCTTGAAGGGAAGTTAAATGAGAAGATCAACACCACCCTCTCATGGCTGCGTGGTCATTTTGAAGCTCCAGCCAGGAGATAATTAATTTATCTCAGCATGAAGACTGGATGAAGGGAGAAAACAGCTTGTATGACTCTGTCAGGATGTTAAAAAAAAAAAAATCCACCTTTAAAGCGTAGTATTTAACATGATGAAACATGATGTATCTCATTTATCTAATCTCAGCACAATCAAGCTTTTATAAAGTCTTTTATACACTTTGTTTTTTCATGAGCTGGTAGGCAGACTTTAGTTATTTTTGGACAGAGCTAGGCTGGCTGTTTTTCCCTGTTTCTGGTCTTTATGCTAAGCTAGGCTAATCGTCTCCTGGCTGTAACTTCATATTTATCCTACGGATATGATAATGGTTTTGATTTTGTCATCTAACTCCAGAACAAGTGTATCTCCCAAAATGTTGATCTGTTCCTTCAGTGTTAATATTTCACAGCAGAAGCAGTGAAGTATTCTGACTGTCATCCAGACTGCAAAATCAGCATTCAGGGGTCTCTGAAACATGTTTGCAATGTGGAGAATAGGAGCAGATGGGGGTGTGGTCCTCAGCTGCTGCTGTTTTTGCACACTGTGTGTGTGTGTGTGTGTGTGTCAGCTGACACAGGGCTTTGGTCAGTGTCTGGGATGAGTCCACTCAGCAGAGGAGGGCAGAGCCTGATTGGACTTTGTTTTAATGACATAATGAGATAAAGCCTGCGCACTGACTATCACTCCAGGTCTTAAACATTTATTCTCCTAATGTGAATAAATTCATTATGGCTGCAGAAGCTCCACTGTCTATTTTAATTCATTTTTCATAAACATGAAGATGAGAAATAATTGATGCGGTGGATTGGTGTATACAGAGGCTGCAAATCAAAAATATGTATGTTCAGCTGATCGTAGACTGAGATTTCACAGAAGAGGAAATTCCTCCTTACTTGTCAACGCCTATAAGATAGAGCCATTATATCATTTCAGAGACTGTGAGATGCACGGCGATGACTGGCAGTGAAATCAGATCCTGTGGACATGAGGCCATCTAGTGGCTCATGCATTACAAGATGTATTGCACTGAGGTAATTATCATCTTAAAACCATTATGTAATGTGTTGATCCATCTGTTGTCCCTGGCCAGATGTTAAAAAGCCACCATGAAACTAGAATGAAAATCTTTAAAACTCTTCACATATATAACTTAATAACTATGCAGCTAGTACTGTACACATCTAACACTAAACACAGTACCATGTTAATTAGCTACAATGCATACTGTCTGTGAAATCATCACTACATCACATCTAATCAAAACAAAATGTACATCAAGGGATAAAACAGGTCTACGGTAATCTTTGTCTCCAATTATACCTTTAAAGGTGTGTCACTCATTATAGTGTGACACCACCTGGCTGTTCTGATGTTATTATCTGAGTGACTAAAGATGTGCGGCCTAAATTGGTCTGAACGCTCTGCATGGGACCACTTTCAGACTTCAGGAGGACAGGAGATCACAGCACGTCACAGATCACACCATCAGACATATTTAGGCCTCCTGGACGGATGGAAGTACCTTCGTTTGGTGTGGTTAAAGAAGGAACACGCCACCCAATGGGATTAACGATTGGCTCAGAGGACTCTGGGATTGGTTGAAACACTGATACTTCCCACTTCCCAGGTTGTTCCTCCCACATGGGGTGACCAAAGGCTTAGTGTGAGCCTGATTAGTTTTGTAGCTGGTGGGTACAGGATGTTAGTAAAGACAGGGACCCAAACAAATGCATGGACATAGACCTACTTCTGTAAGTATCCTTTCAATTTCTTCAAACTTTAGCACCTATTACATATAATTTAATCATTCAATGGTATCATGTACTAGAAATTTAGGGCCCACTGAGTTAGAAATTATTTGTTTTAATCTGCTGATTTACTGCATTTTACCACCCATGTGCACCATTTGATCAATTTCTGTATGATTTTAAACTGATGCACTATTATGTATAGTGGGTTTTTTGTAGTTTTTACAGAATGATCTATACAAACAGACTATTTCTATTAGTGATAATTTACTTTAGGTCTGCTGTAGGTTTATTGTTTACATCAACATTTTTTTTCATTACTATCATTACTGCTAAGCAGTATTTTTATTGCAAAATAAACCGTTTTATAATTTTAGTAGCCAATGTATGGCATAAATATTCCAGTTTTCTCATTTTGTTTATGCTTTCTGATGTCACTAAAACAACATATATATTAATATATGCATGGCTACAAAGTATGGATCAGGAATGTATTAATCCTGTATTTGTCAAAATGAAGAAAATGCTGAAAAAAAGAAAATTATGTTTTGGATTGTTACATATAAATGTTTTTTGTGCACTCATGAAAATATCAGTCAAACTGGTGTTAGCATTTATCTGTTTTTGCATAGAATTAACATATAATGTCCTTTTAAAACCTTTCCATAGAGCAGACACATGAATCTTTTACATTCAAACTTTTACACAGCCCACAACCTGTGCATTCAGTGCTGCGGACAGTTGATGTCTTTGTTTGTTGTTTTTTATACTAACTTGCTCTATTTGTCTAAACCTCTGCAATAGTGGATGCCTTTACAAAATACTCTTCTCAAAAATGTAAAGCTTACAAGACAGCAGACAGGTGATCACCTCATTGTGTACAGGCAAAACAAATATGGGTCAGCTTGTTAACAACACTGTAAAAGCAGGCTGTCCTAAACTGGCTTTAGCAGATTATGGAGCCTCAGCAGATGCACTGGACAAAGGACTGAAAGAACTGCCAGTGTTTTTTTAGCATATGGCCCGACTACCTCACACACACCTGCTGCATGTGTATTACCAGACTCGAGAGGACTACTTATAGCTCCCTGGACACAGCAGAAAGCTTTTATTGGGCTCTCACATAATCAGTATCATTTAAGATGATATCAAGACTAGTAACTGAGAAGATACAAGAAAATATGAATGTTTGTAGTATGATTGACTGCAGAGAATACTTTTTCTGATCCATCCAAGAAACAACAAAATAAGCTTTAGAATTTAAGTGTGCTAAAGGACATTAGCTTACAGTTCATTTTAGATTCTGGGCAGGTATAGAAAAACATTTGGCACTTTGGCATCGCCTGGATGCCTGACCATCTGTAAAAGTCTCCTAAGCCCACAGATACAAAGCATCTTTGTGCTGGACCTGGCTGTGACCCCACTAGTGACTCAACCGACGGGGCCTATTTTCGTGTGTGTCATACTGAGGTTGACCATCTGTTTGCAGGTACCAGTTCCAGAGAAGATGGTGGCCACTGTGCTCACCTTTCTCACCTCAAGTAAACATGTTCAACCTGATGAGCAACTGCTGCACATGGGTCTCCAAAATACAGGAGCCAATCAGGTAAAGTGAAATGTCTATTTAGTCTGGAAAAAAACAGCAACTCAGGTTTAATCAGTCTAATCATGAAACTAGGCAACGGCGGTCACCATGAAACATCGAAACCGAACTATTATATTAAATATTAACACCATGAAATATTTGACCGAATCAGATGCTTGTTCAAACAAAAGAAGAAAAACTAGAGGAATCATGATTACGTCTTTCTTTTTCTTTTTATTGTATTTTTGTATAATATGAATTTACATGTCATGTACAGTTCATTGGTGTCAACTGGTTTCCTTGTTTCCTGTTGCTGCAAAAATGTACAGCTGACAATTAAAGCTGTATCCTTTCAGTGAATTTCTATACTTTGCATACTTCTCTGCAGGAAATCGACCATTCTTGTGGTTGGTCTTGACAAAGCAGGGAAAACATCCTCCATCAGAGGGATGTTAAGAGGTACTTCAGCACTCACTTGAAAACTGATTTATCTCATAAAGTGCTAAAGAAGAAATGCAACAATGGATCTATCTGTGTTTTACTTCCTGTTCTTTTGCAGTCCCCCATGGTGTGGAAGCAGGACCCACCCAGGGCTGCGTCCGCAGTGAGCTGAGAGTGGAGAACAATCTGGTCACCCTGCTGGATGTTGGTGGATCAGCGGAGTCGAGGGGAGCCTGGAAGGAGCTCTACGGAGAGGCCCATGGGATCATCTTTGTATTGGACTCCAGTGACCGTCAGAGGATAAAGGAGGTCAAGGAGGTTCTGACTGACCTGCTGAAGCATCCAAGAGTGGCAGGAAAACCTATATTAGTGTAATTATATTCAGCTTCATACATATATACAAGTGTGATCTGATATCATGTACCATGGTGGACAGTGCCCTCTGGTGGCTGATGAGGAAAATACTGAAAATTCTGAATAAATGCTTTGAACCTTTTTTTTTTTTAGGTTGGCTAACAAACAGGACAAAATGAACGCTTTGCTGGGAAGTGAGCTGATTGAGATCCTGTCACTGGAGAAGTTGGTCAACCAGAGCCGCTCTCTTTGCCATATCGTAAGTAATGCTACTGCAAACTGGACTAAAGTAAATTTCTTACAAGTGAACATGACTATGGATGACTGACCTTTCTCCTTTCCCTCTCAGGAGCCTTGCTCTGCCTTAATGGACCTGAGACGCTGGTCGGACAGGAAGACTCTACGAGGTCTTCGCTGGTTGCTGCGTGCTGTTTGTCTGGATTACCCTGAGCTATGTACCCGTGTAGCCCAGGACAGCAAGAGGCCTCTGGAACCAAGAGAGAAGGAAAAGAACTGGAAAACAGAGAAAGTTCGCAAAAAAACCAAGGGGGAGCGGTAAGAGAGGCACCGTGAAACTAAGCATGATTTATTAATTAATCTGAGCCACATTCTGACCTTTTATGCTGAATATTTTCTCACCTCAGATTGCGATCCAGCAAGTCAAATCTTCGTCAGGTTCATCGGCCAAAAGACAAGGAAAAAAAGACGAAGAGTGAGGGAAAGCTGCAGCCCATTCGAAACATGCTGCAAAAGGTTAAGAAAAAACTAACACACACAATTGTCACTTTATTAGGTAGAACTGTAGCACACGCATACATTTTACCTTAACTAATATAATAATATTCAGTTTTGATTGATGCTGTTGGAAAGGTATAAATGTGGATACATGTTTATTATTTATTATCACTTCCTTGAAAGTGTCAACAAGAACAGAAAATTATCACACACAAATTTGTGGCAAATCTGTTGTGTTGGATTGCATTAAATTGTAACAATGAAGTAGCCAAGATGTGCACAGTATATTTCTGAACATCCAAATTTTATGTTTTTGTTTCACTATGATGATATCTTGGTTCAAACTTTAAACTGACGATTATATTTATCCTATTTATCGATTACTCCCCTGGTTTTTACTATATCAGAAAACGGTGAAGAATCTCAGTTGCCATTCCCCAAAAGCCCAAGGTGGCATCTTGAAACGTCTTTTGTTTCAACCAAAAGTCTAAAACCCAAAGATATTCACCATACAGCCATAGAGGACCCAAAAAAAGCCACCACAGGAAATATTCACTTCTTTTTTATTATGATTAATCGATTAGCTAAATTGTTGCCTAAAGATATGCCACTACGTATGTCTGTGACCTTTGTTACCTCGTTTTTGTATTTTGCCATTAATGTAACAGCCTCTATAGTGATGTGTAAAAATAGTAAATTAAACTCAGTTCTATTCACAGGAGACCACTCTGAAAAAGAAACTGAAGACAAAGAAAAAGAAGAAGCCAGGAAAGGTCAATGAAGGTGAAAAAGATCATGAGCAAGCAAATGATCTGCAGGAGGAGGAGGAAGGTGATGGTCACGAAGGAGAGCAAGAAAACTCCAGTCACAGAGAGAAAGCCAGCAGTGCCCTGATCCCGCCAAAAAAAGGCAAACTGAAACGCAAAACAAAGGTGAAAGAAGAAACTGTGGATGTGCCAGAATCACCGGACAATGACGAGGAGGCGGTTAAAGGTAAAAAGCAGTCATTGCAATATGGAAAATATGTTTTGGCTATTGTCACTTTAGGAGTGGAAACCTAACCTTTTTTTATCCTATGTCCAGTTAAAGGGGAAAAGAAGAAGAAGAAAATTGTCAAAGTAAAACGGAAAAACAAGATCAACACAGAGGAAATGTCTGGAGCTTACACTCAACCTGTGGACCTGTCTGCAACCTTGGGTGAGCCTCATCCACTTTCTTCCATCTCCAAATAAAGCACAATGACACTTTGGACTCTGAAATGATGATATCACAGCTGTAATTTTAAAAAAAGATGACCCTGTCTCCTGATAGATCTTTACCGAAAAGCAATACTGGCTCTGAGGGAACGTCAGGATCAGGGACAGTGAGAGTGAATCCTGGTTGTGACCTGAGTGTGAGCATCTTGTCCACAGCAGCATCCCAGACTTTGAGGTCTTTCCTCCCCTTCCCCTTTTTTAAAACTCATCTGTCTTTATGACTCTATATAGAAGATCACTTCAGACCTGATCCCTGAACCTTTGGAGTGAAACTTCAAATTCCAATGTGTAGTGACGGGCAGGTTTGCATTATTGTGTATGATTGAAACATTAATTACATAAAAAAATAGAAATATACAATCAATACATTTGTAAAAGTTGAAATTGTGTATCTGGCCAAAATGTTAAAGGAGATTTTGTTTGTATAAATCTATGCAATTTTGATTATAAGGAAAAAACAGATTTTTAACTGTATGTTTTTTTTTTAACAATTATTTGAACATTTTCCAGCAATAAAGTGCTCTGGGCAGAGTATGGGACACTGTTGAATAACTGTATAATAAACATTTTGTCACTACCTTCACTGCCTGTCTCGTGTGTTTCTAAGCAAAATATTTTTGTCATTGTTATTTGAATTTAAACATCTAACACAGACAACAAATGAATGAGATTGTTTATCTGACTGTATATTCAAATAAGCTGTGTTTTGTTTTGCTGAGTCTGCTTTTTTATGATTTCATAAGCTAGTCTTTGGCAGCTGTTCATTTTTATCAATAGACTTTACTTGACTTTAGCAATGACAAAGACTGTTGGGTAAAGATAAACATAACTTCTGTGGTTTGTCGAGCATTTAGGATTAGTTTTCCTTGCAGATCCATCACTTGAAATTGTTTAGTTGAAACTTTTCTCCATTACTCAGTGGTGAATTTGATATTTCTACCTCATAAGATAACCTATCACTAAAATCCCTACCATATTTAATCATTCTTACATAAATCCAGGTCTTCCTGTAATGATATCTTTTTGACATATCACATGAAAACACAAAGCACATCTCTTGTTTGTTCAAAGTTTGTTAGGTTATATAAAAGTACACAACTACACAAGATGAGTTTATCATGGGAATATGAATGAGTTCCTTTGCTAAAGGAAAGTGGCTAAAGTGAACTAACTGAATAACTAAAATCCATAATTAGATTTTAACACAGACCATCAGATAATAACGAAGGATAAGGAACATTTTTGGAAACACACTTAATCTCTTTCTTGACAATAGTTAGATAGAAAGGTCCACACCTCTCATGTCTGCGTGCTAAATGTATCAGCCAGTTAGCTTAACTTAGCTTAGCTTAGCTTGAAGCCTGAAAAGGGATTAAAAAGTTAGCTTGGCTCTGTCAGAGGATAACAAAATGTACCAGCCTCTAAAGCTCTGTAATCAACACGACGCATCTAATTAGTTTAGTCAGTACAAACAAATTACGTATAAAAAGCGATGCAATGTGTGTTTTAAAGTGCAGTTGTTTTCCGGGGGTAGTGACTTCCTGGACTCTTTGTTGGTTGCCTGGCAGCCTCTAAGCATCCATCTTCTAACCTAGCTAACTGTTAGCAAAAATAATAATAATAAATAAATAAATAAATAAATAATAAGCGTGTTTCCTACAATGTAGAAACATCCCTTTAAAAATCTTATAAAAAGATATTATTTGTTTCAGTGGTACATATTCCCAGTCAGATTTTACACAACCCCCCCCCAGAGTCAAGGGGCACCGAGACTATTTATTGTTCTTATAGAAACTAAAACACCTTCAGGTTCGTGTTGTCAATAAATAAAGAGATGATTATAATTAATGATAAGCTGGAGGACAGAGGGGACCGGCGCGTCGCCATTTGTGCCGATAATCCAGAAGCCCATCCCCCCTCCCGGTGCATCTTCACCGGGGAACCGACACTCTCATTCACTTCGGTGGGAAGCGCCAGCTGCCGAAAGATGGCCTCTCCAAGGACAGTAACCATCGTGGCCCTTTCTTTTGCTCTGGGGTTGTTTTTCGTCTTCATGGGGACCATTAAGCTCACCCCGAGACTCAGCAAAGACGCGTACAGTGAAATGGTGAGTAAATGGTCGCGAATGAATTGTCCGCAGCTGTGAGGGGTAAGAGGCCATTGTTCCGCGCAGGCTCGACTCATGTGAGGAGATGCTGACCTAAATAATACAAGATACAAGAAATAAAAGCTTGGGTTACTCTTGTAATCTGCCTCTGTGAAACATTGGTCGATTTCACAGAGGGCGTTCGTGTATGTTGAGACCTGCTGCTACAACATAGCTAGCACATAGATTGGGCCTGTGTGTTTTAATATAAACCTTCAAATATCTGAGTATTAACAGCGTGGACACATAAAACAACCGGAAACGTGTCTGCCATTAGCGAGAAAAACGCTAAAACAGAGATGAAAAATGAACGATTGGACGCACCTGACTCTCTTTAATACACCTTATAATTTAGCCTGAAGATGCCATATGGCGGATTATAAGCAGAAGTGTAAGTTGCAGCTTTAGCACAACATTAAAAGTGTTGTGGCTGGTAAGCTTGTGGCTTTAACGTGAAGAGGAACTTCCCAGCTGAAGAGCAATGGCGGCGCTTTCCAGCATTTTCTGTGAGATGCACCTGCTGATGTTGAAACGTCCTGTGTGGAGGATGACAGCTGGCCTCATGCAAAATCCAACTAACCGTGCTCTGAGGATGCTTTCCTATCACAGCAGCACATGTTTAGAGGTTTACTTCAGCCAGGGAGCAATATAAAAAATAAAATAATAAATATAAGTATTTGAATGTGCACTTGATTTGAGAATAGTGGCCTTACATGGGACCTGATCTCACTAAAGGACACCCATGGGAGTTTGTATGAACTTACTTTAATGATATTTCAAAAAGCATCTCTGTACTTTTTTATTTTTCAGAAAAGGGCATACAAGAGCTATGCCAAGGCGCTGCCAGGCCTGAAAAAGATTGGGATCAGCTCCGTCCTGCTTCGTAAGATCATCGGCTCTCTGGAGGTGGGCTGTGGCGTTGTGCTCACCCTCGTGCCTGGCAGGCCGAAGGACGTGGCCAACTTCCTGCTGCTGCTGGTCATGCTGGCTGTCCTGTTCTTTCACCAGCTCGTGGGAGACCCCCTGAAACGATATGCCCACGCTCTAGTCTTTGGTATTCTGCTCACCTGCCGACTGCTCATTGCCCGCCAGAGCGATGACCGGCCGGAGAGAGAGGACAGCAGAGAGGAACAGCACATCAACGACCAGGAAAAGAACAAGGTCAAGCAGTCTTAAGATCTACTTTGGTCCGGGCTACAATGAAGGGAACCCGGTGCGCAATCTATGGAGTGTAGTAATTCAAATTTTGAAGGATACAGTCACTCTCAGTAATAATGCCCCCTCACACATCTCGTGTCCCATCCGGCTGGCTGACTGATAACTTTCACCCACTCCTCTGCACACTTAATGTCAAACTGAGAAGTTGTGTTGATCCGTACATCCTCTGCATAACCGTGGACAATCATATCTGTGGAAACTCTGATGAGCTCAGCTCGTCGTCACAATAGCCAATCCATTTTCCTTATTTATTTCAGTCCAACACTGTGTTAATGTGTTTGTGTTTTTAATGAGGTATGAATTTATGTTACGAGTTGATTTGAGAATGCCGTTTCTCATGAAAGAACCTTTGTAGCTTGTTTTTCTAATTTGTTTTTATACTGTAGGTAGGAGAGACTGATAATTAATGAATTTCAAAAGTCCAAGCATGTTTCATTTGGTCAAGATCATAGAACATAAGCCAAAATGAGTACTTTTGAAAGAAACTTTGTACTAATTATGCATCAAGTGGTATAACACATCCACATCTTATTTTGGTGCAGTAGCCAGAAGGCTATTTAAGGAAGAAAAAAATATAAATGAATAAATCCTCATTCATTTTTCATCTCAGTAGATTTTTGCATGAAATCCTTCCTCCCCCAGCAAAATAAGCTGAATACTCTCTGTCTCCTCTCAGTTCAGTTACCACAGTGAAGTTGTTTGGCTGGAAAGGACAGCAGTTGCTGCCTCAGATGTCTGCTGCCAGGTTATATACAGCAGAACATAACCAAATCTAAAGTCTTTTTGCCTGTTTAAAAACTGAATCTTACCCTTTTGTAATTCACTGTTGAAGTCTTAAACTTAATCACGTTCTCTTAAAGATTCTGGTCATCTGTTTGGTTTTATTTTTTCTCTCTATAAAGATACAAAAAACAGTCTTATGACAGTTTTGCTTTTAGGATGAAATCTCAGTTCAAAATACTGTCAGTTAGGTTTGGGAATCACAATATTTCTGTAAATGATATCCTTGAAATAAAGAATTGGAGATGAGACTGACTATGTATTTGTTTTATTGGTAATCTTATTTCATAAAGGTGAAGCAAAGGGTGCTTTTGTGGGATTTCTGTGTTGTAATATTATATAACTTCAGTAAGGGATTTCTTTTATTTATTCCATTTATGTTTTTTACAGGTTGATTAGTTCTCTGAACTTAAGTCAATTTCTGCTTAACTCAAGACAAAAGTTAGAGACTCTTAAATGCTGGCAAGTAATAGAAATTGTGAGTATATCAGATTTTGCATCATCGTATCATGAAGTATCCTAAACAGATCATTTCTTTTTGTACATACACTTTCTGCCATAATATGACTTCTGAATGCAGAATTTCTGGGGAATGTGACACTGTGGGCAGAAAAGGACCCAACCCATGGTAGACCGAGCACTGGGGGTGAGGGACAGTATAACTCAAGAAACAAGGGTCTTTCTGTTATGTCTTCTGCCTCTACAAAACTGGAGTGAGTTTTTGCCCCCTCTCCATCCTGTTTAGTGTAGAAATTGTACTGGAAGTCAGTTATAATTGAAGCTTATAGTTTGGAGAGATGTAGCCAACCTTTAAAATTAGGTATTTTTCTCCCACAGATAACTAATTGTCACTGTTGATTGCAGTGCAGCTTGACCAACATGAAAACATTTAACTAGATACAACAACAAGACCATTCTTACAAATAATGCTCCAGTTTTGTAATTTTCTGACCATTCTGTTTTTGTAGGGTTTTGCAGTTGAAGTTTTTTTTAACAGGTCTAGAGATTTCCAAGATTAGTTGATTAGTTGGCATTAATTTTCACTTTTAATATCCATTTAATATCCCCAAAACTGCAAAATTTAAATGGTTCCAGTTTGTCATATATTTGAATATTTGGGGTTTTTTTCAGTTATATTTTAGAGTATTTTGGGGATTTGGACTGTTTGTCTGAGAAAACAATATATCTGAATATATTAAAAATGGCTCTAAGAATTTGTGATGGCTACTTACACTATTTTCTGAAATGTTATGCCCCAGTAAAAATAGAGGTGATTTGAATCTCTCTTAAGTGTTCAAAGCATTGAAAAACTTATTTTTACACTGTGTCTCAGTTAATGTGAATAATTCACATCCCTGCTGTGAACAACAACCATTTTCTATTAAAAATACTACCTGTGAAAACAGGTGAGAGTGATAAAGGAGACAGTGTTTCTGGAAAGCTGAAATATACTTGTATTTAATGTTATATTAACAAAATCACAAACACAATCAATTCACCTGCACTATGTGACTATAACACCTACTCATCTCAGAGTGATATCTCAACAAATAAAACCACAAACTACTTATATCAAAGGACTGTGAAGTTTTATAATCCGTTCCTCTCATATTTGTATGAACGTATGAGTAAATACCCAGTTTTTCCATTTTTTAAGGAATTACTGACCAGGTTTCTGCACCTCTTATGAACACCAAAGTTGCAAGCTTTCAAACTACTGTAGTCCTGGTGACAGTTGGCTCCATTGCTGTAAACAATGGATAATCTTACTATCTTATCTTTATGTATATATCTAGGTATCGTATTTTAATAATCTTTATATAATAATAATATATAATAATCTTTCTTACTGTACTCTACTGCATGCCCTTAAGTTTTCTACCTTTCAATGGCTGCTGGAAATGTGAATTTCTCTTGGAGATCAATAAAGTATCTATCTATCTATCTATCTATCATATACAGTCTATGGTTGGGCCTTTAGAGGTTCGAGGCTAACAGACTACAACTCCCAGGATGCCACTGAGCGGATGGACTGTACTGCGCAGGCGCAGAGCAAACGGTCGCGCGGAGGATTTGAGTTTTGTTTGAATGTCTGGACTCGGAGACGAAGCCGGAGAGGAGCGTCTGAGTTAAAGTTTCAGCGATGTAGAAATGGCAGCGAAGCTAAAACCGTCGGACTCGGACTCGTCGTCTCTGAGCGACCAGTCTGTGTCCAGCCGGAGCAGCAACAGAAGCCTGAGAGTGGCGGAGAAGGAGAGGAGGAAGACCGCGGCGGAGGACCCGTTTGTTCGGGCCCTGAAGTATTTCTCCGACGGTACGTGGGGCTCCGTCACCTGCGTTTACTAACGATTACCGAGCAGACTCACGTTGGCGAGTTCACTCGAAAACGAAAAGTAGGACGGCGACAAACAGACAAGACCGGAAGCTTTAAACCTAAGTTTATGTTAATTTATATAACTTAAATCTACTGTGAGCTAACGTTGCTAAGCTCTTAACTCTGGTAAGATGATGAGAAAGTCCCAAACAGAGCTAATCTTGATGTTAAATGAGTATAAATAAACATAGGCAGCTCGATTATTAGAATATTAAACTGTTGATATAACATAGAAGAAGCACTAAAACCCAATATAAAGGAGTATGTTCTATTTATCAGTGTAATATTGATTTCTGTTATTGATTTGGAGACACTGAGTCACATGTTTAATCTGCCACACATAATCTCATCCAATCCATGAGAACATATTCCTACACCTGAAAATCTTGCAAAAACTCTTTAACGCCAGGCTTTTGTGTAATGTTTTTCTTTGTTGAACCTAAATAACAAAATCGTATTTCCTGTCCTGTAAACAAAAAGACTTAACAGTGATAATTTACTGCATACAGGACAGTTTTGGGATTTATCTCTAGATTATGTCAACACCAGTCTGTTTCTCTAATGCTCAATGAGGAGATGCTAGCCTCTTGAATATTTTATGGTCTATTTTATACTTGGCTGAATTGTGAGTGACTAAACCTGCAACTTTTATGGAGACAATACTAGCTTTGTTCTGACAAACTGTTTGTACAGTATCAGCTGATCTGCTGACATGTCACTCGACAACAACATTATCCAAAACAAAAACCTCAAAACAGCTGAACCTTCTGATTCTACCTCTTGTGTGTGTCAAACAGTGTGAGTACTTGAACATTTAAAAAACAAACATACTGTGCTCGCTCTGATGTGATCGATCTCTCCCTCCATTAGTTGAAGCAGGTACTCCTGTGCTAGGGAACGATGAAGTGGAGAGGAACCTGTTGCTGGTGGAGAAGGTGGGCTACAGTAAAGGACTTTCTCCAGAGGCCATCTCTGTTATGCTGGAGTTTGTCATGAGTCTCCGTATGGGTAAGACTTTCATTTACCAGAAGCTGTGGGAAGGGTGTTAACTTTGGAATTGAGAAGCAGAAGGAGTGGGCCTGTAAAACTTAAAATACCATCCATCCGTCTTCTTTGGCTTTTAACCTGTACTGTGGTCTGTCACACACCAAGCATGTGTAATCCCTGGACAGGTTACCAGTTTATCACAGAGCTAACTACCATCACACCTCAGTCAGTTTAAAGCCAAAAAAATCACCTAGCCTGTGCGTGTTTTGACTAAAAAGGAACCTGAGAACCTACAAGAACCCAAGCAGACTCCACACAGATAGCTGCCTCGTGCTCTGAGGCGACAGTGTTAACCACTGAGGCACTGTGCTGTCTGACTGTAACAATCTGGTAGTTTGTTTAGTGCAGATTAATTGATGAGTGCTGGATAAACATAGCTTATGTGGTAGCCTCATAGCAAACCCACAGACCTCTTTCTGTCTTTGCATGTTTACATGTTGCATATTGCATGTTTGGGTACTCCGGCTTCCTCTCACAACTCCCTAAATGACTCTAAATCGCCTGTAGGTGTAAATGTGAGCGTTTGGTTGTCTGTCTCTTTGTGGTTTCTGTGATGGGATCTGTTGCCCGGTACCAGCTGGGATTCGCTCCAGCTCCCCCACGACGATCTAAAAGTATAAGCAGTTCAGAGAATGGATTGTAGATTTGGTGTAATGTCTTGTAAGTGTGCAAAGTAAACAAGTATGTGCGAATGTTTTGGACAGTTGTCATTTTTTGTTAGTCTCAACATTTGCTTCCTTTAATTAATTTAGTCTCTGTGAATTTCTCTGTGTAGGGACTACTTTATGCGCTCGGGTGCTGAGGTGTCTGATTCCTGCAACTATGGTGCCACAGGAGGCTGTTGTTCGAGCAGTGGCTTGGCTGGGTGTTGGAAAAATACCTATGAGCACACAAGTAAGTGCATTTATAATGAAATATTAAAGCTTTGGGTTGTTACTTTTTTTTTTTTACTGCAAGTTGTTGGGCAGTGTGTTAGTTGGAAGAGACCTGTCAAGGAATAGTTATTATTCTAGTTATCACATTTATATCATTACCCATTTTTAAACAAATGGATATGATTTAGTACTTTTGTTCTCTGTTCTCTTTTCATTAATATAATAATTCTTTCAGTAAAAACATTCAAATAATTAATTTGACTTTTAAAGAAAATGGTTGAAATTAAACCAAATTAATATGAGTGAGTGTTGCTTTACCAGCTATTGATTGTTTATGTGTCATTGCTAAGTTAATAGTTAACTCCTGTTTCTGTGTACAATTGTACAATTTCTGTGTACAATTTTTAGGTTCTTTTCATAAAGTGGGTGTTGACGATGTTTGACATGATCGATGCCAAGGACCAACTTCGAGCTATCTACGGCTTCATCTTCAGCTTTGTCACAGAGGAAAATCTGGTACGCTGATGATCTTTGCATTGTTGTAATAAGACATTTTGTAAAATTTGATTGCATCAAATCAAGTTTGTACACAATTCATTTACACGTCTTCGAGCAAAATGCTTATGGTTCGCTGAGCTCATTTCTTATTTAAATGATGCATATTGAATGCCAGAGCTTTTTTTTTTTAATTGAAATGACAAACGCCTCACTGTTTATTAATGCTGTGCCTTGTTCAAGACGCAGACTTGGTGTAATAAATAAAGGTTAATTTCTGCCTGAAGGGAAAGACAGATAATAAGTTGATCTGTTTTAGGCAAAAAGAGGTTTGTGTTTTCCTGTTTGTCTTAAGTTTATCCATCATTTTGCAAAATGCCTCATAACAAGGGGCCTGTTTCAGGAAGCATTTTAGTTAGTTATCTCTAACTATGCAGCTGAGACCAGAAATGTCCTCACATCTTAAACAGAAACTGAACAGTTATATTCTGGATTTTATTCAGCAAAGCCATCCACATCACTCAGTGAAATTACTTACTACTGAAATTACCAGTCCCATTCCTTGTCTGTCAGCACTTGACAAACAAACAAAGTTTGACTTGCTCTTTGTTCACATTTAAACACTGTAATGAAATGACTGCAACACCGTATTGGATTGGATGTGATATTGGATCCTAAACAGCTGTTGAGATGTGAAGTCTATATCTCTTGTTATAATTTTTCAGTGTCCTTTCATCTGCCACCTTTTGTACCTTTTAACCAGGAAGGAAAGTGGTAAGTCAAACATTTCACACCTGAAATATGTTCCACATTTGTGTGATGCTATTTCCCCTGTTTTTTTTCTAGTTTTCACCATTATTTCCTCTTTGTGGTTACTTCTGAAGTGTTATTGACTGCTCCATTTTTTTCTCATTGTAGTGCGAGTCTTCAGAGTCAGGAAGCTGCTGGAGCTCCAGTCCAAACTGGTAAATATCCTGCTGATTTGATGCTCTCTGGAGCCATTCATTAAAGCTACTACATTATTTCCTTACTCAATAGAAAAATCCATTCAAGGATAAATTGCCGAAAGTTTTTTTCTACACCTTGTACATTATTCCCATAAACAGTTACCGTTTCCATATCACTGGTTATTTTTATACTCTGCATTGTTATGAATCATCAGTCAAAAATGGACATTACTAATACAACACAGTATCATATTGAGGGTGTTGATATTCACATTTGTTTTTCTCAGGGAAGGCAGCCGTTCCTCCTGCACCTACTGTCACTTTACAAAGTGTTTTGCCCTGAACTGGTGACGCTTTCTATTCCATCAAGAATGAAGGTTTGTGCATGGACTGTGCAATTAATACTCATTCTTCTGTTTATAATACCATATGACCGTCATCTCCAAAGCGCCAATGGAATTTTTCTCTTTTCTTACAGAGTGGGTTTAGGAACCACAATTCCCCGTGGAAATCAGCGTTGATTGGAGTCCAGAAGAGGAATGGTTCCCAGGCTGCCTCCAGCATCGGTCTGGGCTTCACGATTAAAGATAAGACCACCTCAAGGAAACGGGTATGGAAGTTTATTTAAGTTGTAAAATGCGTTGCCACTTGTGTTTGCAATCACTCCGGCCACACTACAGCTACTGCTGCTGCTTGCCAATGCCATTCCAGTAATTCATCAGCCCTGTCTCAACCCCAGCAATCACCTGAAGGCTGTGTAGGTTTTCTCCGGGGGTAAAACTGTTATCATCACTCTCTGCTTTCTCATTGTGAGAAATGTTAGAGTATGATTGGAGCGAGTGACATGGCAAGAGGATAATGCCAAATACCAGATCTGTGAAGTATAGAATTAATCTGTCTTATCATGCATCATGGGCATCATTATTAATTTCAGGAAATAAAAAAGTATATGCCAGTCAAGGCTTGCCTTTATTTGTTTTCTTGTTTTACTTCTTTCTCAGAAACACTGCCACCTGGAATTGCCAGCATTGAGTTCTGTAGTCAGTAAACAGCCTCAGACTGAGCCGTCCTCCAGCAGAAAGGTGGTCCCCCTGGTGCAGCTCCAGTCCTTTGCTCAGCTGCTGGAAAATATGCACCGTATAGAGGTAATTTCTCCGAGGACAAATCTCTGAGTTCTGCATCTGTGGGGTGCTGACACAGGGGCTGCCCCTGCCCCTTTACTGTCTGGCTTTCTCTCAGCCTTTCACTCTTTCTGCTTAGTCCCGCAGCCCCAACACACCTGGACAGGGAACAGATGGAGTATGATTTAAGCATTAAGCGTGAAGATCATTAATCATTTAAGCAGCAGAGTAAAAACTATGCCTGCTTCTCCATGCTGATATGATGCGTAACTTCAGTTGGTTTAAATTGTCATACGTCCTCACAGCCACAGGGTGGTGCTGTGTCACTGTTATTGTTTTGTCTGTTCACCATACCAGGCCACTTCAGTCTTTGTCCTAGAGAGATGACAGCAGAGGTGGCCTGGGGCTGTAATTTGTTTATTAGATTAGAGCATAAACCATCTTCATGAGCAGAGTGCATATCGTATGTTTTTTTTAAACAGGCCATTGTTCTTTTACCGATATCGTCAGTGGTTTATCTGTCTGTATGACCAATGAAAGCAAAAGACCTGAGATCAGACATATCTGATTAATGAGTTGGACAAAATTTCACAGCAATTGGTCATTTAAAAAGGTCTCTCTATAAATGTCTATTTGCCCTGCAGATTCAGTGTCCTGATAAACTAATATAAGTCACTTTAAATAGCTTGCAGACTTTTATGTGTCACGCTACATAAATTCACCTTTTCCACCGACCACAAAGCCAACATGAGCAGTAAGGCTTTTGGACAGGGATGTCATCAGCTGTGTTTATTGCCAAGAAAGCTTTATTTTTCCATACCTGAGGAAAGACAGAGGAATGTGTAGTCAGGCACACTCATAAAACCATTCGGTAAAGACATTGACAAAAGATCATTGATTATCTCCCTCATCGCCTGCTCTCCTGTTGTCAAAAGCTGAATGGAGCTTTCTCAGTTTAATGATACAGTTGCTCTATAATTATCGAAGAGCTGAGCTGTGTCCATTCACAGCCTGTCTTCTCCTCATTCTAATTTATTTGTTATGCTGATAAAATCCCCATATTGGGAGGCAGCTGTTCATACACAATAAGGGACTGTATAAACTATCAAGCGTGATGATAGAAATGTCCCGGTGCTGGCATTATGGGGATTACTGGATACTGAAGAATTAGCACAGTGGCGGATTGCTGTTCCTCTCAGTGAAAACAAGGACACGAGCGCCAGTTTAGTCTTCAGCAGGTAAACAGACTGATCTGAAACTGACTTGAGGGAACTAATCATGCAAAGCACCTTTTCTGTGTTTTTTATGTGATGTTTGACTTTGTGAGAATAGTTAATATGATTTTTTATTGATGGACATATTGATGGATGATTTTAGCATCCAACTCATACTTCCTTGCATTTCTTCACTTTACCTCCACAAGCTGCCAGCTCAGATGGGCTCTCTCCTGGGCTCCAGTCTGGCACTGCAGTACCTGGACTGTGTACAGGACGAGTCTGCTCTCCTACGCCTCAACTTCTGGCTAGGCTACGCTCTCCACGAAGGTAAGGGGAGGGGTAGAAGAGACTACTGAGCTGCTGTGACACCTTCAAGCAGGAAAATTCATCTAAAGCAAAGCTGACCTTGAGCTGAACTCCTAACACATTGCCTAGTTGGCATATCAAAGAGATTCTTTTAGAGAAAGGTTTAAAGAGGCTGGGGCGGTCTCCCTCTGTGAAGATGCAGCAAATCTGAAATCTTGTGCCGTTTTCCTTTTTATTCCCTTGACTCCCTTTCACTAACTAAATATCCTTTTTTGCTATTTTGTTTAAGAGTTTTTGTTCTGCAGCGATGGAGGAGCCTCACAGAATTCAGAAGAGGCTCTGCAGTTTTTGAACAAGTTGCTGTCCACACAGCACTTTCTCCAGGTGAACTCACATTTCCAGCCCTGGTGGCCTCCGTCTTCATTAACCTGCAGCTAAGTGATATGGGTTGATTAACGGTCAAACAAAGATTTCACAATGCTTTTTAATTTGTCACATTTCTCCACCAGGAAGGATTTTCCAGTTCAGAGGCTTTTCTCTACAAATTTCTCAACGTCTGGGACGGCTCACTCCTCCGCCCACAGATCCTTGGCCTGCTGAGCAACATCCCTGTTATCCCAAGTTCCCGTGAGTTTTGCTCCCATCGTCCTCCACTTACATTGGCTGTCTTCAAATTTAATGTCCTTTCTTTGTGGCTATGTCTCTCAAACATAGACACACAACTATTGCTCTCCTCTTGCATTGCATCATACAGCAGACACAACTGTAACCTTTTGTCTCCCCCACTTCAGAAATCGAACGGCTTCTGTTTGAGCCCCTCATGCAGCTCTTCTTCACGTCCTCTCTGTTTTTCAAGGTAGACTTTGTTCTCTGATTTACAAGTAAAATGAGTTCCTGCCACTGTAGTTAAATGAGAAAAATCTCCTGCTTTAAGTTAATAGAAAAGATGAATAGTGTTCGTAATGCACTCATTATGGGTCCTGTACTTTTTAAAGTACTGCATGCTTAGCGCCTTTCTTCTGTTTTCTGTGTGTGTACACAGTGCGGACTGATGGAGTGTCTAAACAATATGCTGTTAAAGTGGCTGACCTGGCACTCAGTGTATGCTCTGGAGGACGACTTGGACATCAGCCTAAACAGCCACACCTCCATGTGAGTCTTGCCTCTACTTATCATTTAATTTTGTCTCGAGCCAAGTATCTTTGAACTTTTCTCTTCTTTTTTATTCTAAATGTGAAACCCCACACTGCACTGGTCTCTACAGAAACTTTTTAGCTTTAATTTAAGCCTTTTATTATCCAAAGCCACCTAGGCAGAACTGTGTATTGACACATTTTCCCTTTTGGTTTTAAGCCCATTTATCCATCAAATCCCTTAACTGAAATTTGTTTGGAGACAGAAACAGCGCTAATATCCAGTTTAATGATTTTCCAACGTCCAAATGAAGGGGTGGAGTTTGTGTCGATTATGTTTTTAATATCTGGGCCTCATCATCATTGAGCCCTAACATGTATAATCCCACAACAAATGATCCAATAAGTGGAGAGGTCCATTTTTATTCACTGCCATTTCCAAACTCCCCTCTTGGTATTTAGCCAAAGTTTGACTCAGAGATTAGATGTAGGAGCCATTGATTCTGTTTTTGTGTATGCTCTCCCAGCCTCACTCTTGATTCAGTGTTTGTCCTTTGTGTTGTAATGAACTGTCACGTGCCTAATTTGTGAGCTTTTCACCGTCGTCTCAGAGAACTAAGTCACTGATTCGAGGGCACATCATCTGACTGCTTGAACAAGTTTCAAGTTAGCATGATTCCTCTGTGCTGGTGTTCTGGTTAGAGTGTGTCTGACTCTCTGCTCTGTCCTCTGACCCAGAAACATGACTCTGTCAGGATTCAAGGATTCAGTGATGGAGCTAGTTCACTTTGTTGGTCGGGTGGCCTCCGTGGGCCTTCAGCTGGAAGGCTGCCACTCTCTCCTCCTTAGCTTCATCCTGGACTTTTATGAGACGGTAAATGAGATTATGCTGATGATTGAATCTGCTTTGTGGCTTTTCAGGACCCGATTAGACCTGTGCCTGCTTCACTGATATTTTTAAATGATGTCAATATTTGAAAACTATTTTAAAATGGGTTATGGTTATTGTTTTTTTTATTTGCATGTTTGTGCATCACTATGCAAAATGATCTGACAGTCTGACATGGGGCTGCCCGAGGTACCATTTTTGGGGCTTTGAAGCTTCAGTGCAAATTACCTGCTAATATTCAGTGCTTCAGTTTTGCAGGCAGGTAAGAACGGGAACAGGTGAACGTCAAGTAGTGCTCCCTCAGTAACTTAGGGCCATTTTTAGTCGGCCCCAAGAACCTGATGTGGAGAGGGCACAACAGAGTACCAGCAGCATGTGAGAAATGCTGCTGCGTAAGAAAATGTCACCAGCGATTACTGACCCACCTCGAGCACTGGAGCTTAATGAGAGACAAGGACAAGAGTTGGGCTTCAAGGATTTTAATTTTATTGAAACGAAAATGGCTTCAAAAGGTGCAGAAATCACATCAAATAAATCTTAGCAATAATCCATAAAAATGAAACTGCTCATGTGTAGGTCTATATTTCATAGGCTATTTGGGATTTTTTGGGGGTAATGCATGTATAATAAAAAAGGAAACATTCCAATAGTGATTTGAACATTGATTACCATGTCAATGGTAAAAACTTTGAAATATTTAGGTCGACCCTAGTATGACACTAACTGGCTGTTTATCTGCTCAAGGGAGAAAGTTTTTCTGTGCTTACCTTAAATCTGAGGTTAACATGTATGTAAAAATTTGTCACATCATAACTAGTCTGGAAACCATTCATGGTTCACTATGCAACTAACACAAGTGTGATGTGTAAACTCCTGGTGCACATACACAGAATGAACAGTGAAGTAGGAGCAGCTCAGCTTTTGAAATGAGAAATATCTGCAGATAGTCACAGATTTTGGATTTCTCAGAGGAAGAGAAGAGTAGATGTATTTTTAAAACATCTTGATTAAGTACAAGACTTTTTTAAAAAATTTTTTTATTCCTGGTCAAAGTGGCAGCAGCACATAGAAAATAAAAACTGAAGATTATAAAACATACAAGACAGAAATAACTTAGTGTATGTATATACTAGCTTAGATAATATCAGACGGATTTAATGCAAGCCTGATGAATCGGTAGCACTAAACATAACAAGGAATTTATTAAGTTATGATATGTGTAGCTGATTACATATTTATAAAAAATAAATACATCGAATTAATACATTAAATCTGAAAACGGGTAACACTCAGGATCACAAGATATCCTAATGATTCAACGGAATAAACATTTAACAAATACTGACAGATGGCTTGGCTTGAGGTTTTAAAAGAGAAAAAAAATGTCTCCACAGTCTGATCTTAAAGAGAGCTGGTTAGTATCATGCTACAGGCTCACAGAACAACAGAACAGCATCATAGATCAGCGTTTACCATCCTCTAACAAAGCCTCAGCAATGAGATATACCATATGTCAGAGTATCTTCTTCTCCCTGTTTACCCTCTGTGTATTAATTATATACTTCTCTCCTCCCCTAGGTGTGTGACATGTTTCTGAAGTATGGCCTCCCCCTCGTAGTGACGCCTCCGCCTGGAGTTTTCTACCCCGCCCTGTTTGCCACCGACCCTGTTAGTGTGGACAGACTGGCCTACATCATGTACAGGTGGGGGTTTTTCATCTCCACACTCCAACCTGCCACGTGCCTGTCACGCTAGCAACACCCTTAATGTAGTATATCATATGTTTATGCATATTTGTTGGAGGAACAGAACTGGAATCAAATGGCTTCAGTCTGCTTAAATGTTAATGTATGATTTATGATAATCAAAGGCTCAAGAGGCAACACACTTAAGTCATTTGTAACTCCAGGCTTTAATAACACAAATCTGTACAGTGTTGGCTAATTGACTGCACCCCAGGGTTCTGAAGTAATTCTGCCGAAGCTGAGCGTAAAAATGCCTCTGCAAAAGGAAGTTGGACCATAATTGCGTTATATTTTTTGACAGACCATAGAGAACAAACTGCTTTTGTGATAATGCATAATCTCAGAGGTGACTTGTCTTTCTCTGTTTCTTTTTTTTTTCAGGTACAAGGTGAACTTGAAATCTGCTAAGAGTCAAGAAAAACTCAAAGAGGTAAAAAAAAAAACAAGCTACATTTTGTTGCTGCACACATCTGTAAATCTTAATTATTTTTAATTGGCAGGGATTTGATTAGACAATCTAGTTTAATACATATCTCAATCTATGGATTTCTCGAGATTGTACTCACATTTCAGGCATTTAGCTGCTGCTCTTTTCCGAAATGATTTTCCATTTGTTTTGATTCACTGTGGTATTTTTTCCAATAGATTTTATATCTCTTAGTCCAGCTCTTTAGGAATTCACAAGCATTCACCTACAGCTGATAACCTTTAAAACCCTCTCAGATGAGGATTTAAAAAATTGTTGATTTTAATACATCTGCCACTGCGAGCTGTGAATGTACAAGTACATGTCAGGCAGCCGGTACACTTCCCCTGAAAATGTCAGTGGCACTTTTTTATAAAGAAAAATGGACTTGTTAAATGGCATGCAAATTCATCGGCACGACAAACATCAGATGCGAAGCTCTGCAGATATGAAGAGCGGTTTAGTTTACTTTAGCTTATTTCTTTCTTCTCATTTTGACTCTTGTTTCTTCAGCAGGCCTTTCACATCAGCCGTCAGACTTTCCGCGAGTTCAACCTCTACCTGGTCTTCATGGTTAACTGCCTGTGGAACTCCAAAATGTTTCAGCCAGGAACGGCCATACAGCTGGAAGAGGAGCTGCTGCTGAAGAGCAACGTTCCTCAATACTGGACGAGCTTCGACCTCATCCACCACCCTGCCTTCATGAGCTACGCTGTCGACTTTCACCAGAAGGTGAGTGGACCGTTTAAATGTCTTTTTACAGAGAAATGTTGGTAGGATTGTACCTGCTGCAGACCACACCACACATGTTCCTTCTGTGTATTTTGTTTTTAACAAAAGCTGCTCCAAAGCTCCTACTTATTTTCAAACTGTAATAACCAGTGATGGATCAGCCTGTACAGTTTAGTTAATAGACTTGCAGACAAGACAAGGAGACAAATGTGGCATTAATGTATCTTTCATAGACGATACATTAATACAGAAGGACATTTTATTATTAATGGGTGCTGCATGAGACGTAGTTTTCATCATGTTTAATAATACACGTACCTTTTTTTGGTGCGGTCCAACTGCAGCATCAAGCGTGATTCTTGTGAGATTTAGACGGGTGGGCTGACAATGAATATTAATGTTCTCTCTCTCTCTCTCTCTCTCTCTCTCTCTCTCTCTCTCTCTCTCTCTCTCTCTCTCTCTCTCTCTCTCTCTCTCTCTCTCTCTCTCTGTCTCTCTCTCTCTCTCTCTCTCTCTCTCTCTCTCTCTCTCTCTCTCTCTCTCTCTCTCTCTCTCTCTCTCTCTCTCTCTCTCTCTCTCTCTCTCTCTCTCTCCTCCTACTATCAGTGCTGGCCGGGGAGAAAGGACATGGACCTGAATTCCATAAAGGTACAAAGGGTCGCCTTTTCATTTCTGCATTTATAAAAGCCTTTGCATATAGTTTGATGTGCATCAGTCATAATTGAGATCGCTTTGATCATAGAAATCTTCAGATGACTTGGATGTGACTGGGTGTGTTTCTGCGTCTGTGTTTCAGGATTCAAAGCCGTGGGGCTGGTATCTGGAGTATTTGTTCACTCAGGGTTATGACGGCCTTAAACAGTTTGTTCAGAGCAACATCAACCCGCAGCTGAAAGCAGGCGAAGGGCAGGGCGACAGTCAGGCCACGCAGCAGAGGTAGATGCTCAACTCAGTGGAGAGGAAAAACAACCACTTGCATCTTACCAATTTTTTAAAAGACTTGTACATATTTCATCTCCTCATCTCTTCCAAGCGAGCTACTTGCAAGCGATCCGAGTATCTTTTTATGTACATAGATTTATGTGTTTATTTCTTACTCATAGTATTTCCCATTCAGCCATAATAGACCATAATGCCTTGGCACCTGTTTGCCAGTAGCTGCAACAGTAGGTTTAAGTTCAGTGTGTACACGGTTGACAGGGAAGGTGGTTTGTTTATTGCAAAAAAAAAAAAAATCTGAAAGAGGGTCATTGTAACAAACATTCATCTGTCAGGTCGGTGAGACCCGCAAAATATTTTCCATTACACAAACAAAATACTTTTCAACCTCCACATAAATGTTATGATACTAGAGAACAAGAGTAACACATGTTTAAATTATTCTTTTTCAGTGTTTTCTATTTCATTTTTTGCAATAAAATCAGTTATCTTTGTCATCACACTGACCTTAAACCTGTCCCTACATTGACAATGAAACATTTTTCTTTCGCTTACTCTGTATGTTTTTGTGTTTATATTCTTTGTACAGCTTCCTGTCTGCAAAAACCTCAATCTTGCACATTGTTGAAAATAAATAAGTGTAAGACTTTTACATTAGAAGCAAATAAAATCAATCTGTTGTGTCTTAACATTACACTGCAGTATGTCACAGTTTGCAAGGCAAGTGTTTTGCATCCTGGTGTAAACCTGAATTTTACCTCTGTATCAAATGCTTTCAGTTGAGAATGTGTTATATTAAGAGGGATGCAGCGTTGCAGTCAGTCGCTCTGCCAGCTGGAAAACAGCATTGTGCTTTAACTGAGGGACCCATCTGGATGGTTATTAGGCCCCTGGCTTCTTGGCCACTTTTGAGAGCGCCGGGCGAAATCTGCATGCCAGGTACACAGAGAGATCAGCTTTGTCTGTGGCAGAACATATTGACCCAGAACATGTCAAGTACTTGTGTTATTAAACCTTCATATCACTGTCATCGGCATGCAACACAGCAACATGACCACTGAGAATAAATAGTGCAGTGTCACTGTTTAAGGGGTGCAACAGACGAATATTGTTGCTGCTATTTTTTTTTTTTTGGATTAACTGATTGATCCTTTTGGCTGTGAAAGGTCCAAAAAAGTGTACAAATTCAAGTTACAGAGCCAAAAGTTACATCTTAAAATGTCTAGTTTTGTCCAACCAATTTATGAAATATATTCAATATGAAGTGATATGAAACAATTAATAGAAAATTGAATATCTGTAAACAGCAAATAATTAGCAATTTTTTTTGCATATTTTAACTAGTAAAACCCATTGTCAAAATTATTGGTTAATTTTATACAATTGATTAATTGTGGCAGCTCTTGACCATAGAGGCAGGCTGTCAGTGAGGGCAAGTTTCAGGTCAGCAATCTTGATTATTTCCTAGTTTTCTCCTGTATGACCCTCACATGTTGAATGTGACTTTTATTTTATTATTTTGGGATGCCTTGATAACAACAGTGCGTTCTGAGAACTCCGTTCAAAAAGAACAACAGTGGACATCACAGCTTTATTTTTCGGTGTAAGCTTTAGTGAAGTTCCCAATCCCCTGTCGAAAATGATGAAGAGTTGCAGAGGAGATGTGCTCGCTCAACCTTAAGCCAAATTTCATCCTGACAGGTTTTTGGACGCCCCCGTGTCTCTCTCTCTCTCTCTCTCTCTCTCTCTCTCCCTCCACCATTCACCATCACCATCACCTCCTCCTCCTCCTCCTCCTCTTCCTCAGCTGTGACTTCAGAGCCTCCCTCCTGCAGCTCTCTCATTACGCACCACGGAAGTTTGCCGCCACTATTTTCTTCTCCTCCCAACTCCGGCTCCGCTGTGAAGCTGATGTTATGAGTGGAGATGTCTCAGGCCGGCGGATGAGAGGCTGCTGGCGCGTTGTGGCGCTGCTGTGAGTGAGCGGAGCCACCTTAAAGAAAGCAGCCCGCTGATGTCAGCGTCAGAGACTCAGACTCCGGCACCGCGCCGCCGCCGCCGCTTCAAATCTCCATCTGCGCTGCTGCTGCTGCTGCTCTCCTCCTCTCCTCTCCTCTCCTCACTTTCTTTCTTCTGCCCATGTCTCGCCTGCATTCACGGGGAGTAGCTTGTTCCAACATCTTCTCCGGCACATTCAGCTGAGCCGTGCGCCAAGACACCTACCTGAGCCAAATCCTCGCCTCGGGAGAGAGAGAGAGAGAGAGAGAGAGAGAGAGAGAGAGAGAGAGAGGCAGATTGTTCTTTTGAAGTGTTTTACCGCAGGAAACGTGTTTTGGAGAGAAGCCGGTGAAAGCTCCCACGCAGGGCGCACACGGGGCCGTGCTGTGACAGTGTGTGTGTGTCAGTGTGTGTCAGCGGGTCTCGGATCGCCTGCGGGTCACTCCTGTGCGTGTCTGAGGCTCACACCGGCCGCCGGGCTGCAGTTTGGATCCCGTGTGTCGTCCCGGTCACAGTTTGGCAGCTGGATTAGTCCTCCACCAGACGGCATCCGTGTGGTGGATGAGGTCTGCCTGATGGGGATAACTACAGTCTCTGTGTGTGTGTGTGTGAGCCTCTGGCCGGTGTCAGACAAAAGGTGCGCAACTGGACGTTTTGGCAGCATTTGGAGAAAAAAAAAAAAAAGAAACGCCTCTTCTTGTGTTTTTGTTATTCTGAGCAACATGCATCTCTCAGATCACATTTTCTTAATCCACTAATTGCGCATTGAAGGAAGTACAAAAAAAAAAAAAAAAAAAATCAGCCACACTGAGAGAAGTGTGCGCTCCTGTGTGCGCTTGTTTTGGTGGAGGGGACATCTTCCTCCTCTGCAAGTTTCCCTGCGAGTCTCGCTCCTCACTGCAGGAAAGAAAATGTGCATTTTTCTGCTTCAGCAGTTTGTATGGGTGGAGACTGACGTGTGATGGCAGACTGAGGTGTTGAGCCGGATTTGAACTCTGAACGTCGCGAGTAATTATGGTTACAATTACACGGTGTGCCTCTTAAGCCCCAAGACTGCCTTTTTTAGGGCCCAAGGACGCAGCACAGTGTGGGACGATTTAGGGAAATATTTGGGGGAATAATCCTGCTTCTTTGGATGTGACAGCGGTAGTATCCTATATTTAAACATGTCAACAAAAATAGTGGCTCCATTAAATTGAGACTCTGAAGCTGCACTCACTTCCAGTCTGACTGACAGCTGTCACCAGGTGACACCTAAATTAAAGTTTGCGAAAAAATTGAGAACGTTTGTCTGCACTCTTGGCTGTACAATTTTGCAGTTTTTCTTCATCTAAAACTTTAAATATCTGTTGCTGATTGGCCCTTTAAGCTGTCAAAATCCCTGTGCTGTGCCAAATTATTAGAACAATTTATGGGCCAATATCAGCTCAGTGTGTGAATTCTACATTTGTCAGTGCTGCTGTGTCCAGATGTTGACTGTATGTTCATCTCCAGGAATCAATCAAACACAAAAACTAAAATTCCCCTCATAAAAATGTAATCATCTTGGTTTTGAACATCAAAAGCAAATCCTCTCTCGTGCTTACCAGGCTGGTTTTGTATTCTTTCATCTTTGATCATAAAGCTCAGTAACTCATGGCTCAGTTCAGGATTAAATTGAAGGTCTCTGGAAGCTTTAAATGGTTTATTCTGGTTAAAGAAAAGAGCTGAGTACTTTTTCTCCCCCCCAAAGGGTGCATGGAGTGACATCCTGCCTCGCAGAGTGATTCCTCTGAAAATGACTTTATGTATTTGTCATTCTGCTGCACCTTTCAGCACCATCAATCTCCATTCATTTAAAATAGCTTCAAGTAATTTTCATGGACAGTCATCTTCATGTACCTGCACTGATATCATTTTTCTCAGAAACCCAAAAATTCTAACCGGAGCACACTTGAATTTTCTTCAGGCGATCCAATTTTTGATGTGATGATAGGATTGCATGTCTTTTGATCTCAAAGACTGCTGCAAAACATTGGAAAATATAAAAAAAAATAAGAGGAATAATTAAGCACTTTGTGGGTTTAATAATGGTTAATAAAGAGTAGCACACGTTGTGATGGTCGTAACAGCTTTCATGTTACGTGCTGCTCTTTGTAACCAGATTTGGCAGAGGGAAGCTGTGTTTCTTAAGGCTTCACACAGTAGTGAACTATAATTGTGAAGGCGCTAAAAGGATTATGAGGATGTTCTATTGTCACCGCCTCTATCCATCTACATGCCTTCTGGTCATGTTTTGTGTTATGCATTTTCAACACTCTCCCTCCAGCTGTGTTTTGGAGAATGTAGATTAAATCGTACAGCATCATCCCATTTTAATGTCCTTTATTTATCCTTAAGATGACAGTGCCACTGTTTCTTGGATCAGATAATGTTACGACAGTACCTCCCAACCTTTTTCTTTCTGATTTACCCTCACAGCCTAGAGCGACTGAATTACCTTATGCTCCAAATGATTAAACTATAAATTATAAACTGGATGTCTTTTAACACTATTAACTATATAAAAGTGGATATTGTTACTGTGTCCTTGGTTGTTTAGGTAGGTTTGGTCACGCTTACATTAGTGTGATCCTAAGTGCTGGACCACTTAAATGATTCTCAACACCATTTAACTTTATAGTTCAACCATTTATCCACAGCTAACGACTTTAAGTACGTATCCATTACTTATAGTGAACTATTTCAACCATAAGCCCACGATCCATCAGTAATATTTAGCTATAATTCAACTATGTATTCATATTTAGCCAACTGTTCAAACCGTTTACTCATGACCCACGACAAGTTAAAGGAAAAAAGTATCTTAATAAGCGACCACTTGCCTCCAGATCAGCATCGGTGCTCCTTGGCCTTGATTCTCCAATTCCCAGAATATGTAGGGGGTCAAGCATTCAGATTTTTCCCTTAATTTGTCACCCGTCTGTACTTAAACTGATCTACCTCTTCTTGGTAATTATTCTAATCATTTGCCCATTAGTTTTAGCTGATTATTTGAGCTGTTTATCCTTATCCTTTTATTTAAGCTTTCTAATTCAACCTTTTTTTTTACCAAGCCAGCTGAACTTTAAACTTTGAACTAGTAAAGCTATTTTCACAAATTGTTCATTATGTTTAGTTATTGCTTTCAATCGTTCATCCTTAACTTTAAGCTTACTTATGACTGTAGCTGCTTTGCAAAGTGGTTTTCACACATTCTTAACGGCAATATGTGACATTCAGGTGTTACAGCTGACTCAGTATGTGGATATATATATATATATTATATATTTTAAAGTCAAATAGTATTTTCAGTTTTTCAGCAGCATAAATACCCTGTGGAATAAACTAACCCTGGTTTGGACTCACTGTGTTAAGGCGTATCTTTTGGATTCGTATGCCTTCACAGTTTTGGGAGTAAGAAAGGTTAATCCTAAATATGCAGCACTTCGAGGCGGGGAACTGGTTTCTTTCATGGCTTGTTTTCATCACCTCTGATGAATCCTAAACATGTATTTTGGGACTGCATTATTTATACTGTTATGTAGGGAGCAAGCTGTGTTAAAAGATTGTCTCGGGCATGTTTTTCTTTTCCCCCCTTTTTTTAATTCAGGAGAGTGATCTGAAAATGTCATCCTCTGTTAAAGTCTGCCCCGGGTCTTCAGTAACTCTAGCGGAGCGTTAAGAATTAGCAACCTACCAACTGCTGTAGTGACATTACATATTCTTACTGAGAAGATTTTTCTTTATTTACAATGAAAAGGTGGTTGGAGGTCAGATGCTATGTGAGTTCATGTAAGCACTGTGATCATGAATAATTAGCCTGGTCTGATATTTTCTTGCTGCGCAGAGGAAAGACATGTTGAGTTTTCAGGTTGTGATCCCGGTGAGACCTTGTGGAGTCGAAACTGGTCGAACTGCCGTCGTGATTTAATTACAGCTGACCCCAGCATTGACCTTATTGATGTCACCTTACTCTCCGGTGGGACAGATGAGGACCTCAGTGATTTGTTGTACCGTATTGCCTTGTGTTGCTACACTGAATGCTTGCAGTAAAAGGGTTTTTGTGTTCGTCTAGACTGTTTTTCCTCTTAGCATCGTATAATTAGCAATAAGGTACTGTATCTCCCCTGAAATCTGCACACAGTAAGCATAGCTGGAGATATCAGGTCTCATTTTCCTCCCCTCAGAAGAAGACATTTGTTGCTTTTCACTGTCACACGGTACGAAAAACAACTTCCACTAAACTACAAAATGCTTGATGCACTGTATCCTATGACGCCTTAATTAGGCTTAGTCAAAGTGCCTCTGTTGTGTCACTTCATCTTGCCTTGGTTTTATGTCTTAATTTCTAACCAGAGAACATGTCAGACTGTCTGATTGGCTGGGTAAGGCGCCGTCTGTGACAGTATTGGCAGCAGACCTACCAAATTAAGTGCCGGTCTCCTCTGTGGTTGAATTACAGTAATGCTCGGCTTGCTGGTAAATCGCCCGATGAGGTGGGCATCTGTCTGAAAGTAATCTCTAAAAACTATTTCACCTTACAAACTTAATTGTCACATCCATAATAGATGTCAGTACAGTTAAAGGATTAGCCTGCTGATATTATTGTCAGCCAATCCCATGAAAAGATCAAAACCATAAATCAATTGATCCTACTAACAAGTGTTGTCTGGGTACAAAGATAAAGCTTATTCCCCTTTGCCTCTGACCTCCATTGTTTTCTAAAGCCATTAAAAAGACATCACAGAGTCTTCATTGTAACAAACATGGTAACTGCAGTGTAAGTTGAGCTGATCCCACACTTACTGTCCTGTTACATGTGGCCAATTTAGAAAATTATGTATTCCTGACCTGTTTTTGAACCCAAAACCAGGCTGAAAACCAGCGTTTTATGGTCAAAAAGTTTTCCATCAGATGTGGTCAGAAGTTTAGTACAACCTATTTTAGCATTACTGACCACTGACCAACTGTGTCTTGTGCTTGGATGTACCTTTTAACCACACTTGCACACTTGTTCATCTCTACAGCAAGGTAAGACGTTAAAACTCTGGACGTCAGGAAAAACACCATTTTCAGCCGGTGATAAGTTGCTCTTAAAAAGATATCAATAGGGACCAACGTGCTTGGGGCTGAATGTCACAGACAGGGCAGAGCAGTCAGAAAGTATTAAGAGACAGACTAACACATTGTTGGCTTTGGTCTTTTCATTGGTTTTGTTGACATTAACAAACCTGGGAATATTGCCAGCCTCATCTTTTCTTTTTCAACTAGCTTATGCTCTGTAGAGTTTTCTTATAAAAATGCTAATAATAAATTGATGTTTAAAAATATTATTAGATAAGCAATTGCAAAATGTCCATACTGCTCCTGTTTGAATGGTAATCGAGCTGAAATGAATGCCTCCAACAAAGAGATGAGAACAGTATGCTCGGGCTCTGCATAGTGCAACCTCTTTCAGCATTACTGACCACCGACCAGCTGTGTCTTGTGCATCCTCAATTCCTGTCCAACAAAAGTGCCACTGGTCACAACCAAACACCTCAAGCCCTGCTGGAATAAAAATATCTCAGTGCCCTGTCAAGTGGCTGTCCCTCCTGAGACCCAGATGGACGGATAGTTGTTGTACACCTTGGAGCATCATCATCCCGAGCTCTGTGGCCGTAGGACAGCTATGCTCAGTCAAGCAGGGCTGCAACAGTCCCATCACCTCCCCTCACCTCTCCATCATCCCCACCCAGCGCTGAGCAATGGCTAAAAAAGGACAAATGGGGGAAGAATGGGAATAGAAAAGCAATTTGCTAACTCCATAAATTCCTTCGCCTGTGGTACCTATCCTTGGGCATGGTGACTGCAAGCTGTTATTTAGAATCTGGTAACCGATGCTTTCCTATTAACATTAAATGGGTTGGTGTCTGCGGGTTGTCTCCCACGACACGTTTATGTGGGTTATTTACTGCTTGGCACTGCAGGCCTTGCTCCCTGAGCTGCTCCAAGGGCCAGCTCACAGTGTGGCCCCGTGTGGCAAGTCATCGTTAATATGGCGGGGTGGAAGGGGGAGAGGCATAGAGACCAGTTGCTTTATTTACAGTTTGTATCTAAGGGCAGAGGGAATGTCGTGCATTAGACAGGAGATACGTAAATGACACTGAAAGGAGAAGCAGCAGTGCAGATTTGTGTGCGCTGCCAGTTTTCTCAATCTTCTTGTACATGTCCGTGTGTCAGCTTGTGTTTTTTCCCATGCTGGCAGACTGGATTTAAATTCGGCAATGTCAGGCAATTGGTCTGTCCACCACTTTGGTCCGGACTGAAATATCACTACAACTCTTGGATGGGTCATCTTGAAATTTTGTACAGAAGCTAATGAGGCCCAGAGGATTAATCCTATTTACTTTGATGATCCAATGACTTTTACTCTTGTGCCACAATGAGGTTGACATTTTTTGTTTTTGATGAAATATGACAACAACTATTAGATGGGTTTCCATGAAATTTGAGACAGATATCAACAGTACCCAGAAGACTGATCTGGGTTATTTTGGTGTTTCCGTGACTTTTCATTTAGCATCACCAGCAGGTCAAAATTTTCACTTATTCAGTAAAATATCTCAACATCTGCTTTATGCATTGGTACAATATTTGGTGATGACATGTATGATCCCAAAATGATGAATCGTACTTACTTTGATGATCCTACGAGTTTGGATTGCCATGACGTTTGGTACACACATTCAAGTTGTCCCAAGGATGAGTCATGGTAACTTGTGATCGTTGAACTTTTCACATAGCATCATCTGGTCTAAATTTTAATGTCAAAGTTAAAGTCAACTTTATTGTCAGTTCTGCAGCATGTACAGGACAAACAGAGAATTGAAATTACGGTTCTCTCAAACCTTGGTGCGTGCAGAATACAAAACTAGACCAACCACTACAAAAATAAACAAAACGAGTACAATCAAACTGAATAAATAAGACATGGAGATAAATAGACAAGGCAAATACAGTCAGTGCAAATATATGTGGTTGTAGTGCAAAAGAAACTGTGTTAGCTTATGGTCTGATTAAAGTGAATAAAGTGTTATAAAGTGGTAGTGTGCTTTTTGAGTTCCTGAGGGTGCATGCTGGGGGCACGTTCTCCTGAAGTCCACAACAATCTCCTTCGTCTTCTCCACGTTCAGAGAGAGATTGTTGTGTTCACACCACAAGGCCAGGCAGCTCACCTCGGTCCTGTAGTCTGTCTCATCGTCGTTGCTGATGAGACCCACCACAGTCGTGTCATCTGCAAACTTGATGAGGAGGTTTGGAGCTGTGCAACGGTGTGCAGTCGTGGGTCAGCAGAGTGAAAAGGAAGGGGCTCAGCATGCATCCTTGAGGGGCCCCCGTGTTCAGTGTGGTGATGCTGGATGTGTTCCTGCCGACCCATACTGCTTGTGGTCTCCCGGTCAGGAGGTCCAGCAGCCAGTTGCACATTGAGGTGTTAATTCCCAGCTGGTCCAGTTTTACAATGAGCTGTTGGGGAATGATTGTGTTGAATGCCGAACTGAAGTCTATGAACAGCATTCTAATGTAAGAGTCTTTTGTGTCCAGATGTGTGAGGGCTGTGTGGAGGGCAGTGGAGAATGGCATCGTTGGTTGAGCGGTTGGACCGATATGCAAACTAGAAGGGGTCCAGGGAGGGTGGGAGGACAGACTTGATGTATTTCAACACTAGCCATTCGAAGCACTTCATGAGGATGGGAGTGAGTGCTACTGGACGGTAGTCGTTGAAACAGGAGGGCGACAGCTTCTTCGGGAATGTGTCCATTACTCGGTACCTGCCAATCTGTAAAACGTTCCCATCAGCCTCAGAGTGATAATTGACAGATCTTAGCATGCTAACATGCTGAATAGGATGGTGAACATAGTAAACATTACACCTGCTTAATATGAGCATGTTAACATGTCAGCATTAGCATTTAGCTTAAAGGACAGTTGTTGCACAGTACAGTCTCCAGGCTGCAGACTCTTAGTATTTTCCCAGTGAAGGGAAGATGAAAAGTCCACACTGTAAAAGGGATAATACATTTTGCCTGGTATGACTATCAGGCAGAGGTGCGGTGAGCTACAGATGTGAAGGTGGTGTTATATCTTAATCCTGTCATCCTCTGCACCAGAGATGCTGGCTTTGGTTGTTTTGCCTTTTATCTGCGTTTGTCAGCATGTGGGACAGGGGTTTGACTAAGTATTCCCCGCCTGAACATTTCTGCTTTTATGCTGAATAACACTCCCCTCCTGACAGCAGCGCCTCACAACAGATGAATGATTAAACATGTGACAATTAGTCAATGGCAGCAGTCGTATGCCTCCTCAAAAGTTTCAATCCACTGTTTACAAAAAAAAGTTGTTGCAAGTTTTCATACTCTGCATGGCCTTAATGGTCCATTCCAGCTCAAGATAAAAGTGTGTCATTTAAATGCAAAGCTACATCTAATCTGTTCAAATGGACTCTTATATATACAACTTTTCAGGGTGGATCTTAAGGCAGCAGAAGACACTCTGGTCAATAGCATTAAATCAGCAGTCCTCCACAGCGGCTCCTCTCTAATTGGAGTTAATGGCTCCTGCACTGTCTTCAACATACTTCTTGTGGTTGCCGCTGTGTTTGTTTCCCTCCTTGCAGCTTCTTTTCCAAACTGCATTGAATAACTTAAGTGCTGCCACACTGTTTTCCAGTAAATTTTATTTTGCGAGCGAGCCGATCGCTCTCGTGTGTCAGGTCTGGTTAGGGTAACGCGGCGCCAGCCCTCCGCTGGTCACGCTTCATCTTCTGCACATGCGCTAACACGCTCCAATTAAAGCTGACATGTTCTGATGTTCTGATCAGCGCGGTGTCATGTCCGCCGGCGTGACCTCCGGGCGGACTCAGTTGCGCTCTGCCGCTTGGTTACTTGGCTCCGTCTTTGTTTTATCTTGGCTGTCTTCTTAAAACGTATGACGCACATTGTTGATATTCTGCAGCGGATGTGTGTCGCGGCTCTGGCACCTAATTCAGATGGTGCTAAGAATGGTTATGCTTTTGTTTTTCTATCTCCTATTATTTGAGTCGAGAAATGGGACAGGCTTATTTGGATAACTGCCACGAGTCTCCTGGTTTCACATCATTTTAGAAACATAATGAAGTACTCTTGCCATTTCCAAGTTGATGAACTCATGAGAAATGACTCTCAGTCCTCCCCTTTTCCCCAGTCTAACCTTAAGTCTGTGACAGAGAAAAAACATGTTACCATTTTTGGAAAGTCTTTAAAGCAAGTATTTGTCTTTGAATTAGACATTTTCTCTCCATTTTTCTTTGGCAGATAATGTTTAATGCTGTAGTCTGCATGATTGAAGGAGAAAATGCATAAATAATGTGCATTGAATATCCACATCCATGCACTCACTTTTGTTTGAGTGATCTGTATTGGCTTACAACATTCCTGACGACAGGAGGCATGTAAGTCTACCTTGGCTTTTGTCCGTGGATGTTATTTATGTGATTTTGGCCATAATTCCCATTGGTTGTAATACCGTTTTATTACAAGATGGCACTTCCGCTAATTACAGTTTTAGGACAGCAGCCATTAGTGCAAGTGACACAAGCTTTAACCCCGTCATTTCGTCAACAAAATAAATTCCCAAGTGGCATGATTGTGCATGTCTGTAATTCTCTGTTTTATATGGCCTCTACGTTGTGCTGACGGGGCTGTGTTTCCCATTCCTCACAGTTTACAGCGTCTGCAGGATGATGTACACCTTTCATTCCTGCGTCTGCCTCTTTTTCCCATCCGTACTCCTGATTTAGTCTCTAAATCTGCATCCAGGTTCAAGCGAATATGAGAGGCTACAAAGTGAGATGACTTACAAACCCCCTTGTAATGACATGTTGAATAATCATCCACTGTACACAGTTCTTAGAGAGGCACACACTGAAATGGATACAAATCCAATAATGCTGATTTTGTTTTGTTTTTCAACTCACGGTCTGTGCCTCGCTGTGTTGATCTAACAGGCCTTGTATTATAACACGTCTTATAGATGTTCAAATATTCTTCTCAAAAGTTTATTAAAGGGTAACTTAACGTCGCAACCAACATCACTGCTGGGTGTGGTCAGTAATATACACCACACCCAGCTGTGATGTCACAGCGTACTGACACGCCCTGGAGTACACATCAACTTCACTGCAGCATGAGGAGTTTAGCCAACAGATGTCAACAAAAACAAGATGTTTAGTTAGTGTTAAGTTCATCTGGAAGTTGTGTTTTGTAATTAAAGTGACATACAAACTGTTTAATGAGAATTTAACAAGGTCAACCTCAGCGCTGATACCATTTCGGTGTCTGCAAACCCTCATGAGCTTCATTTTGTTTGCCCTAATAAACAACATTGTAAAGCTGAAATCAGGTGATTCTCAGTGGACCATGTTTAATTACAGGTCATTAAACGTAATCAAATAAAGGTCAAAACAATGAAAACAAAACCCAATTTGAATGGACCTTTCAGTTTCAGCAGACAGTACGTGGTTGTCTATTTGTGTTCCTGTCATTGTTTGTTTATTATCCCATTTTTATTTCCCAACTTATGTACTTTAAAACTTTGGCAGAAATGTCTGTTTGTGTCTAACAGCAAGAATATAATAATGTAATGTAATGTATATTTTATTACAATGTAAACATAACACACTAAATCAGTTTGACCGAGCTGCTCCACACAGTCCCGCTCAGTTCACGACCTCATATTGTGCAGCATTTAATATATAATAAGGCTAAACTGTTTCATCATGATGAAATCAGGTGGAAATCACACTTGACTCTCTAACCTTGTGTTTCACCTTGAAAGCAATTATGTGTCTACTTCTTGATTACTGTCGATTTAAAATGTTCAAAAACCGCAGATAAAAACTGTTTGAATAACTCGGGTTGAGAAGCCCCTGTTCTGACATTGTCTCACAAAGCCGATGAAATAAGGTTTCCTCTTAAAATGAAGCAGAAAAGAGCCTAATGACTGTCTACATTATTCACAGTCCAGAGAATAGTGGGGATCCTCCTGTTGAAGTTTAATTGAGCACCACGGGAATGCTTCTCTTTACCGAATGATGAAATAGGAATTTGACTTCTCCTCATACGATAAAGTGCCCGTTGTCTCTGTCCCATATTGAATGGAAAGGGACAGGATAATACAAATTTCGCATGCGTGCATGAGTGTCAGTGTGCTATATGTGTGCTGCAAGCACAAACTGGCTGGGTCGATACAGCTCCAGATCCTGAGATCCAAGATCATTTCTCAAAGCTGTGTGTTTCCCATCTATGAGGCTAACAGCAGTCTCTTAGGCTTTATGATTTATCAAACAGAAAAGGTCACTACAGCAGGCTGTAATTAATTCTCTCTGCTTTTATTTGGTGTTGCTCAGGATGCTTGCTCCATTAGTGACATATGTCTTTACATGGGCTGGATGGGAACAGGGTAGGGCAGTATTTAAAATAAGTAAAACAGTTTAGGATCAGGCAATATTTCAAGCAGTGCTGAGCACTGATGAATGTTTTTCTCTAAACGTTTTTATGGCATTTGCAAAAAAAATGATGGATAAGAATTACAATATGAAGCTTCAGTTTTAAATACTACGGAGCCCCCTAAGGGTCACTTTTGCGTTGCTTAGCGATACGTTTGTATTACCTGGCAATCAGAGGTGTAGTGCTATTTGTTTAAGTGCCTGAATTGCCTTCCACCAGCTTTACCCAGTTGTAAGTAGCTTCCCAGTCTTTGCTGTAAATGCTTCTCCTCTTTTGTGTTGTAGTTTTAATTATATACTGCCCAAATCTTTATAGTTTAAAGCTTTGCAGCTGCTATTATCTTTTGACTTTGTGATCACTTGCAATTTTCGCGTTTGGGCGTGGCTCAGTAGGCAGCAAAGACAGAGAATGGTCAGTGCTTACTTGACATGCGTGCAGTTTGATTGGTAAACATCAAACACAGCCCAGTCATGGCAGCCTTCAAGCTTTCCTCACAGCCACTGGATAAAAATCAGATTTTAAGAAAACACTTGAACAGCTGTGGTTTGAAAAAAACTGAAAACTACAGCCAATTGAAATGCGGGACACCTCGTCCCCTTGAGTGGAAGAGGAAAAGTGTTATGAGGTAACACAAAAGCATTGCAAGGTGATGCAAAAGTACTCCTCAAAAATATGATTGCTGTGACCTTTATGGGGCCTTATAAAAGATATTTGTTAGAAAAAGGATAAGAATGGTAGGGAGACACAAAATACACACACAAAACCAGTGAACAATAAGCACGACAAAGCGTCTACAACCTTGTTAGCATTTTTGTGAGGCAGCATGCTGACATTTGTTAATTCGTATTAAACACAAAGCACTGCTGAGACTGGTAGGAATGTCCTTAATTCTGTTGTCATTTTGGCTTTGGTTGCCTCTAGTGATCACTTGTAGGACTGCATTGTGAATATATACAATATGTACTATCTAGCAAAAAGTAGCCTACTTAATTGTGGGCTGAGTGGCAGAGAAGCACCTCTTCACAGGGCAAGATGATCCACTGCATCTCCATCCTCTTGTTTGAGCACCACTGTACGTAGAGTTTCTGTTTATTGGTCTAGTCATTATTTAGTTGCAGGTTATTTTTGCATTATCAATCATCAGAATGAGAGAATCAGAATACTTGATTTATCCTCGGGGGGAAATTTGGTTTATTTGTTAAATCTAATTATAATAGCGTAAGGATATTTTTTGCTGTTGATACAAATTGACATTGAATGTCATCGTTGGCGTACACTTTTTTTTGTCTGCACTGTCACTTCATATTCATAAAAACATGGTGCTCGGATGCTCTTTCCTTTTCCCACTGTGTATCACGTACCAAATTTAGTTCAAAGCCAGAGGATCACCAAAGGTTTGAGTCTGATCATAGACAAAAGGAATAATTAAAATAAATAGAATAAGGGTTTCTGAGTCTGGTAGAGCAAGAATGATGCAGCATTTGAAGGATAGTTTTTCACATTTAAAGAATCAAAGACTTAAATAAATGTTCACACACAAAAGTGAAGTAAATTAGCAGCCTGTTGTGGAATAATGGTAAGTTATTTCCATATGTTTCATAAAGCCAGGATATAATCCCTCGTAATGAACAATGCACAAATAATTTTCTGTGCCTTTGCGCAGTGTTTTGAAAATAAACAGTCTTTTAGGCTTCTGCACTTAAAGCATCTCATCAATCTGTCTTGTGAGCTGATAGCTGCCTTACTTAGTTCCTATGGAAACCGCAGTGTTAAGAGTTCAAACTTATTGCTATGCAGACCAATACAATAGTTGGTGAAATGCTACAAGACTGCAGAACTCTTTGCCCTGGTGGACACAGTGTTTATTCATATTAGCCTGCTTTTTGGCATAGGGCAGCAGGTCGCCGAACTGAAGGCAGTGAGTCTCATGCAGCAGTTTTACTTTAGGCTTCTTTCCCAAAGATCCACGGGCTGCAGAACAAACCTGGACTAAACTACAATGATTCAGATGTTTGATTATTTTCCTGGCTTGACCTTTCGGATTTTCTCCCGTCATGTTGACCTTTCCGTGTGCCAGTAGATACTGCTGTAAGCCTTTCCTCTTAGCATATTCAATCCTGACATACACTCCAGAGATCCTTGATCACATCAACAAATTTGCACCGAAACCCCTTTTTTGTGAGTATATCAGTGAGATCATCCTGCCACTCCTCGGTATTGCTCATAAAAAGGTGTGCCGTTTTTTTTTTCCAGATTGAGGGAATATTCTGATTCTGTTTTTTTTTTTTTTTGTGCACGACACCTTGGCGGCTGTGTCAGTATCAGGGCAAGATGCATAGTATGTGAGGAAATGCTGATCGCTGATGCCTGGTCTTTATTTTTAGAGTCAATCTCGTGTTGCTGCTCAGTCTTAGCGAGGAGGCAGTGAGTCATGTTAAAACCAATGAATGTGAACCGCCAAAGCCCCATGATGTGATAGGAACCTCGCATCTCCAGACTATACTGCCTGGTTGTATGAAAACCTTTCTTTTTTTCCCCCCACGAGATACAATATGTTGCTTTGATAGATAAACATGGTGGTGGATTCTGCAGTGGCTTTGATTTATAGGCGTTTTGCCATGGCATGACTCCGGGTAAGGATTTGGCTTCTTTTGGCTTTGTGCATCACAAATAAGCTGGAGCAGGATCTTCGCTAAACACTTACATACGCCTACTCAGTCATCAAGCAGTGCCATCTAATTTCGCTCACTGAGGCGTATTTGCTGCTCACCAACCAGTGTCTGAAGGCATTCACATGCTGCTGACGTATTTGATTACATTTAGTAATGCATTTAGCAAATCTAGGTGACTTTAGTGATTTTTTTTCACCGTTTACTTGATTTTTTATTGGGTTTTTAGATCTGGAATAAACAAATAATTGCCATAGTGTACATATGAATACATTCTCCCTTCCAGTATATTTATTTTGTGGCATTTTATTATTCCAAGGTAGCAGAGAAGGGGTTTTCAAGTTCACTTAACCAGACATAATCAACACAACTCTTTTTTTAAATTCATTTTATTATTCTTTGTCTTACTTTTAATCAAAGGGTTAATCATGTTCTAAGGTTTTGATGTACAGTTCCCATAATGCTGTGGGAGTTTTAAGCTGGTAGTGTAATGTTGCCATGAAGTGCATGAGGTGACTAAGGGCTTTGATTGAAACCTTTTTCATTTTAGCCTATATTTGTTCATGCTGTGACAAATTGGCACCATTAAAAGTATGTTGAATTTGTGAGTAACAGTCACTCTTTCCAGTGTACTCATGGATGTACAGACAAATATCTCTGGATTATTTTGATACAGAAGAAAACTTAAAAAATGATGATACTTGAGAGGTGATTCTTGGTTCTTGAGTCATAAGGAATGCCTTTTTTCTATGATTGATTTTTTTAAAGCAGATTTTATTTAATTTGCAATGTACACCAGAGATGATTGTATCCCCAGGAAGTGTAAATCACACTGAATCTAAAACCATGTGTGTCATGTCTGTGTTCAGGTTTCACTGAGTTATGACTCAGAGGAGTACAATATTTGACGAAATCACAGCAATCTACGCACTAAGGGTTTTAAAGTACCTTAATTACCTCCAGGAGCTGTTTTTCATAGCTAAAAATATTGCCAACCTCAATAACTAACATCCTGTTGCTTTTAGAAAACCTGCATAAAGCTTTCCCTTTCAGCTCAATGTCAGATTTGCTCTTATATTCCTTTTTCTTTAATAACCTCTGTCATAAAATAGTTCCTTTACTATAGAAAATTTTGAATACCAGACCATATTGTACCTGTAGGCACTGAAAGGTCATAAAATTACGTGTTACGAGTTATAAAAGCAAATTATACAATACACTTAAAAATACATACACCTTTACTGAGTTTGAGGCTGTTGAAGCTGCCGCTCGTGATTTTTAATCATTTGTACTGAAGTCCACAAGGTGCTTTTAGTCAAACTGGAGTGATTTACTTACTAATTTGAGCTGGTTAAGCAATAATTTGTCATTGCTGATTGGAATTACATGCAGCAGCTGGAAAACACTTGACTATAGCTCATTCTGTGGTAATTACACGGCCACCACAGTGAGCAGGCCTCCAGTGACAAAGATGTGCTAGTTTTTAAGACTTGGCTTATGATAGAAAACTACCTGGCTTAAACTGCTGGGTGAAACATATTAAAAAACAAACTGACATATCCCACAAGGCTTTAGGTTTTTGAGGGCAAGGCGTCTCTAAACAGGTAAATGTAACTCTGAAAGCCGTCATTATGTTAATTATTATTCACGTCTGGACACAGGAGGTTACATTTCACCTAAAGTCAGTATCTTTGGACTTTCAGACCTAAAGTGTAAACAGAATTGGTCAACATTTTGGAAAAAATACGCTTATTTGCACTCTCTTGAGAGTTTGCCTCCAGTCTTTATGCTAAGCTAAGCAGTAACACTTTACTAAATGTCCCCCTGTTTAGCATTTATAAGCAGTATATAAACATTAACCTACCATTTTGTTGTTGTAGGCACACTAATAAATACTTAAAATATCTTTATAGCTGTGCACATGTACATTAGTGTGGTATAAAATATGCATCAAAGGTCGGTATGCTGGTTATAAATGTTAATAGGGAGAATGTCAAGGAGCTTGATGCTTGGCTAGCAGACGTGAAAGTGGTGTTGATGATCTCACCTAACTCTTAGCAAGAGAGCAAACATGAAAGTGTTGAACTTGATCCCGAACAGCTACATCAAAACGAAAGCAAAATCAAATAAATGAATCTGTGCCTTTGTCCTCCGTCGGTTGAACTACTGTAATGGGCTTTTCTCTCTGTCAGACAGCTGCAGCTCATTCAGAACAGAAAGCCAAACCCATCACTCCCAATTCTCAAATGTCTGCACTTGATTCCCATCTGACAGAGAAATGCCTCTTCTCATTTATAAGTCACTTATGGTTTAGGACAAAAATGCATTTCTGATCCTCTTCTCCAGCACCAACCCACTTAAACTGACTGACACTCTTCTAATAATTGTTCCCACAATGAAACACAGATATACGAAAGGGCTGCTTTAGCTAAAATCCCCCACAAATCTATAACAAACTCCCAGGAGATCGGAGACGTCCTCAACCCTTATTGCTCACATTTTTGTCACGGCTTTCAATTAAACACGTCTTTGTTTCTTTGCTTTTTTTCCCCCCTGCTGTTCGATTAATTTCATTTCATTACTGTTCATACATACTGTTTCATGTCTATCCCTTATGTAAAGCACTTTTCATGACCCTTTGAATGTAATGTGCTGTACGTGTTGCTCTGTGGGAGGAAGTGGAGCAGCCAGAGGAAACCCAGATCAGCGCTGGAAACCTGTGAGGTGCCAGTGCTGACTACTTCGCATGGTTGCTGGTCAAGATGGAGTATTTAAGGTTTCAGCTCTACATCACTAAGTGGATGCTCTTGAGTCGTTTGTCCTTAGCTCTCAGTATGCAAATTAGCCTGATAAATAAAAGACATGAACTTTAGATTGCTGCATAGATCAATCACAAGTGTTTAATCAGTTGAGTACCGAGCAGTGCTGCGGATAGATAGATGGATGGATAGATGACAGAGTGAAGCAGGTGCTGAGCTAGAAAGACACTGACCTTAATAACAGCTGGCTGTTTATCTAAAGCTGTCATGGCTGCCATTATTCTGAATGCCAGCCTTGTCTTTGCTGCGTACTCCACTGTGATTGCGTCTTGCATAGATTCAGCCTTAACGTCAAAACTTATCTCTGGAATTCAGACTGGCAGTCCTTATCCCTGTACTCTTTCATGCTCTTGTTCAAAACCCAAGAGATTTGGCAAGGTTTGATTCACTCTAGCTTTTTAATATGGTCCTGAGAGGAAATTCAAAGAAACAATCTTTTTTTCATTATTCTGTGTAAGGGTTAGTTTGTACCCGAGTGTGCATCATCTATAGAAAGAGAAGAAGAAAGCAGAAGAAAACAAAGGGAAGAAAATACAGTGGGACAATCCTGGCATTATGCTACCCCAGAGATGAGTAATTGTTGGGTTCTTCATGTGGGACTGCATGTGTCATGTCTGGTTAGATTCAAATACAACTGTGAGCGTATGTATGCGAGTGTTTTCACTCGGGCTTGAGAAAGCTCATCTGCATTATGTCAGAGCCTCAGGCCGTCCAGGTGAAGGACATAAAGTTTTAGAGTGAGGACGTCCAGCGAAGGTGAATAAGGTGGTAAAATGGGTTGCAATGTTAAAGATATCAGTTATTATTACACTCACCATACACACTCTCACACACATCAACTTTTAATTACATTTGGATTACTTTTACACTTCAGAGAATATAGCTGAAAAATGCAATTCCAATTTTCAGTCTATTATTTGGATATTTAGATCCATATTTCACAGTCTGGCACCCAATGGCGGTTTGGAGAGAGTTTTTCCTGAAAGGTAGCACCTTGACCATTTGAAGAGCACTTTGGTTGGGGGGGTACACACACACAATGAAAAGCCTGAGAGAGATTTAAGAGCACTTCTGTGGGGGGGTCTGTGTGTGTATCATTTAGAGTAAAACTTGGAAACCGCAAAAATAGTATTCTGTAGACAATACACACATACATACATATTGCAGAACACCGCATGAAAATATTACAATTAACCACAAAACACAAAACATCCAGAATTTTACTGGATTCACACTGTTCAGTGTCTCTTGGAAAAACTTCAGAACACAGAAAGCTAACAAGGCTGATTGCATTATTCTCTGCAGGACCAGTTTTTGCTGGAAAATAGCTTCTTCTGTTAACTTTTGTTTTGTAATTTCAAAAGAATTCTGTGGGAGTGAAAGGACAACTGAACTGTGGACTCCAGCAAGGATGTTCTTTGTCCCGTTCTCTGTTAGTGATATTGACTGGCAGAATATCAAAGCACAGGTGGAGAGATGGTCTGGTATATTATTGGTCAAGTGGGATCTCTCGTCTTTGCAGATTATATTATCCTTTTGGTTTCACCTGACCAGGATCTCTGATGGGCACTTTAGTGGTTTATGCTCAGGAAAATGGAGTTCAGTGTCACAGTCAGAAAACATTTTTTCCCCACACAAAATAAAGCTAATCTTATTTTTGAAAATTATATTCTATAGAGATTTGAGAGTTAAGATGTCACTGGTGCGTTCTAGTGAAGTGATTCAGTGGATGCTCCTTGCTTCCTCCCTTTTGCTGGTGTTTCAAGCACACTGACTGGGAGGAGACTCTGGGGTGGACCCAGGACATGCTGGAGGGTCTACAGTAACTGCTTCAAGGTGTCCCAGCAATGGTGCAGCCAGAGGGTGGCCTGTGGTGGTCATGGCCAGTTTTAAGCCTCGCTAACCCACATGGCACCATATTTCAGGTCTCAGGGGACACTTTTTAGCAGCACATCTGTGTGGTTACACATGTGTAACTGTGTCTGTTTCCTCTCCTAACGTTCCTTCCTGTGCTCATTAAAACTAAAACACCCACAAAAGCTGGCTAAGATATCCACGCCCTGTTGTGTAGGAGTATTTTTTTTCCCCAAACAATTGCAATCAGTGCTAATGTCAGTGACAAATAGATTTCATTTGCTATGGCTGCTGAACAGGGAACTCTGTTAACGAGTCTGTCGTTCCTCGGCCACCGCCATGAAAATCATCTGGCTTCGCTGATGTGTGAGCAACTCTGGATCTTCAAAGAGGAACTGAAGAAATATGTTGGGGAGAACGTTTAGGCGCCCCTCATCCCTTTTTGCCACTACATCTCTACCCAGGTGAAGTGACACATGAATGGATTGATTGATGGAAAATTAGTTTTGCTTGCAGACCTGTTTCCATCAACCAATACAAAGTCCCCCATCTCACTAATATAATTAATACTCTTATTTACCTGATGGATCATTTATACAATTAATAGCACCTTTCATCTTCATATACTCGATGTGATCCAACACTCCCGAACACTTTTCATGCAGAGACACGCTCACTTGCCTGCATTTATACCTCTTTCTGACAGCTATAAATGGTCAGGGTAGCATTACTGCCATCATGGAGTCTTACAAAACTGAAAGGTTATCTGCAGTACTGAGGTTGCAAATTAAATTTCATCTAGAGGTGTCTGCTGCATCGCTTCTTGTATGTTTGTATCATATCATCATAACCTATGTGGCACTTTTCTTTTATATTATACCCAGCATTTGAACTCTAAAGCTTGATTTGTTAAAGTACATTTTAAAAAGTAGATTGACGACGAAAGATTTGAGAGAGCACAAAACAAATTCGGGGAGCTACTCAGCACACAGTCGTTCGTTCCCGATCCACTGACTTTTTCTGTCAGTACACTTGAACACTTTTTATGATCTCGTACCTTTCATTGCAGATATGTCAAGTGAAGACAAAGCAGACTGAACGAGGTTTTTTTTCCCTGTTTGTTTTCAGTGTCAGGCAAAGTGATGCATTACACACCTTTAATCCTAGTACAAAGGAGGTGGCAGGGGGTTGAGAATGGACGATTAAATGATCTGCTGGACCCAAAGGGCAGCATGTGGGCAGCAGATGAAATGAAAACTGTCAGAGGGAATGGTATGATTTTGGGTGTTTGTATTCTCAGTGAATACAGTCACAGGCAGAATTAACAAAGAGAAGTGGAGTCGTGAAAAATTTAGTTCTGGTATTTGAGAATCAGACCAAAACACAAAGCTCAGTTTTAACCTGTTGACTTTTTTGCACTTATATCTGATTCAAATAGAGATAGACCCAGATCGAGTGCCTCGTTAGTTGTTCAGTTTTGCAGTTTTGAGAGGAGGTCTTGGCTAGGGCAGTTATAATTGAATGAGCATCGTCCTTTTTAGAGGGTTGATTGCACAGCGTTATACTTAACCTGTCAGTAATCACCTTATATTCGCTAATAATAACCATCCTGATGAGGGCTTTTACCAAGGATGTTGGTGAATAATGTTTTAAGGTTTTACACTGAATTAAAAAAACCTGGGTGTGCTTCTTTGTTTCTAATCACACATCCTGATAACAACCACTTCATCATTAAGGTGACTTGCTCCCAATCAACCTAAACATGGATACAAACACATCTCCGTGGTAACGGCACAGGCTAAGACATTTTTTTTTTTTTTAATCCTCAGATCATATCATCTTAATTTCAAACCACACATTTCTTTCTTGCTCCTCGCTGCATGCGGACACAGCTGTGTGTTGGGAGGGATGTGTGGAGCGTGCGGAGGCATAAAGGAACAGGAGGAGGGTGATACGAGGTCTTAAGTGGGGTGCTTGTGCCCTTATCAAAGTCTTGTCGCGTTCTCAGTGAGAAAGCAGTGGAGATGAAGCTCAAATGGTGGTGAGTGCTCCCCATGTGGCCTTTTCATTTCTTTCCCCCTCCTCTTTTCCCTATTTCCTCCTCCCAGTGGTCTGTGAGTAATGAGCCCTAGGCAAGGCTGGCTAATTAGACCTGACATCACACCATAACGCTGTCGCCGCAGCTCCTCTGGACACTTTCTGACCCATGTAGATATTCATAGAAATACACAAACATGCAAAGCCCAGGCACGCACACAAACGACCATCCACAAAGGTACTCTCATGGTAGCTTCATGTTTGCACACACACACACACACACACACACAAACTCACAAACACCTCTTCATGTTTCCCACAGCCTGTCAGGCCTCATGCTGCACAGAGGGCTGCTCACATCGGAGTGTTAGACCTGTGAACGCCCCCCTGCTCGCACTTATCACCCTTATCTGTCTTAATTCTTGACACCCATAGGGGACATGGACAGAGTGCCATGGGTGGGCCACAGCTCTAAGTTTAGAAGCAGCATGGCATGTCATAAAGTTGGGATTTACTCAAAAAGTAGTTGGTACAACATTTTGTACAACCATGTCAAAATGCAAAAGGGATATAATTTCCTTAATTGCTCCGGTCTGTCAGCGGGTCCACCACTTTTGCCTCATCTCAATAAGCATTTGATGGATTGTTATTATAGACTTCAGTGACCCCCTGACATTTCCTCTAGCACCATTACAGGTCAAGGTTTTTGCATTTTCTTGTTAAACATCTAACTGCACTCATTTTTATACAGACACTCATTGTTTTTAGATGATGTGTCCCTTGGTAACATTTTCAATTTTCATGTGCTCCCTTGAGTGGAATGAAAAGTGAAAATTTTGGTTTATGACTGAACATTTGTAAAACTGAATATTCTCACCAGTCTTCACTGGTAAATGTTAAGCTAAGATGGTGAACGTGACAATATAATTAAATGTCAGTGTGTAAGCAGTGCAATTGTGAAGATGCTCAAGTTAGCATTTAGTTTCAGCTGCTAGCATCGCTGTATGCTCTTTGTATTTTTGGAGTGTGGAGTCTTGCATGATTTAAAAAAGGTACTTTGCAGACATAGCAGTCAGAAAGAATGACTTGTACGTTGCTGTTGAAGTGTTTCAGTGCCACACCGAGTGAGAGACCAGTTGACTTACAAGGGAAGATTATTTTTAGTTAGTTCATCTACAGGTGAGAGACAACAGAAATGTTCAGCATGCAGCAAAGAGGATAGAGTTGTTGTGACAGGTTGTGTGGAGGCCTGAAGTTTATTTAAATCAGCCACTGCAGGATTAGCTACACATATGTGATACAGGCGGGCTTGGCTGTTGAATCCACTGCAGAAATATCCCTCCACACAGCTGTTTGAGTTACATGATGTTTCTATAAAGCACAAGCAGCTTCTCTCATCTATATTGCCATTTAATGACTCTACAATTATTCTGTAATAAGGTGAATGATCCAAAGCAGCCATGCTTTGATGCATACACTTCCTGCTCTGTGTGATATTGACTATCAGACATCAAACATTCACAGTAAAAAAAGGATTATTGGAAGGTGCTCACATGGTAGTTCAGGTATGATCACTTGTTGGGTATTAAACACAATCACTTGTTGGGTATTAAACATGTGACTTGTTGTGTTTATTTATTTTTCTGACTTAGCCAACCCGCATTCAAAGCCACGCTGGGTAGAATTAGAAAATTTCAGACTTTGCTGCTCTCAGTAGTGGGAAGCATTGCAGACACAGATGAATTTGCAAGTGACACATTGCTTGCACCAGTTTTCACTGGGATTGTCTAATTCTTACTAATAACAGCTTGCCTCTAGAATTATTTATTAGAGGCTATGATCAAATAAAAAATCTACACGTATTTATCTCTATAATTGGCTGGGGTTTTGGTTTCCTAGTAATCCACCATACAAATGGATATATTCATAAAAAAAAAAACATAAGGGACGCCATCTTTATAATAGTGGTAAGTAATGATTATCAGCTTTTATTTTACTCTGTTGAGAATTTTTCTGGTCATAAATTCATTGTGCTCAGTTAGACTCTGTGCTCTGGTTTCTTCTCTTCAGTCTGTAGATTTCAATTTAAAATCCTGGTTTGTACTTTTTCCTGCAGTGTCTTTGCTTCTAGTCTGGATCCGGCTGTATGAAAGCGTGAAAGTTTTTTTTTTTTTACACTCAGACCTGAGATGTTTGTTTTTTTAAAGTCATTTTCTCAGTTTTCATTGTAGCGGCTGCTCAGTGAGTGCGCTTCATCTGCACGCCAAACGGTAAGCAGCCATGTCTAAGCTGAGCATTATAAGACGCTGAAGCGTTGAATGTATATTCTGCATGACACAAAGACCCTTTCTCTGTAATATCTGTGACCTATCTTCTGCCAGTGCCTGGATATTATAAGTATTGATTTGTAAAGCAGAAAGCACATCACTGGTATGACTGGAATCTCTGGTTGGTGGGAGAAAATCGTGATTCGCTACATGAGGGTTATCTCTAATGGAGAGTGAAGGGCAAATAGGTCAGAAATTGAGTGTGTGAGAGTATGTGTGTGAAATGTCCTGTTGACTTTGTTCTTTGAGCTGCTCGGGATAATTGATCTGTGTTGAGGAGCATGAGTGCAGTCCATTCTTCCATCAGAAAAAGGTATCTAATGACCGTGACAGTAGCCATCACATTGCCATTGATTTCTGCTGTGCTGCCTTCAAAGCCCCAGTCGAGACAGCGAGAGGCAAAGGTGGGTGGGAGGGTAGGGGGCTGTAAAGAAGACACCTACAGCAGCATGTGCAGCTCCCGGATGCCAAGAAGGAGGTGTAGAAGGAGAGAGATTGAGACAGGGGAAGGAGGGGGAGGAGAGGGATGGGTGGCTTTTAGTGATAAAGGTGCATCTCCTGTGGACTGTATCTGTGCAGGAAGCTGACAACTGATATCGAACAATACGTGCGTTTGCTTATTTGCATTCATCTACAGCACAAAAAAAAAAATGATAGCGAGGTAGTCTCCTCCTCGTGCTTGTTTGCATACAGCGGTCATGTGTGAGTGCGAGTGCTCGGTTCGCTGTGTGGAGGCTTGCCGCTCTGAAGGATTTCCAAGCACAGCTCAGCCGTGGTCATCTCTATAGCAACTCTCCATTCCTCCACGATTTGCTGAATATAATTAAATTGTGGCATGTAGGAGGGAGTAAATTCAAGTGTTTTTAAATGAAACTAAATGTTCTAATTACATCTTACGCTTTTAAATACAACAGGGGGATTTAATTAGGGGGAGAGGCGTCCCAGTCTGTGCCATCCGGAGGGAATCCTCTGTAGAACTTGAAAGCAATTTGTTTCTGCTCTTCCTTCATTCCTCAACCCTGAAACAGCTCTGATAGTGCAATAAAATTAATGTTTGGAATAAATGTTGGTGGAATTTAATAAAGGCAACCCCTGCTTCTCTTTTCACCCAAACCTCGCCTCTCTCTTTATCCAACCCGTCTCCACATTGCTCAAACACACAAACACAAACACACACACCTTCCCCCGTCTCCCTCGGTCAATACGTCAGACATTAGGCTTGTTGATGCCCGCTTCACTTCACAGATTAGTCTCTCCGCTTTGTGAATATGACAAGGCATTGTTCAGCATTTTTTTGGCCTGAGGTGAAGATGAGTTTGGAGTTCAATTTTCATAAGCGGCAAACCCTGACATCTCGCAGAGCTGTGAATGAGCAATAGCAGCCTATGGGGAGTTGCCAGGCAGTGAGGGGCTGCAGCATGCTTCGGTGCTGTATATTTACAAAAGAAAAGCGTGCTTGCCGGTTCATTGGGACCTTTGAAGTGAGATATAGTGGCTCATCAAATATGAATGTCACACCTGTGCTGCAGAAGAATTGCATTTGTCATCAGGAAATTAAAGTTAATTTACAGCTTGCTCTTTTGCTCGGCTGTGATGCGACACTGGCATTCGCTCCGGGAGAACCGTTCAATTGGCAAACACCTTGAAAAGAAAAAAACAATAGATACTGAGCACATGGCTGCAGGGGTCTGGCAGAAGTACACAGCAAATAAAAAGCTCATGTTATCTTAATGCAATTACTTGACTGAATGTTCTGCTCCCAGCTGAGGCTATCAGGGTTGACTTAATTTTAGTTACTTTGCATTACACATTCTCATCATTTCACAGGGACAAATATAATATATAAAGGCACTATCATGGAGGAATTAAGTCCAAGCGATCACATAATACCGTTTCTGGTGAGTCTCAACTGAAAATGCACCATAACAAAACACAAACTGAGAATTAAAAGTAAATGTGTGATCTTGTCTCAGAACATGGCAGTTCTTTTATGACATTTCTGTAATTGTATATCTCACAGATTCAAAGACATTCAGGGCTGTAACGCTTTCTTTACCCAATTTGTTTTTTAAAACTTTTAACACATCTTCCAAAGTGTTACTCTTCAATGATCAGCGCTTACTTGCATCTGTTTTATTCACGGCACAAATGCCAGATGATTATGTAACAACGCGCTGTGTTGACTTAAAAATATTCCTGTGAAAAAAGTCATGATAGCAAAAAGTAAACAAACTAAATTCGTTGTGACTGTTGCTCTGATGGTTGGTGGCCAAAAAATATTCTTTCAGACTAAATAACACATTTAATGTAATAGAAGGGGGGTCAGATCATGACCCGGATAATTTGTCTGATACCTCTGGATGTTGTTTTTGTTCTCTTTGTGATCTTTTATGTAGGTTTTTAATTTTTTCTCAAAAATGTTTTTATTGAGTTTTATGCAATTACAAACCAATCAGCCCCTCCCATCCCACTTCCCCAACTACAGATCTAGGTATCATGCCACAAAGAGTGTCATCTAGGTCTTTTATTAAGAGTTGTGGACTGGGACTTTTGACTCCACATTTTATTTTTGCTCCGCCACAGGCAGCTTTGACAAGCTGTGGTTTTCCCTCTAAAGTCTCATTCCTGACCAAGTCAACCTTTTCTCCGTCAAGAAATTTATGAACCTTGACTGCTCTATCAAAGGGAACTGGGAAACGTGCCTGATAGTCTGTCATTGGCTGCTATTCACTGTTATTTCATATGATTCTGCAAAGAAAGTCGTTTAAAATGACATGATATTCTTGGCCTTTATCTCATCTCCCTCCCAAAGAATCAAGATATTTTCCACGGGATTACAAGGATGGCCCGCGGTGTTGGCTAATTCGTCAGATGCTGTAACTGTGATGACTATAAATGTCGCCTTGAATGTTCTGGCTTTCGCTTCCTACTTTCCACTTTTCAGGACATGTTATAGCATCAGAGCCCCAGCTAATGAGCAATTCACTGCCCTGTGTGCAGTGTGCTGCAAAGAACAACAATAATGGAGAAAAAAAGGAAAAAAAAAACAGTGCTGCCTGAAGCTGCGAAAATGTAAGTTAAGTACTGACCTTGGTAGCCTAATGGCTCTAAATAGCATCTGAATGTCAGTGTGGTCCAGAGAAGGGCAGCTCCTGCCCAAGGGTAATGGGTAAAGCAGTGCTTTGGAGTTGTGAAAAGGAGGGACAAGACTGTGGGAGGTTGCTGTTAGATGGATTAGTAAGAATGGAGCTGATGGTGGTGGGTGTGGAGCTGGCAGGGCGGTGCTGCTGCTCTCTTTTCTCCATGAGAGGCACTGCATCACCACGCTGCCTCAGAGAAGAGTCGACAGCCAACAGACAGACAAATAAAGTACTTGTGTCCTTAATTTCTAGTGGGCCTCAAAATCATCCGTTCCATTGTAGGAAAGTGCAGGGTTCAAGTTATAGCTGGACAGTTTTTCCTTTCTCAGGCCGCATATTCAATCCTTCCTGCTGTTGCAGCCGACAGCACGAGGAGTCAGAGGCGGACTCAGGCTATCTGAGGAGCAGGGGGTGAAAAAAATAAATAGGGCACAAGCTGCATGTCGTGTGGCACAAAGCATCATATTGTATTTTATGCACTGGAAGGGCACCTCAGAGGACACTTCATCACGTTTTCCTCCACTGGAAGGACGCCCTAGACGGCAGTTTTTTATTTTATATTTTTTTATTTTATATTCTATAGTGGCCTGTTTTGTGGCTTGTTTTGTAAAATGCATTTCAAATATACACTTGATAGCTACATACATGATATTGTGCAGGAAAACACCCTCAAGCTATTGAGACTAACCTCAGCAGCTTATGAGGCATGTAGAAGATGTGGAAATTAAGGAACTTCTTTGATCTTGTATGATTGTGTATAACTAGTTAGTCATTATATTAAGAGTATAATAATAGAAAATGTAAAAGTCTCACGTAAAATTGTCAGCTAATGAAATGCTGCTTGGCCTTGAAAGTGATGCTGGGTTATGCAGTATTTATGTGAACCATGCATGCTAATATTTGCGGTTTTAACATTATAGCAGTAAAACACAATGAACACCTGTTTTTATGTGCATTTTGATTTATGGAATCACAGAAAATTAACAAAAATGTTTTTACCCTTGGCTGATGGACAAAAGTAGCTTTTTATTGAGGTAGGAGGAGTCGGCCACAATCTTTCCTGTACATCTTCAGAACCCTGAAGCGCCTCCCGGACCCTGAAGGGTACAGGAAGGATTGTGGGCGACCCCCCCCCCCCCAGTAAATATCAATTTCAGACACTCTCCTCTGGCTGTGGTCTAGCAGGATCAAAACCTCAGGCCATGAAAACAGTTCCTTCCCGCCAGCAGCTGGCTTCATCTACAAGGCCCGGAAGCCCCACTGACAAGTCTCCATTCCCACCAAGCTCAATATACATTAAATTAACCTACACTCCTGAATCAATGTGTTAGAGTAACACTGATCTTTTGGATTATATCTTGGATTGTATCTTATATCTTAATCCCTTAACTCACTCAAATACTCATTTAAATATCATATGTTGTCTAAATCTATGTTTTATTATATTTATAAATGTGTTATATGTGTATTATTTATGCAACTCTTAGTCCGCAATTTCACCCCCTTTCTTATGTTTTTCTACTACGTTTATTGTTATGCACCACCATACTAAGACATATCTCCTGTATCTGTAAATGTGATTCTGATTCTGACAAAAGCAAGTGCAGTGGAAACAGACTCACTGAACAAATCATGACGCACATGAAGCATGTGGCTTTATCCACACTGAGGGCACAAAAATAGTTGCAAGTTAAAACATCAAATCCATGTGGAGCAATGATGTGACTGTAACGTTCCTTGTAAACATGAAATAAACATTTCCATCTTGTCGTTTTGCGCTGTTTGAGTTTTGAATGGCGCTAATTAAATTATGTCATCTCGCTGCTCGCTTTTCTTCTGCAATAGTTTAATAGCAGCCAACCGGAGAATAAGCACTAACAGCTGTCTATCTCCATAACCCACCTACTAATATTTGTATTACAGTATTCTTTTGCAGATGTTATTGACATGTGGACTAAATTTGTGCTACATTTGGATAGCTACTCTTTGAGGCATTCTTTACAGTCTTTCTCTTATGTTTTAGGTTTTGGAAAAACTTAAAAAAAAACACCATCCTCCACACTATAAATGCTAAGTTGTGTTTTTTAGACCTCGATGCACACTGTTTGAACATGCTGAGAAATCCAAAGCTGCTCATCCCTACATGATTGGACAATTAGTGTTTGGGGGAGGGCTTGCGTGAAAGGTCACACCTCACACCTCACTTTCGCCATTTCCTTGCCATTTTTACTGAACTTATCTGTTTAAGTGAGCCTCTAGGTGTCATGAGATAGCATCAGGGTGGCTCAAGAAGCAGTCAGCGCCCATAGACAACTTCCCAGAGTGCCTTTTAATTGAGCAACTTCTCCTGTGGAAAAGGTCTACCAACCAGGGTTTGTGAGTTTATTCTGTGCTCCAGTGGTGTAGATGATGACCCTGGATACGTTATGAGGCTTCCAGATGTGAAACCTTAATCATATCGAAAGCAGTTCCTCACAAGATCAGTAAAACCCAATGAGGTGGAGGCTGGACGTGATTTATGGGATTGGGACTCAATAATCCATCTCATTTTACCTTGTGCGAGGCAGTAAAAGCGATCTTTTATTCACCAGCGATGTATTTTTATTCATCAATGAAGAGCTCGAGTGGTACATGGAATAGGAGAATAAGAGGGCAACAGGTACAGGTGCAGGTGCGCGGCTCTAGTGCCATTGTTCCAGATCCCCTTCACATGTCTAATAGACCTCATCACAAGTGGCGCTTACAACGGTGATACTCGCGCAGCTTGAGTCATTTATGAAGCAAAACACTGTCAGGATTTTAGTAGGGCTGCTTTAGTCGCGCACGTCAGCTGGTTTGTTTGAAGTGTGTGTGGGTGTTTGATGCTGGAGTCAGTTTTTGTAGGGTATTTCTGTTCCACTGGTTCGGCTAGGCTTGGTTGTATTTGGGACATTGATGAAAAGGGATGGGGACAAAACGTGGCTTTTTCCTATCTGAAGGCATTGTCTGTGTCATTGGGCTTTCAAAGTGTTTTATCAGCAGAGCGCAAAATGGTTGTGTGAAATTTGCTGTGCAGGCTTTACTGAATTGGCAGTGGAAGAAGTCTATTCTTCTCAAGATGTCTGGCTCAGGGGCGTGGAGTCTCCACCATTCGTACTTTGCTTGCTATGTATTTCTTATTTAAATGAACAGAGCCTATTGATGTGAATCTCATTGGGCCTTCAGTCATAGAAGGGTTATTTCATGCTTTATGTCTATCTCACTTCCGACTGATACAAGAGGACTTTGAAGTGTGACATTAATATGTAAATCTGCTACCAGGGCCTATTTATAAGCCAGATATTTTGTCATGGTTAATAGGATAGTTAAAGTACAGATGTATCTCTCAGATGAACTGATGTGCTACACTGAATATATAGTAAATACAGTTTAGAACAGCTCAACATTTTGGGAAACACACTTATTTGCTTTATGTATTCGAGTTAAATGAGAAAATTGATGCCACTCTCATATCTGTCCATTAAATGTGTAGCCCGGAGATGATTAGATGACCAAAGAATAAAGACTGGAAACAGGGGAAAACCTACCAGGACCTGTAAGATTCATTTATAAACATATTATATCTCATTTGTTTACTCTGTGCAAAAAAAGCAAGGTGTTAAAATGACAAGTTGTGATTTTTCTTGGGTTTATGTGGAGGGCTATTAGGGTTGGGTGCAGTGCCTTCCATCAGTATGGTTGAAAACAGCTTTGGAACCCGCCCCCCCCAAACACACACACTCATACACACACACACACACACACACACACACACACGCCTGTCCTAAGCCTGTCAGATGTGATTTGACAGCATGTTGTACAGGTTAGTTGTTTTCATGAATAATCCGATCCTAAAACAAAGCAAAAACTAGCTGTTTCAAATCAATTATGCAGAGCTAACAGAACTGTCTCCTGACCACAGCTTCATATTTAATAGACAGACATGAAAGTTGATTGTTTTTTGGATCCATCAGCTGCCATCGCATTCATTCACACAGTTTTGGAAACAAAGCTGCTCTTGCTCATCTCAAATCTTTTTACACTGGAGTAAAAACAGAGTACAGTGGACCTAAAGACTGACAAGGACAGGTAGTAATTTTCCAGTGGTTAAGCTTGTTCTTTACCAGGTGACAGTTGTATAGTGTTCCCCTGCAGAGGGAATGATGACTTAAGCATTCAAGTAAAATGCTGAACTGTGTGACTCACCACAGGTGTGAACTTGGATAAACTGTGTGGAAAAATGTGTTTTTTTTTTAAACAGATGGGACCAGAGACGCCTCTGGTCAAACAGCATTTGCTCCATTTGAACGCTGCATTTCTTAGCCGGAAATAAAAGGACAGTAACGGGATTGTTGTAGGGCACTAAGGCTGATAACACTGGCCAATGCTGTAAGCTCCTTTATTTATCGTCTTTCTTTATTGCCACCAATCGATCTCCACATAGACGTTTTCTGTCTGAAAATCAATGCCCTGATTGCGCTGTTTTTCTTTTTTTTAACCCCGGCTAATTTCATTCCTCAGAATAAAACTCCTAAATATCATTCATCCTGAAATGTCACACTGTTTTGCGGGGAGGTGGTGGGTGCGCTCCGGGCTGCAGAGGGAACTGAGGGGGCCATGTATCTGTCAACATAACTCAGCCACATTTAGTTTAGTTCCACCATGGTTCCCACTGAACTCTGGCATTTCAAGGACCTGAGCATAAAAGAGGACGCAGCATTAGGGAAACATACGACGGACGTAGGAGGGGGGAAGATAACCTGGTGATTTGTGGAAGGAACAGCCCCCAGGAAGTCTCATAACATGACTGCTTTAGTGGCAGCTAGCACAGTTAGCACAAGGACAAGGTTAGCTGGCATCTGTTTGTCCTCAGCCAGGTTCTCCTGACAGGTTCAGGTCAGAGATGGTGAAAGTGGGGGTGCAGTGCTATGATAAGGAGCAGCTCGTTTCAAATTCAACATGACGGCTGTGATTGGATTTAGACGTTAGAAAGGTCGACATAAGAAGAGGACTGTGACTCCCACATGGAAAGAAATCTGTGTGTGAATTTGAAAATGTCTGCTAGTGGGTATGTGGGTGTCCTAAAATGAAATGTGTGCTAAGATTGGCCCTCTTTCATATATGCTGCCTTTGAAGGAGAGGAGCTGAGGTTGATAGTTGTGGGATTATTATTTTTTCTAGGTTATTTCCTCTTGAAAATAGGCTGTGTCTGAAAATCACTCACAAAATTGACTATATAACAAATTATATTTACCCAATGTTATTAAAATTAAGAGGAGTCCAAATTCTGATTATTATGGGCTTATATTATGGGCGCTACAGTCTTATCTACAGAAAAGAAAACATTTTCTCCTAACAATTCAAAAGTGTCACATTTAATAGATGTGAAAAATACTTTGGCACGACTGTACGCTTGTGAATAATGACATAAAATGACAATGATCCATAAGGGTCTGAAATCTCATCTTTACTCCTCACTCTGCAGTAAACTATCGACTGTCTGTGGTCCAGGGAGCAGTACATGACTGAATTAGGATGCAGTCATACATTTTCTCTTTCATCTTAGAAGACATAATTAACAATGCAGGTAATGTGAAGAGAACCCAAGCACATTCATCAGAAAGCATCGGCAGCATCTTTGTTTATTTCTATTTACTTTGAAAAATAAGTCTGGTGTCTATTTACTTGGTTTGAACATCCCATTATTTGCATATGACTGGAAAGAGAGGTACACACATGACTGACTCTGTGTGTGTGTGTGTGTTTGAGGGAGTTGTTTACTGAAATTTGATAAAACCAGTTGGTGAAGGGGCTGGTCAAATTCGTTTGAATCATGGTTAAAAAAAAAAAAAGATGAAAAAAGTATTCAAGTATTCCTCTGTGCTTGTTTTGAAGCTGTTTCTAGTTCCAGTTTTTTTTTTTTTTTAGCATTGAGCTCACACTATTTTGCATCCCTCTCTCTGTCCTTGTCTGGTGAGGAGGAGGCTGTCTCTGGCCTGCATTAATCCAACACATACTGTAACAACACTCTCCCTTGATCTTGTTCTGTCATTTTATTACATGCTGTGGAGGAGGAAGATGACTGATATTCGGCAACTAATTCCTGGAATCTGGACAAGCACTTCACACTTACTTGTTCTCTCTCTCCAGGGTTGAGGAGGCTGTCTGTGTTCTGCATAAATCAAATGGTGGTGCTTATTACGCTGTGACCATGAGAATAAATTAAGATGACTCGCTGCTGTATAGCAAACATGGACAATAGATGCTGTGAGAGAGCGCCGTTCCATTTTCAAAGGAAACTAATATTAACAGTAAGTGGTTTACTGACATATTTCTCCTGCATATGGGGGTGCTGTAGCTATTAGCTACTGTGGAGCGGTGTTAAAACCAAGTGTGAAATAATAAGAACAGTGCAGATGGTTTGGCAGTAGCACTTGAATCCCACTTTACACTTAGAAAGTGGTGGATGTTTATTGCTAATGATTCAGGTTGTAACACTTACCAGTTGTGTCCACATCACATGTAATTTGATATTTTGTAAATAGTTTGCAGTGACACCTATTTAAAATTGAATTTATTCTTTTTTTGTATTTTTTTCATTTGGGGCACATTTTAATGAACATAAATTCCAGGGATACTGAGCTGTTATTTATTTACATATCCACTGAGTAACTTTTATTATTAGTATTATTTATTTGGAGTCGTGTCTCTGGCCATCTTTTGAATCTAAGTAAAATATTCATTCTACTTTTAGCTCTGTTTTTGGCCCCCACCAACTCCTGAGAAAAGGTTATCACTCTTTGACTGCAAGATGCTTCACTTTCTTCGCCATCTGGTCGCCAGCCTTGCCTGTCTGCTGTTTAGTGGTGGGCACTGACAAGCTACCACATGTTTTTTGCCCAAAACACCTGCTTGCTAAACAAGGTTGATGATAGTTTCCAGGCTGGAAAACCAAATCACTGGTCAGAAAGGGACAGAAAAGCTTCTCAGAGCAAAAAGCAGACAAAAAAAACTATTGTCAGACAAGAACATCAATATTGTATGATTCTGGAAAACATTGTATTTCATTAAATGTCTTAACACCAATGCTTTCTGCAATATCTGTGAATGGCAACTACAGTGTTTAGGTTAGGGAAGAAATGTGATTATGGCAAATAAAATATTGCGACATGCTCAATACCAATCCACCACCCAACCCTGACCCCCTTACATACCTTGCTTTGTTACAATACTTGATTAGTGCTGCTTCCTCTTTGCTGTATGTGTCAAGCTCAGTGTTTCTACTTTACCTTTGGGGAAGAGTGTCATCATAAAGACCCTGTTCACAATCAGCAGCTAAGTTGATTCATGCAATACTTGTTTTGTTTTGTTGTTGGATTTTTGCAGGGGACAACTTAATCCTCTTTAGCACTGAAGCAGGATGTGTCTCCTGTGTTCTCCCTGCTTCCTACGCCCTTGGACATGGGTAGTAAACAGCTATCATGTAGCTATGCTGTACACTTCTTACTGCAGAATGTTGGTCTGTTGTTTCCAAGGATCATGGTGAGGTCACTGTGGATGATTATGCTCCTAGGACATTAATTGGAAGGAATTTGCAGTGCAGTGTTCTACCAAGTATTACCAATATCAATCTAACACAGCAAGAACTGGGTTATGTTTGTTGTTTTCTTGCTCCATCTGCCCACTCATTTGAAGAAATAAACTAAAATTCAGTATTAACCCCATGCATTCGGGTCGATATGGCCTCAAGATAGCATGGCATGTCGTAACCCATCAACAAGAGCAAGATAATCTACCAGAGTCAACAGAAAGCCTATTACAGCAGCACGGTGGGTGATTATAAGACTAGATAGGGGGTCTTGGAGAAAGGAGTGTTCCTCCAGTGATCATCAGGGTGCTGTGTGATGCTGACCCGCAGGGTAATAGACCTGGACGACCCCTCAAGGAGGAATTGTAAGACAACCTCACACAATGCCACAGACCTCTCCTAAAAATGAAAGCCTTCCTATTGATTAAGGACTACCTGATTCTATGGGCACTTCATAAAAAATGCAATCACGTATAATGGCTTTTACGGTAGAGTAATGGATAATGCTGACGTGAGGGTTTTGCCTATGTCAAGGTTTGTGTAGTTCATTGTTCGATCTCTCCCTAAGACCTTTTTTTTAAGCGGAACAAGGGTGGATGCTCAGGGAATACATGTATGCAGAGCACAGACAAGACAGAGAAGGAGACCTTAAAATGGTCTTACTGATGGTTAATGGAGGGGTGTGGGCAGGGTGAGCTGATGCTGGAACAGTGCCTGAGGGCAACATCTTCCAGAAGCTTACAAGGAGGGGGGGGGTGTAGAGGGAGAGGTTCACAAAGTTTTGCAGAAGAAAACACAACATTTAAGTGAAAATCCTTAAGTGAGAGTCAGAAAGAAGAGGTGACAACTGGGGTTCAGCCGACGCATGAAAACAAGCTTGGCAGCGCTGATATACCTCTGTTGCCCAGTTAAATTGTTATCCAATCGCTTTGTATCAGGGGCACTGTTAATGTGGGTGAAAACAGATTTAATCGTCATATTTATTGGCCATGATATCAAAGACGGACTATCAGCGGGTGCAATAGCACAAGGTGTCATCATAATTATTCATAAGGAGCTATAAAGTTTTGTGGTTGTGTCTTCGTGAAAAATAAAAAGAAGCTATTTAAGATGGGCATTCAGCGGGGGAAAGCGTCCTATGGCTACTGTGCCCTCTCAGCTACATCTTGGTACCCAGACAGGGTTCATTACCAGAGAAGATGGCTTGCAAGTAATCTCAACACTTAACCCTCTGGAGAGGCTCAGTTGCCAGACACTCAGGGGCAAAAAACTTCACGTCTGACTGGATACATGGGCAGCGTATAATGTCCTCCCATTTGGAAACTGAAATCGTTCAAAGTTCAGGCAAAGTATTGCAGCAGAGCTAGGGCCCGGTCAACATATTCCCAGAGGCGTGTGGGACTGAGGCGACAACTGAAGCAGTAACTGCACATGAGAACTATTACTGGTTTTGCACAACTGAAAACCCAGATGCTTCGTACACAACCACACAACCCAGCACAAACACACTTCTTTTGAGTTCAGTGTTGGCAGAAGTTCAGTATTTAAGGTTTCAGGATCTTTGCCTAAAAACAGAGGTATAATTACGTCATCTTCTAAAATTGAGAGAAATTAGCACTAAGCCTGAAAAACAATTGCAACGATGTAATTTGTTGTTTAAAAGACAAAATATGTGATGATTGTGTCACTCACTGCCAACTGACTGACAATGGCACTAATCAGACACAGCAATTTACCTGTTGGTTGCATGAGAAAGCTAAGCAAAGGTTAGGGTAAGATTGTAGTTAAATGAGAAGCAAAGCTAAAAAAAATCTTCTTAAAGTAGAAAACCTGGCATCAAAGCACAGCGACATCACCGGCTCACAGGGGCTGCAGGTGGGTGGAAACGCACATTCAACACTCCTGCCTCTACATTCTTAACACTCATGTCTGCTCACATAATCCCTTCATTCGGGAGAAATTGTCTCTCATTGCACAGAGTGTGTTTTTGCATTTTAAAGATCCACAGCTCACATCTGACCGAGCACTGGTACGCTCCAGTCGCTGCATCACGGCTGGAATAAACTTTCTGCTGGTGATCCTGTAGCTTAATGTGTAAAGCACAACGCTGAAACTGCAGGGGTTATGATTCTGATTCACACCGCAGCCATCCGTGCTCAAGTGTGTGCATCATATTGCGTTTATTCATCAGCCTCTGCACTGTGAGGGCAAGCCCTCTGCTACGTGGCCTCAAAAACACTAAGGAACTCTGGAGACTGTCTTGTATTACCTTTGGCTGAGTGTTAGGCCATGCTTGGGTATGAATAATGGAGTGACGGCAATGTGAGAGCAAGGTGGCAGCAAGGGCACAGAAATGGAGAGGACATGCTCGGAGATGGTCACTCTGCGTGGCTCACCACCTCTGCTGGACACCGAGCTGTTACGCTGGGGTGGTCAGATATTTATTCAGCTCAGCGCGAACACTCTTTACTGTTGTTGACAAGGAAGGTGAAGGAAACAGATGAGCTCCTCATGGAAGTTCTGTAGATATGTTACATGTCATACATCATGTCTGTGGGAATAATGGCAGTTCAGGATTTCCATCTTATACTTTACATGTGTTTTGGATAAAATATCTTGCTGAGAAGATAGTGTAGGTAGATTCTGCTGTGTGATGGTGGGTTTAGCTCCACATTCCAGCTGGATGGCAAAACTGACAGCTTGGCAGCTGCAGAAATTGATTGAAACTGACTCTGGAAAGGTGGGTTTCAAACCTTTAGTGCCAAATGAATAGAAGAATAAAGTCTACAGCTGCTTAGAAGCCCTGTGCCTCTGTAACCAATGCTTACACGTGTTTATCATATTCACTATATGTCAAATCTTCATTGAACTCCATTCATCCTTCAGTCTAGTAGCAATACTAATAAAACTACTACTAACACTGCTGTAATACTACTACTTATAACAAAGGTCATTCGCTCACACACCTTAATGGTTATCATGCACCTTATAGATCGACCATATAGACTGTACAGATTGACACCCAAACCTTGCCCATTGAATATTTGATTCCAAAACCATGGCCATTAATATGCTGCTGAGACGGCCTCCTCTTTTCTGGGAATTCTTTCCAAAAGATTTTGAACCCAGCTGCAGGGCTTTTCTCCCTTTCAGCTACAAGAGTATTAGTGAGGTTGAACCTGCTGTGTTGTTGTTTTTTTAAGCTATGCATCCCTTGTTCTGATGCATTAAAGCCGTGAAAAATAATATGTCATTGACTGTGTGAATGTGTGATAGTCTTTGTAATTAATGTAACATCCTATAAAAATAAATGCAGGTCTGTGTGTGTGTGTGCTGAAACTTGAAAGCAGGAAAAGTAGAGGAAATTACAGAGAGGTCCATGTGGAAAAAACATTTTGTTAGGGTTTTCCAAAAGACAAGGAAGAAGAATATACATTATGTCTTATATCTCTTATATCTCCTCATAATGACTCTAGGTGCCTCGTTTAGCTCGCGGGCTGTACTCGTCTGCAGGTATTTCTTTTTTCTTTAAGGGTTTACATCTTAAATCAATCAAATGTCCAGACAAAATGTTTTGATAATTATTTTACAAACTTAGTTGAATACGTTACTCCACATTATGGTGTATCTCCAAATGAACTTAACAGACAGAAAGAAGCAACAGCAGCAGAACAACAGATGATGGAGAGAGAGACAAAAGACAGACAGTGCATGCACACTGAATTGTTTTTCCAAAACTAGTCAATAAATGTTTCATGATAGCAGCTGTGAAGTATTCTTTTTCTACTCAATACTAATAATAATTACTTAAAACTACTAATATTTTCAGCATCGCAATTTATCTAATTTATCAGGACAGCTTTTGATTCACGCAATTCAATTTTTCAATGACTAAGACATGTACTTTGAATGTAAATAAGGTGCTAGAGAGAATAAAAAACATATTATAAAAGACATTGTTTATCAATTTTCTTTTTCCGGGAGAGGATGCACCAATGTCCTTAAATCCCGGAAACGCCCGTGGGTTGAACTCTTGGTGTTGGATGATAAGGCCTGACTCACAGTTGGCGTTTAAATGAATCCCAGAGATCTTGGATCGGGTTGAGGTCAGGGCTCTGCAGGCCAAATCCAAACTAGGAAAACAAACAAATGAAAAAAAGGCTTGCTTTGTATTTGGGGGCATTGCCACATTGGAACAAGAAATGGTAAACATACACTTGCCATTTATCTACCGCTTTCCCTCTCGTTCCCACTCTTGCACTTACTCACAGATGGCAGTGAGCTACCATGCAAGGAGCTGACCTAACCATCGGGAACTGATGTGCAAAGACATTTCAATATGTGGACAAGAGGAGCCAGGGGTCGAACCACCTGGGATTAATGGCCTTCTGCAAAAGTTGGAGAGACGCTAAATAACATTGTATGGAGTAGCAGTATAATTTCTCTTATTTCAAACTAAAAAGCAAAACCAAGAGTACTCAAGTATGGCAACTTTGTGTACTTTTAACTGTTATAGTGCACTTTTTATGCTCTTTTTATGCTTTTACTTATTGTCTTACTTTATTGTATGTACATTGTTGAGATTTGTTTGTCTGTGCTCTGCTGCATGTACTTTTTAATTGTCCCACTGGGGATGAATACAGTTACTGAACTGTATTGAACTGAACTGAAAAAGTGCTTTAGAAAAACAATAACGTTTGCAATCCGCTGGCTATAAGACAAACCTGCACCACTGGCTCTTAAAGGGCCTTCTCAGCGGAATAGAAACCACAGCACTAAGTGACAATAATGTTATCTTAACAACCAAATTACAGTGAAATAAACCCACAATAGACTTAAAGGTCAACTCAGCAGCTCAGGTTTCATTGTTCATGGCGGGTGAATCATATTGGTCATTGTGCTGTGTAACTCTAAAACACTGCAGCTCTGTCCTGCTAAGAGAACACAATTTAGTTTCAGTGTGCTCTGGGACCCGGCTGCAGTATAATAGTAAAGATAGTTCTTATTCCAAACACTGACAGCCGGGACCGGCTATGGGATGGCTGACATACTTTTGAAATGAGTGAGAATGACAGCAATTCCTCCCAGCATTTCACTTCTCATTCCACACACCTTGTCTTAATGGGAAGTGTTGGACCAAGACTGCTGCCATGTTCACTGGATCTCTTGTTGGATATGTTCAGCACTTCTCAGTGTCTTAGTCTCTCTCCCAGAATTTCGAATATCCAGCCTATTCATCTGTCATGCCCTTTATCTCTGATTCTTCATTCCCGGCTTCCACTTTCCCCTATTTCTCTCCCACTGCCTCACCAGGATTTTTCTTCTTTCTTTGTCCAAGATTCTTTCTTTTCACTCTCTTGCAATCTATTTACTGGGTTGCATCAGTTATTCTATGTATAGTCTGTAAGGTTAAAGAAGTTACTATAGTGCAGTGTTGGTATACTGTTTTATTTGAGTGTCCACAATAGCACAGTGTCAGTAGTATCCATGTAATGCCCACTCAGTCCTACAAATCTCATAGTGCAATTAATCACATTTTATAGATGAGAAAATTAGTGTAGCTACCAGTGGTTTTGCTGAATGTTTTGAGCATAGCCCCGATTCCGAATGTACTTTCAATGAAAGAATGAATGACAACGTGAAACCTCAAAATCACGAGACTAGAATCATAAGTTGCTTATAAGCTATTTATCCGTGCCCTTTGTAATGAGGCAGTCTGTCAAATAAACACAGCTCTCTCTCCAAAGACGCTATATCGCTATCTGTATACTCCTGTTTCTTTTTCTGTATTGAGTGGAGGTGGGGCAGGAAGGAAAGGGGTCTAATCGGGGCAGTGTGACATTAACTCAACGTTGCTAGATCTGTGATGATAAGTAACAACAAGTAGAGAGTAGAGAATGAGAAGAAGCACCTCAATATTTCAGGGTTTTTTTTCGGGATTTATTGCTAAGTCCCGAATGTCCTCAAATGTTGGCAACGCCCCTGGTAGCTGCATAAAATAATGATTAGTAAGTAAATATCAGTTTCCTGTTCACTACTTGGCAAGCTACTTGAGTGTTTATTATGTACAGGTAAGTGAATGAGTGAATAAAGGAATGATTTTGGACAAAGGCAAGAAGTCACCATAAATAAATCTAGTTCTTCATCAATTGAGGTTTGGTTGGTGTTATTTAATTACATCATAGTATCTTCTGCTGCATGGTTACAGTGGGACAGTTGGATGGGAGCCGAGCTAATGTGGCATTCATCTAGGGGCCAAATGATATATTAAACTTTATTTTTTAGTGTTTCATGAGTAATGAAATTAGTGTGTGAGTGTTTCGGAGGTCACAATATTCTTGCAGTTTAGGATGAGCAGGAAATATCTGATTATGCTAAGCTAATTTAGCCATTCAATCCAACTTTATTGGCATAATGTTTTCTAACGTGAGATATCTTACTGCCTTTATGAAATATAACTGATATATGTATCGTATCAGTTATGTCGCTCGTATTCCACATCGCGTGTTTGACCAGCAAACTAACATGAACATTTTTGTCAGCTAGCACGTCAACATAATGTTTTTTTCAGCTAGCTCAGTAAGCAAGGCAACAGTTATACCAGGCAGCTACTGGGTGTCAAGTTTAGTTCCAGCTAATCTCTTAGAACTAATTTATGAAGTGCAACTCATTTTAATACAGTCATTTATAAATATCTGCTTTGTAAATACTTTTGTCATAACTTTGTTAAATCCGAATGTACAAACAGCTAATGCAGCTGGCTCAGTGGCCGTCGGTGTTTCTAATTTTCTCTCCTTTTCCCTTGTCTTTTTCTCCTGCCTCTTCTTCTCCTCCTCCTCCAATACTCATCTCTACTTGAAATTCTTCTCTATTCTCAGGGAATACAACCATTGAACTCTCAGTGTAGGCACGTCTTCATTACTCTGTGTGTCGGGGATTGCCCCTGTGTGTAGGTGCCCTTTCGCCCCATCAATAGGTTGAATGCTCTGGTTGTTTCTGGTAACCAGCAACCTGATTTTAACCCGCAGTCTGTTCCAATACATTCGATTAAAGTCAGCCCAACCCATATCAAGCCACTCCCACCAAAGAAGGTATTTCATGCTTCTGGAACATTACTGAGACTTTTCTGAATGAGTACACACTCATTCCCAGTGACATAATGCTTCATTATGTGGCCAGCGTGAACGTGACGGGGGGTTAATACTGTGGATGATGAATTGCGGTGTGTGGTAGAGGTGCTCTTCAGTGCGCTGTCCTACTTAAATTGACAAGCAACCTCTGCAGCTATATGACTAAACTCTCATGCTGCTATCTTGGAAGGGGAAAGCTGACAGGAGGACGCGTGAGAATTGCTCAGAGCAGTGAGTGCCCCTTATCCACCACGAAGAGGGATGCTTTTCAACCTGGTGTCCTCCATGAAAGCCTGTACAGATTGGATCCCTTTTGAAATGTTGTTGTTTGAGGCGGCTAAACTCTCAGGGTCAGTGGGTGGCCACGGGGGAAGTGAGGAAGAAACGGAAAGGAAATGTTAGTATTCAGTAATACATCATGTTAGTGTCAGTGTTGTGCTCCTGTGAAAGACTTACAGAGCTGCACTTAAAGTCAAACCATCATCCTGTCTAGCTGTCTGTCAGTGTCCATCTGTCAAAGTGGTGATATTTGGCTTGTCTGCATTCCTGAAGCGAATGACTTTGGTTGTTTGGAGAATATATGAATGAGCTTTTTCAGAGCATGACAAAAAAGTGAAATACAATCCTGTGTAATACTTGCCACCATGTGATATCCACATAATGCACAGTATCAGTTTTTGTTTGAGTCATTTAATATATCATCAAGTGACTTTGTATTTTTTCCAACAACATATTAATCATTGAGCTCAGCTTTGTGGCAGACCCTTAATCAGGAGAAATCCCAGTGAGCAGTACAGTTTTGGGCTAACAATCTTCAGCCTTGCTGTGGGCTGATAGAGCTGTGTGCTCGCAGGCTTTCTGGCCAACTCCCAATGTCCACCCTCACAGACTTACACTCTCAGTGAGTCCTATTCATGATAAGTCTACAAGGGCTCAGGGCTAAAGTAAAATCAGCAGGAGCTTGAGGGTCATCTCCCGGCTCTTTTAAACTTTTTGTGCTCTTTATTCACACTGTTCATCTTTGCGAGTGTCCCACTTCCACACCTCTATGCATACTAACCTGGTTCTTAAATAATGTAGTATATTCTACTGTTCTAGCACATTGTAGTACAAAGAAAGTGAAAGTGCTTTACATTAAAATGAATATACAAACACCCACCCAGTAATGGTAAAAAAGACACATACAGTCTGATCCACACATGTATTAATTAACTAATAATAATAGGAACATTTTCAGTTTACTTTTGAATGTGGATGCAGTTGTGACAGACAAAACTCTACATAGAAAGCTCTGTAAGTTCTTTGGATGAAATCTGTATTGTTCTAATATTAAAACTGGGGCTGACAGGAGACATCTATCAATATGAATTAATAAATCAATGAATACATCAGTACTGTATCTCCAGCAACCAGCAATCCTCACTGACGTTTGCAGGGCACACATTTTATAAATAATGTGAAGTCGTCAGCCACTTGGGGTTGTTCACAACTGTAAATAGCTGTTGAAGGATGTAGTACGGCTGACACCAACTGGGGAAATCATAATTTGATAATAATAATAAAAATCGTGTTTGGTTAGCCTCTGTCTTCTGTTTCTTTCTCTTTAAAAGCTGAAACATTATACTGGGGTTTTATTTCCACATTCTTCATACACATATTCTACTGTACTGAACCATGAAATCAGAGCATCTCACCATTTGAGACAAGATAAAACAACAAATATTTTGTCAGCATTCAACTCTCACGAGTCTTTGGCCAGCTAACAAAACCTCACCAGTGCTGCAGTTACTGAACAAATAAAACAATCCTAAATAATTTATTGAAATGAAAAATATTTGAATTTTACTTTCCAATACAGAAGTAAAAACCAGTTTAACCCAGTTCGGACAAAACTTAGTTTAAGTACGGACAGAAAACCAAATTTTCAAGATTAAGGTTTTTTAGGAAAGTGAAGGAAGCTCTCAGTGGAAAAATAAATTATTGAAACTCATAGAATAAGTAGCAATATACTGTACTGTAGTATACATGTAATATCAATATAATATTTTAATCTAGTTTTTCAGTTTAAAGGCAATTTTGTGGTTTATTCATTAAACCAGTCATAACACTATCATTCACTTTTTGAACAGCGCTCAGTAAAAAAATATTTGCTTTGTGCAAAGGGATATAAACAAAGAACATTTAAGCAGGTGCTTAAAACAGGCAATCTGGGTTTCATACAGAAAATTAAGGCACTTCTGTCTTCTTAATATCAGCTTAACTGAGACATTTACAGATGGGTGACAAATTATTAGACAAGCCAACATAAAGTTTCTTATAAAGGTGTTGGTCCACCACATGCTGCCAGAACAGCCTCAGTGCTCCTTGACATTGATTCTCCAAGTGTCTGAACTCTACTGGAGGGAATGAACACCATTCTTTCAAAAGATATTCCTTCATTTTGTGTCTTCGTGACGGCGGCAGAGAGAGTTGTCTAACACTCATCAAATAATTCAGTGACCCCCTCGGGCCCTATGGATAGGGGAGTTATCCCCCTTGAAGAGATCATTCCTATCAGGATTGTTGATCACTCAGAACAACTTTGTATTGATCTGCAGTGACCCTTCACTCTGACAGGACAAGTTGACTCAAACCATTAACTTGTTACCCATCTCTAGATACATGAACAATTTATATACTTGTAAAGAAAATACACCAGTGGAAGAGGCTGCATGATAGAAACTCACCTTGAACTTGCTTACATAAAGAAATGCTCCATACGACTTGGGGTCGTTGCTGTGATTCCTGGTGGTTTTATTGTCTAATTCAGTAAAATTGACATTTATTCTTTGGGCGCTGTTATTGCCATTACTGTGGTTATGGCGCAGCGTTTTCATTTGTGTTTCAGTCCTTGTTTCATGCTTATGTAAAGTGACGTTGGTTTTGTTATTCAGACTTTGGCTCAGCGATAGAAGTCGTGCTGCATAATATCTAAATAACTGTGTCTACCTTCTGTGTGCTACAGGCTAATGCAGCCGTTTATAGATATTTTCACATTTGATTAACCTCTCTCATTCACCTTTCTTCACTGTTGTTTTTGCATTTAATTAACATTCGACAGTTTAAAATGTGAGGCAAATGCTGCAGCAGCAGCTCAGTGTATTTCTGTTTCCCACCTTGTCTGGCCTTATTTGTGCACTCATATGTGTGTATTTAACATTTTGTTCCATGTAATGTCTTATTAGTTCATTCTCTATCTCTTTTGCTCCCTGCTGTTTCTTCCCTCTGGGTGGTCCTGCTGTAACTAAATGAATATCTGTGGCAACCTTTGATCATATTAATATCCTCATATTATTACATCTCATTATTAGCTGTGAGCAGGAAGATTTAATTTATTGAGATTGAGAGTCTGAAATAGCTGTTGTGCTGGATTCCTGATGTCTGATTTGAAAATGAAAACTGTCTCTCATGTTGTCCCTTGCTGTTGCCGATGATGTAACGCCAGCCTGTTTCAGTTTGATTTCATTTTGACGCCTGTGCGGGATGTCGCACGAAAATTTAGCATATTGAGTGCATTAAACCAATGAAATATTCTGTCTTTCACACAAATGTAAATAAACATGCAAACATTCCCTCCAAGACAAACACACAGCGGCTGCAACTCAGCCGTCAACGCCGTGGAAATGTTACAGGCAGGAAGAGGAAGACAATAAGTATGAGCGAACCTTCTATTTCCTCATATTAAACTATAATGTGAATTATGAATGCCACCTACTACTCTGAAAATAGTTCATCTCATTCCCTTTCTGCTGGCTGCTTGCTGCCAGCTTGGCATTAAACTTTTATATCTGTTTTGAACTGTTAAGGAGTGCTCTCTTTTTTTCCTGCCAACCTCTGCACTGTGCCCTGTCTAGATTTATTGAAATGTGACACTCCTGTAAGCCAACCTGTTTGCTGACAAACTTTCTCTAAATATCTTCCTCTTATATTTTAAGAGCCCTTATTTCCAAGCCTGTCTGTGCTGTGCGCCGTAAGCTGCCTGGTAGGGCCGTATCAAAGCAGATTAATGCGGTTATTAGTGTTGGTTAATGGTCAGGATGTGAGGCCTGGAAACAGAGAAATGACTCCAGTAGCTGTTAACATTGCTATCAAACCCGAGGCCAGGATAGAGTCGCTTTGCAGGGGCGGTGTTGTGCCAGAGTGGCAAATGAAATCTCAGGGAGGAGAGGGGACACTCATTGGCATTCCTCCCGCATCACCTCTCTCCCTGTTTCTTCCCAGCGGCCAGCAGCCAGTGTCTCAGCAGTCCTATATTCTGGGCCCGAGTGTGCTGTCTGCTGATAATAAACAGCCCAACAACCGGGACAGAGTCACAGAGGTTTGCTGAGTTAGAGCCTCGCCGCCCTACTCTGTCTATCTCGCTCAAAGGTTGGGCAAAACCTTTACTTTATGGTCAGTGTCACCGCGTTTTAAAACCCCTGCTGTTACTGCTTTGCTCCCAGGTCTGAATGTCATTGAGCTTGTAGGAAAGGAGGGGTGGTGGGGCTGAGGAGAGACCGGGTCTTTTGGCATTTAGCCCAGCGCCAATAAAGGATTAAACTCCAAAAGACAGCTGTTAAATGGTGTGCCTTTTCCAGCCTCTTATCAAATCTCCTTCAGTCCACTGGGGAGGAGTTTTTGACCCCTGTTCCCTGTGTTGTAGGCTCCCCTCCCGTG